>JANHMN010000020.1:19140911-19185471 GCA_030674055.1 Rhabdomys pumilio
CTCTCTCTCTCTCTCTCTCTCTCTCTCTCTCTCTCTCTCTCTCTCTCACAGTGTGTGTGTGTGTGTGTGTGTGTGTGTGTGTGTGTGTGTGAGAGAGAGAGAGAGAGAGAGAGAGAGAGAGAGAGAGAGAGAGATCTCAAGACAATATCATGAGTTTGGCATGCTTCCTATACTTTTGTGAATTTTGCTGCATTTATTTTTAAGGTTATATTTTTCTGGTGAGGTTTTTTTTTATCACTCTTTTATAATAGTTTTCTGAATCGCACTTTTGTTCAATTTAAAGTCATCTCTTCTATGTTAATATAATAAAATGAGTTGTAGTGAATACTTAGTATTTGGCAAGTGCTGCTACAAAAATAACTCAGCCATATGACATAGGTGCTGTGTCACCTACACATTAAAGCCAAGGGGACACATACAGAGTAACTTGTAAGCTCTGTGATCTCAGCTCTAGAGAACAGAATAGCTCAGATGAGAACTTGGGCAGCTTTTTCCAGAGCCTGTGATCTTTAAGTAGTATATATCTGATTTTCTTTATATCTTCACTATCTATGTAATTTTATTTCTGGATACATCTCTTACAGGCAACATAGAGCTGTTTTATTTTACCTTTTGAGAATACAACGTGAGAGTCGCTGCCTTTTAGCTGGCAAATTCATACTCTTTACATTTATTGTGTTATGTATTTAGAAATAATTCTGTCACCTGATTCAGAAGCCCTACATTAAATGTTACAGTTTGTTTCTGTTCTTTAAATTGCCATTTGTAATCTTTTCTAACATTATTTTAACTTACCATCCAGCCTTATTTCACTTCTCTTTCCTACTCCAAATAATATAAGGAAACTCAAAAAACTCTCCTCTGGCCCTTTATCATTTTTCTTGCGTCATCAAATCATTTCATGTTTGTACAGTATTAAAATACATTTGTTTCTTTTACCTAAATTCAGTTTCTTTCTGAGTAATGTGAATGAAAAACTGAGTTTCTCTTTAACACTTTAGTTCCTCAATAATAGTTTGTCTTATAATTATGGACATTTTATTTTCTTTACCATGTTAAACATTTTATTCCTGCTTATTGCTTTTTGTTTTATTCTTGAAAACTAAGACTTTAAAATTCAACTTTTTAAGTTAAGGTTTTCTTTTTGTTTCTGGCATAGCTGAGTTTTAGTATGTTGTGTTTAGGCCCCTGAGGATAAGCCCCTTCTGTTGCTCTCAGCACTTATGTAGGTTTTCTTGTTTTGTTTTGTTTTGTTTTTTTTTTCTCTTTGAAGGTTTGTGCTGTATGTTCTGGAAAATTCCTAGACATTAGCATTTTTCTGCTGTTCTTTTTTTTTTTTTTTCTGGAACAGCTATCAGACATTTTCTGAACCTTCTCCTTGTATGCATATGTCTTTCAGCCTTAATTTTATATCTTTCATTTTTGTTTCTTAGTCCTGTTTTGGCTATATTCCCTTAGATCTTTCAGGTCACTAATTTTCACTTCACTTAAGTAACTTATTATTTAATCTCTTCATTGTTTTTTAAGGAATGATTATTTTTTTTACAAGTACTGTTTATTTTCCAAATTATATGCCATGCTATCAGTGCTATCAGTGTTATACTTAGATTACCTACTTTCTCTCTCTCTCTCTCTCTCTCTCTCTCTCTCTCTCTATATATATATATATATATATATATATATATGTATGTATGTATAATTTTAAAAATTGTGGTTCCTTTTGGAAAAGTCTTGAGCTTCAAATCCTGCTACTTATTTTGTGTCTTTGTGTCTCACAAATTTTTTTCTCTTGTGTTTAATTTTTAAAATCATTACTACTATTTTTCCTATAAGACAGTGATCCTGGTATACCTGCGATTGTCCAAGGTAGTTTTACACATTGATTTCAAGGAGATTATCAGCATAGAAAAGATTTTGATTTCTTAGATTAAGAATTTTTATACTCTAGGGCAACAATTTTATAGCCAAGAGTATTTAAGATGTTGACATTGTTTTATGTGTCTAAAGTACTCATACATACACACATTGCATTGTTAAATACAGAACCTAGGCAGAGGGTGACAAATATCTTTGTTTTCTGTTTTGACTAGCAGACACCTCACTCCATTTCATTCTTTGGTTTGAGTTAGATAGAGAACAGTCGGTGCATACTCCCAGTTCCTGCTGTCTGCCCCTGGATGTCTCTCACTGCTTTCCCTCTAACAGGACCTCCTCTGCCCTCCAGCTTAAGTACTTCCCCGGCCTCCTTCTGTGATTTCCAGCTTTATCTCTGCTTTGGTTTTCTGAGCATTTATCTTGCCCTCTTGCAAGTTTAGCATTACATGTTAACAACAAAATCTTTCCAGCAACAAAAGTGCTTTCCAGCATTTAGGAGATCAGAATGGGAGCTCTTTCTCCACCACTATGCTAAGAGTGTTCCTTTCTTTTGGGTCTTGGGATAGCTTTATAACATTTTGAATTCTAAACTAAGGGTTTCAAGACAAGGCTACGTTTCTCAGGGGTACACACTAGGTAAATAGCACAGCAGTTTCGTTCCCAATTCCCTAATACCCTTTTCAGCAGATCTGTAAGGGAAAAGTCTGGGCTTTCCTTCCTTGGATTTGAAATTTAAATGAGAGATAACACAAAGAAGGCTACCGCTCCAGATTACACATTTTGATCTCTAGGCTAAGACCTTTCTTTTATAGTCCTGAGTCCATACTTGCATTAAATCACAAGAACAACCACAATTTAAAAAAAAAAAAATCAGGATTTCAGTGAACCTGTAGATGAATTCTCTTGTGGTGTGCCTTTTATGGGTATGCAGTGAGAACGTTATGGCTATTTCATTTTGTCTTTTGAAAAGGATATGGGAATACCTTATTACAAATGCTTTACAGCTGACGTTTGCTAATCCAGTTCAAGGCTATGTCTTTCGTTCTCATCAGGTCTCTGAGCAGTTAGTGACAGAGGGATGATTAAACCGCTAAAGCAGTGAACAAGAGTGATATAAAGAAGCTTATCTTTCATCCAGAGATCTCACACAGCACTCCTAGAGACCGCTGCTAGCCTCAACCAGAGAGAAGCCTCGCCTCTGCTCTAGTGAGATGAAGATCAGATGTCAGCAGGATGAGAGTTTATGTCTCAGGTGGGGAAAGAGCAGACATTCACTTCAGCCTTTGCACTCCAGCCTTTATCGCTACTGGCACGTGGCTCTTCCTTCTTTGGTTTGAGTTAGACAGAGTGAACACACCAAGTCCCTGCTCTCTGTGACCTTCAGTCATTGCACACCAGCCTTTGTCACTGCTAGGATGTGGCTTGAAAAGTAACAAGACTCCACAGTCAGTTGGGGGGTGGGAGGGACAGAAGTCAGGCATCTGGTTCCTGTCCTTTCCAAAGCTGCATACTGTTCTTTAGTGAGAGCATCCATGGACCAGGAAACACAAGGATCTGGAATTCTCCTCTTGTCCAGGCACATCAAAGTTTCTGAAAGGTAGAAAAGAATGTGGATTCAAGAGTGTGGGTCCCCATATGAAGCTCAAGAAAAAGAAAGACCAAAGTGTGGATGTTTCAGTCCTTCTTAGAAGGGGGAACAAAGTACAGGAGGAAAAACAGAGACAAAAAAAAAAGTGGAGCACAGACTGAAGGAAAGGCCATCCAGAGAGTGCCCCACCTGGAGATCCATACCATATCCAGTCACCAAACCCAGACACTATTGCCGATGTGCATGCTGACAGGAGCCTGATATATCTGTCTCCTGAGAGGCTCTGCCAGAGTCTGACAAATACAGATGTTCACAGCTGTCTATTGGACTGAGCATGGGGTCCACAGTGGAGGAGTTAGGGAAAGGACTGAAGGAGATGAAGGGGTTTGCAACCCCATAGGAAGAACAATAGTATCAACCAAACAGACCCCCCCAGAGCTCCCAGGGACTAAACCACCAACCAAAGAATACACATGGAACGACCCATGGCTCCAGCCACATATGTAGCAGAGGAGGGGCTTGTCGGGCATCAATGGGAGGAGAGGCCCTTGGTCCTGTGAAGGCTTGATCCCCCAGTATAGGGGAATGCCAGGGTGGTGAGGTGGGAGTGGGTGGGTGGAAGGGGGAGAATCCTCATAGAAGCAGGGAGTGGATAGGATAGGGGATGTGCAGAGGGGAAACCGGGAGATGGGGATAACATTTGAAATGTAAATAAATAAAATATCCCCCAAAAAAAGGAAGGAAGGAAGGAAGGAAGGAAGGAAGGAAGGAAGGAAGGAAGGAAGGAAGAAAGAAAAAAGAGAAAACAAAAAGGAATGTGTGTCCCACCTGGGCACCTATACGTGTTGTAGCTGGCTTCATCCCAGCGCTACCCTCATAGCAACTACCTTTGGCAGTATCCCCACTCCTAATTTCTGTAGCCTCCTTTCCTGGAGTCAGCATCCTGCCTGTCAAAGAAACTGTGCTACAGTCACAGAGTACCTGACACTAGGTAACTTAGAAAGAATGTTATTTTATTGTTCATGGTCCTACAAGCTAGGTGGTTCATAGGAAGGCAACAGCTTCTAATGTCTGGTGAGGACTTTCTTACGACGCCCTCCGTCTGGCAGAAGGCAGAAGAGCAAGCATGTGTCCAGCTATATGGAGTGTCTTTCAAAGGGATCGTCATCTCACCCATTAGACACTCCATGGCCTATAACCATTTCTTAAAAACCCATCTCTTGGTTGTATCTGAAGTCTGACGGCATCTATTCAAAGCACAGCACATCCTAAACTCCCCTGGCCTTTGCCATTCACCATTGGCATGTTGTATGGAAGCTTGTAAAAATGGCATACATGTCAGAAACTCTGGCTGCCAGGACCAGATCTGCCCCTACTTCCACATGTGCCTTTGAACAGTCAGGTCATCATCTTGTCTTCAATTTCCACATTCATAATATGATGATCACTGTAGCCACAATCAGCACTGATCCTAAAGACTGTTTTTCTTCCCTGAGACCATGGGCTCCAAGAAGAGAGTGGTGTTAGCTTTTCCAGCTGATCCTAGCACAGTTCTTAATGCTTATACTACAAATACCTTACCAGTTGAGCCATCCTCTAGTCCTAGAAAAAGGGACTATAGTGCTGAATGATTGCAGACAAGAGTCGTGAAGTGTGCACGGAGTGAATACCAAGTAGAAATGGTGAGGGAGTGGGCTGGTCTGGGAGGCACGTGTGCTGAGAACTGAGAGGGCATCCCCACTTACTCTGAGTAGAAACTTCATCCTTGGCTTTCAGAACTTCCCTCTGGAATGAGTTTATGATCTTTCTCCCAATTTAATAAGATTTGAATAATGAGTCTCACAACCAGCTTGTTATTTTCTCTCTGAGGAGATATGTAAACTAGGCAGAAGCAGTAACTCATGGGACTAATGAAGGTCCCAGGAAATGTGTGATTGAGAATGGAGTTTTCCACAGTGGGAAATTAGAAGGCTTTAAAGAACTCGGGAATGAAAAAACAGGGAGGCCAAAATCATGCTTCAGGCAGACTTGTATTGTTCTTTACTATACAGAATGGAGTCAATTTTTAAAGTTAATGTCACATAGTAGGTCAACCTCATAGAGGCCTTTTCCCTCCACTTCATGTCATATGGATATATCTGCTTCTTTTACTACAAGGTTGAATCTGGTGCAGTGTCAGAAGGCTTTGGGTCTTTTATTCACTATTGGACTTCAGGAAACTTAGGCGTTTTCTCTCATTCGTATTTGTCTGCCAGTTCTTCAGTTTCCTCATCTGTGAACTGAAGCTGCTCTTTTTACCCTGTAGAGTCCTTAGTGTGGTCAGGAAGATAGTCTGCCAGAGGCTGCATATTGAACACTGGCTCCTGTTGTCAGTCAGAGAGCCGGGGAGCTTACTGTTCAGCACTCCCAGCCCCTGCTCTCATCCCTCTCTGGGTATGTGGAAGTTTTATAGCAAATCTTACAGCTTCTCTAATGCTCGATCATCCTTTGTGTGTGTGCCACCCCCAAGTCCAGTTACCTTTCTCATCTACAGGCATCTACTGCCAGTTTTATGCATGATGTATGTATGTGTTCACACAGCGATATGCACATGTTTCTTTGCTTTCTGTTGCTGTGATAAAATATCACAACCAAAAGCAACTTGGGGAGGAAAGATCTTATTTCGTCTTACAGCTTTTAGTCCAGCACGAAAGGAAGTCAGGGCAGTAATTCAAAGAAGGAACCTGGAGGCAGGCACTGAACCAGAGGCCATGGAGGAATGTTGTCTACTGTCTAGCTCTCCCCGGCTCACTCAGGTTGCTTTTTTATAAAACTGGAACCATCTGCCTGGGGGGGTGACACCACCCACCCACACACGCTGGGCTGCGTTCTCCCACATTAATCATTAATTAAGAAAATGCCCCAGAGATTCAGCTAAAGCTAAGCTGAATGGAAGCATTTTCCCAATTAAGGTTCTCTCTTCCCAAACGACTCTAGTTTGTGTGAAGTTGACAAAAACTAACCATCACAATATGAAGGTATACATTGTTGACATTGGGTGATTTCCCTAGGGCTCTCCTCTTTATTTTGGAGACAGAGTCTTGAACTGAACCTTGAACTCATTGACTGGACTAGGCAGGGAAGCCAATGAGCTCCAGGAATCTCTTCTTCCCCTTCCTCCTAATCCCCAGCACTGGGGATACATATGCATGCTTCAGTACCTGCCTTTTTTTACAGTGGGTGCTGGGTGTCCACATTTAGATCCTTGTTTGCATAGTAAGCACTTTACTACTGAGCCACCGGACCCAACTCTCTAATGCCACTTTTCATAATAATAATAAAAAAAACCCGACCCAGGCTTACCCACAGCTTTTATACTTTCATCAGGAGACAATGGGTCTTAGTTTTGTAAAGAGGTTGGTTCTTTTTTTTTTTAAATAGATATTTTAGGTATGCACTTATGCCAAGTAAAGCAACAGTGAGAGCAGGGAAGGCCTCTCTGGGGAGCCGTATCTTGGGGTTTTCCTGGGAGGTACATGCTGTACACAGCTTGGAGTAAGCACAGCTCGGCAGCCCTAGATTTAGGTCTTATTACTCTCAGTTGCTGTAGCACTTTGAGTTCCCCAGTCCCATTTCGTCATCTGTCAGAGAGTAATTGTGAAAGTAAAAGAGGTCTCTTAAGGTGGTTATAGGGATTAAAGTAAAAAAAAAAATTGCTATGAATGCAATTGGTGCCACCAGATCCATAAAATACACTACGCATTTGCTGTACACTATTCTCTAAATTACATTCATTTGTCCTCTGCTCCACTAGCTACTCCCATTTATTTACTTCAAGACCAAGTGTGACAGATTGTCCTCGCCTCTAGCAAGCCAGAACATCCTGACACAGAATGTTTTCATCCGAGGGAAACGAGGACTGGGGCAGGGCAGAGGCACTGTGTGGGCGAAGTCCATCTCCTGGTGACTTGTCCCTGGCAGGAACAGAGCCCGTTAAACTTTATTTTCTTTTTTCATGCAAGTAAAGGCTAGCCATGAGTTTCCAAATATTCACGGCAGACACCACGCTAAGATTTATACAAGCCTATTAAGAGCAGCTGCCCTCAGGACAGAGCAAGAGCCTATGGCCTCCTGCTATTTAAGTGTAGTCTGAGGAAATGAATTGCTTTTGTTGAAAATGAGCTGGACTTTCCAGAACACTGTCAATTTAAAAATCAATGGCAATTAGAACATGTCTGGTGTTTGCAAGACAGAGTTTGGCTGGACTGGAACTCACTTTGTAAACCAGGCTGTCCTGGAACTAGCAGTAATCCTCCTGCATCTGCCTTGTAGATGTTGGAATCACAGGAGGGTAACAAACCTGGCTTCAGTGGGCCCTTTCTACACAGCGTGTGCTCAGGGAAGTGAACTCATGGTCGGGTGGGTACCCTTGATATGTCTTAAACCTCAGGAGCTGGTTCCTATGCTTATCAATAGGGAGTTTTCTTATAGGAATTTGATTTGATTGGATGCTTTAAATTTTCCTGTTTCAGATTAGTTTGTGCTGTGATTCTCTTCCATTTCACCTTCCTCTTCCCCAGTTTAACTGAATGCAGTGATGGCAAGCATTCATACACGGAGGCTGCACATGGTATGGAGGGCCTATACCTGCCAGTGGACCCTTGGGAGTGAAGGTTGAAGCTTTCATTCAATCTCTTAAAAAGACACTGATGAGGCTTAGGCCTGGTATGGGAGGTATGCCTGGTCTAGGATCCACCTCAATTCCCTACAAGACAGTAATCAGGTTGGCCAGTATGGGGAGAAAACGAGGGTTAAATCCACACTGATGTACCCATTATAAAAAACGGCAGAACCAACAGAAAACAAACAATGTGCTCAAGAAAATGACTGTGACAAAGAACGCCTTGTCCTGCAGGCTGACTAGGCTAGTCTCCATGGTCAGCAACTGGCATGAGGTGCTGAGACACAGGTGTGGCTTTTTCCATAGGGGAGTTTGCAGGCCACTTTTGTTTGGAACTCAGGGGACTGCAGTGGGACTGACAAAGCCTGCAGAGGGACTGCAGCTCTGTGGCTGTACCTGTCCAGGGCAGCTCTCCTCTGCAGGCTTGGCCGGCCAATAAAAATTAGAAATCACAGTGTCCACTGTATGGTATTCGTAATGTCAACAAAATGATTCTGTACATATCCAAATAATAAGAAATGCGTAAGTAACATAGGTTACAACACACAATAAGCTTCAGTGAGCATGAAAACGTCATATATGTACATTCTTACTGTGCAACGTATCAGTTACAAAGAAACCTGACAGGACAGGCAATATGAATAAAGCATGAAAGAAGCCAGAGTCAAAAGACTGCACACTGTACTATAGGATTCCATTCTATTTCCATTCTGAAATATAGATCAGTAGTTGCCAGGGGTAGTAGGTAAGGGGCATGGGAAATCATCTAGTACGATAGTCGCCATTGTGGTAGTTGTGTTTGCTATATACACCCATCAAGTGCAAGCGATGACACACTTGAAAGTGTGAAGTTTACTACATACAAATGATGCCTTACCTTAAAACTTGTATAAAACTTTTACAATAAAAGTGTGGTACGCTACTGAGTAAAGACTATGAAAATGAATCTGCGGAAAGTAAGATCTTCCTGATTTGAAATTATGTATTCCTAGAAACTGAAATGAAGGGAGATGATGTGTCCTGAAATGTAAATAGTTGTTAAATTTGGGTTTTAAATACGGATCCCTTTCTGAAACAGTCCTCTCTTTAGCTCAATGTCTTATCATGCAAATTTTCAGTCTTGCAGCAAAGTTGAAAGAATATTATCTCGAATAATCTCGCATCCACCATCTGGATCCAGTAACGGCTTACTATATTTGGTTGATCACACGTCTATCCATCACCAAGCCGTCTGATTTTTTTCCATACTTCAAAGTAACTTGCAGGCATCTATACTTTTGCCTCTAAATACTTTATAATGCAGAACACTGTTGCAAGTTCAATAGTGAGTTTGATTTTCTTTCCCTATAAATTTTACATACAATGAAGAGCACAGATATTAACAGAGCCTTGGCTGGTTTTGACAAAGAGTCTGTGTAGTAACTGATGCCTATTGAAAGATCTAGAACGGTTCATCACAACCTTCAGAATGCTCCGACCCTTCAGTACAGATCCTTGCGTTGTGGGAATCCCCGTCCATAACATTATTTTTATTGCCACTTCACAACTGTGATTTTGCTGCTGTTTTAAACCATAATATAATATCTGTTTTTTCCAACGGTCTCAGGCAACCCCCGTGAAAGAGTCCTTCAACCAAAAAAGTTGCAATCCATAGTTTGAGAACTTCTGATCTAGAATGTTTCCTCATTGCTTCCCTCACAAAGTTCCCTAATACTGTTCTTATTTGGTAAATAATCTTTATTCATAATTTTTCATCTTTTCTAAAATTTCTACAATAAGCAAACATTATGCAATCACCAAATCATCATCATCATCACCATCACCATCATCATCAATAGTTACTGATCTATATTTCAGAATGGTATTAAAATGGAATCATAAAGTACAGCGTCTTTTAACTCTGGCTCTGTCTTGCTTTATTTATGTTGTATGTCCTAGCAATTTGTTTTTTTTTTAAACTGATATGTGACAGTATAAAAATGTACACTTCTGAAATTTTCATGCTCAGTAAAGCTCGTTGTGTGTCCTAATTTGTTTTATTTATGTATTTCTTATTATTTGGATATTTACAATAATTTTATTGCTATTATAAATATCATATAGCAAACACCAACATGTCTAGTTTTCATTGATTGTTTCTTTGAGGTAGAGTTCTAGGAAAGGAATTGCTAAGTCAAACGTTGTGACCATTTTAAAGCTCTGAAACAATTTTTAGTTATTAGAATGTTGTCCTTGTGTTTCTTTAAATGGTCGGAACAATCCGGACCCAGGGCTGCACTACTGTCTCTAACTGTCTTTCCTCCCTTTCTTTTCTGCTGTTGTCAGACTCGAACTGACTGATGCTCCAGTGTAGTCAGTGAGCTTGCACATCTAAGTCATGGAGGCCAATCAGGAAGCTTCTCTCTTTTTGGTGAAGATCTTAGAAGAATTGGACAGTAAACAAAATACCGTTTCCTATCAAGACCTGTGCAAGTCACTATGTGCCCAGTTTGATTTGTCTCAGCTTGCCAAACTGAGAAGCGTGCTTTTCTACACAGCATGCCTCGACCCCAACTTTCCAGCCACTTTATTCAAAGACAAGATGAAATGCTCTGTAAATAATCAGCAGTCAAAGAAAATCATGGTGGCGGCAGATATCGTGACAATCTTTAACTTGATCCAGATGAATGGGGGCACCGCCAAGGAGAAGCTGCCCACAAGTTGTCACAAGGTGCGCAAGAAGGAGGCATCCTTTGAGTCTTGCCGATCGGACACTGAGGTGTGCAGCCCAACAGTTTGTGAGCCTCTGAACTGTGAGCTGAGTGAGAGGCCCTTCAGTCGAGGCTACCCCACAAGGCAGTCATCCAAATGCCGGAAGATGGACTGTAAGGAATGCCCACAGTTTGTCCCTGCCTCTGAGCCCAACTTCCTGTTGGGCATTAGCAAAGAGGTGAAAAATCGGGCAGCCTCTCTGGACAGGCTGCAAGCCCTGTCTCCATATTCTGTGGCCAGTCCTCAGCCCTGTGAGATGCAGAGGACCTATTTCCCCATGAATATTGAGAACGAGTCCATTTCAGATCAGGACTCTCTGCCCATCAGCCAAGGCATCAAGGAGACCTTCATTTCCAGTGAGGAACCGTTTGTGGTTCAGTCCTGTGTTCAGAAAAGGAACATCTTCAAAGAAGACTTCCACAATCTCATGACTGTGTCCCCCAGTTTGGTTGGCACAACTAACAAAGCTGAAGACGATCACGGAGAGCCCCAGAGTCAGAAGGAGCTCCACAAGCCAGCCTTCTTTAACCACAGCTTTGAGATGCCTTACCACAACCAGTACCTGAATCCGGTGTATTCCCCCATCCCCGACAAAAGGCGGGTGAAGCATGAAAGCTTAGATGACCTTCAAGCCTCTACCTATTTTGGACCCACTCCAGTGATGGGAACACAAGATGCCAGGCGCTGTCCAGGGAGGTCCAGTAAACAGACTCCATGGCCTGCCAAAAGCTGGAGCCTAAACACAGAGGAAGTGCCTGACTTTGAACGCTCCTTTTTCAATAGAAATCCCTCTGAAGAGAAGCTACGTTACCCAAATTCTGGCAGCCAGACTCCCAATTTCTCAGGCCCAGACAGGCACCCAGTTTACCTGGTGCCAAAAGATCAACAGAAGGTTCTCCCTGCTGGCTACGCAGTGAAACCAAATGGACTCAAATCTAAAGAGATCTCGTCCCCTGTTGACCTGGAGAAGCACGAAGCCGTCAAGAAGTTTAAAGACAAAAGCATCAGCTGCACCAGTGGGCAGCACAGCTCAGATACCAGCAGTGTGGGTACCCAGACAGAGCAGCATGTGCTTGACCCCCCAAAATGCAAAGACTTGTGTACTTCGGGTCAGGCCAAGTACAGTGACAGGCACGCCATGAAGCACTCGGATGATGACTCGGAGATTGTCAGTGACGACATCAGTGACATTTTCCGGTTTCTTGATGACATGAGCATCAGTGGCTCCACAGGAGTGATACAGTCATCCTGCTATAACAGCACCGGCTCCTTGTCTCAGCTTCATAAGTCAGACTGTGATAGTTCGCCAGAGCACAACCTCGCCAAAATCACCAATGGGGTCTCCAGCAGCAAGGGAGACAAGTGCAACCGGCCTGAAACCGTCCACCACTCTGAGGAAGAGTTGAAGAACAGCGTGTGCAAACTGGTTCTCAGGATTGGGGAGATCGAGCGGAAGCTGGAATCACTGTCAGGGGTCCGTGAGGAAATCTCCCAGGTCCTTGGAAAACTCAATAAACTGGATCAGAAAATACAGCCGGAGAAAGTGAATGTGCAGGTTGACCTGAACTCCTTGACGAGCGAGGCACCTTCTGATGATAGCGCCTCTCCGAGGGTCTTCCGTGCTCACAGTGGCTCCCACGGACCTAAGCTGGAGAACAGTCCTGACTGGTGCTGCTCCGATGCCAGTGGAAGTAACAGTGAAAGCCTGCGTGTCAAGGCTTTAAAGAAAAGCCTCTTTACCAGGCCATCGTCCAGGTCCCTGACTGAGGAGAACAGTGCCACAGAGTCTAAAATTGCCAGCATCTCGAACTCTCCCAGAGACTGGCGAACCATCACCTACACCAACCGGATGAGCCTCAACGAGGAGGAGATAAAAGACGCAGGCCCAGCCAATAACAAAGACTGGCATCGGAAATCTAAGGAGGTAATGGAAATTTAAGTTCTCGTGATGGGTTTCAGTGTAGTCACAGTCTCAGACATTCCATGAAAAGCCTTGCCACTTGCTGGTGACTGTGCCTTGCTGGTTCCCCTTCCAGAATTGGCAAGCTCTGCACATTAGAAAAGAGAGGGCAACAGGAGCAGGCTGTTTGTTCTGCCAAGGTGCCAGTCAGTTGGGTGGAGCTCATGCTGGGATGCTGCCGCCAGTAGACAGTGCAGTCGGGATATTGGACAGGTGGTGTGAGAAGGATTTTGCAGGAGGGGGAGTGCATCAAGGCAGGCAAACATCACCAAGGTTATCTTCTTGTCCTTGCTGAAGAAGTGGGATCTGTACCGGGCAAGCACCGGAAGAGACTTGCTGGTGTCCTTGCTGTTAGGTCTCTTGCATGAATTTTGTTGCATGCATTATGTTACTCTTAAAAAATAATTAGCCTTTTCACTGTAAGACGAGTAGTTCATGACTAAGAATAAGGAAACGATTTCATTGATTGTTCTGCTAAGGAAAAACAACCAAACATAAGCACCTCACTCTACCATTGCTGGTATCCATGTTTGTATGTGTGTTCAAATACTTCCTTGTTTTGTCCTGTGGTGAAAAGGACTGTTCCAGGGGACACACATCTGATCCTTTCACTCTAGCTAGGTTCCAGTGACTCCTCTCTGCCTGCACAATGCAGTTTCAGGCTGTGGCTTGTCTTCCTGCCACTCTCAGCTTCTGTGGTCAGTGGACAGGCCATGCGCTGCCCTCCCAGGGTCTCTGAGGACTGGACTATCAGTGGGATGGAGGAGTAGGGTGGGCTTCAAGGATGTGGAGCCAAAAAAAAAAAGGTGTGGGTTTTCCAAGTGATGTTCAGAAGGACAAACTTGCAAAAATGAGTTTGAATTCAGGGTCCATAATGAGAGGAAAGGGAAAATTGAAAGAACATTATTTTTTTTCCTAATCCCAAAGAGGCCCTTGCATCCCATACTTTCCCCCCAATACTGCTTACCATGGACACCAGGCTCAGGCCAGACTTCCAGAACCCAGGATCTTATATAACATTGAAAAATGGCCATTAGAGAACTCAGATGGTTATGTGATTGTATTACCAAACCCAAGTGAACCAGCCTGACCTCAAATGCCTCACCAAACCAGCAGGACTAGCCACCACCTTAAGTAAGATCCCCTTGAAATGCCTCACATCAAGAAGCAACCCCGCTAGACTGTGTAACTATTTCTATTGTGATTTTTCTTTTTGGTATTTGCCACTTCTTATTGACAATTCTTCTTGGGGTAATGAACAAAATTTGGTCACTGTTCCAACTTGGATCCAGTGTCAGAAATTGCTGAAGACCAGGCCCTCAAAATGTCTTGCCACTATGTCCAGCTCTCAAAGTCCTCGGGTCTCAGATGACATTTTCTGTTCCTTTGTAGCCAGTGTCTCTTCTTTGTTTCACTTGGGGATGGTCATGACCCAGCCACGTTCCCAGCTGATGGCTCCACATGAGCTGTCACTCACACATGCCCAGTCTAGCTGCTAGCATCGATGTGTTTACCCTTTCTTGTGCATCTCTGCCGTGTTTGCTATTCAGCGTCCTCTAGTCCAGCTTTCACATCCTACCTTGGGCTTGGGAACCTCCCCTTCATCTCTCATCTCATGGGCTGTTTCTGTGATTACTTCCCTAAATGAATTCTCAATAAGTGTGCAGTGCCTCCTGTTCTCACATCGTCTGCACATCTCCTTTGCCTCAGCAAGTCTTAAAATTCTCACCCAGACTCTTGAAGTTTTTTGGTAGCTCTCTGTCTGTCTCTGTCTCTCTCTGTGTGTGTCTCTCTCTGTGTGTTCATGTATGTGAAGGCCAGAGGACACCTTGTATCAGCTGATTGTCTTTGCCTATCATGTGGGTCCCGGTCCTAGAGATTGAATTCTGATTATCAGGCTTGGTGGCAAGTGCCTATAGCCATGAAGCCTGGATGTCACATATTTTATTTCTAACCAAAGTGCTGTATTTTACCTCAAAACCCACCCTGCCTTGATGAGTCTACTTGTATTTCTCCTGAAATGCTATGGCCATTCACTCAGTCACCTACTTAGTAACTATTTAAGGAACTGTTACAACCAGGCTTTGTTAGATGATCAAATGTTTCTTCACATCATTTCTACATCAAGATACTATGATTTACTTCCTCTATGCTTAGGATAAGTTGAAAATGGCTGGTGCCGATCTCTGCATTCTCAGGCCTCTGGGTTCACTGTGTTCCTCAAGGCCTCTTCATTCACACATACCTGGATACATCTACAGAGATTGTTGCTCATCTCTGACTTCTAGCATTCAGTTCTGTTTGTTCAGATGTACTGCATAAAACCCTTTACTCGAACACACAGATTATGTATATACATACTGACTACTGTCTTAAAGGATAAACGCATCTGTAGCAGGTTCGAGGCTGACCTCCATGAGATGTTCTTAGGAGTGTGAAAATCCAAATCCTGGGTGTCACTTTCATAGCTGTGCAGGCAGCATTATGTCTGTCTCTTAAACTCTGACCCAATCTTCCACATGCACAGTGGGGATCATATCAGTTCTGATGCTCGAAGTGTTAATGAGTCGGTGGTATGAGACACTGCACATTTGGCACCAGGCAGCGTGATGGAGATACAGTCAGCTGTGGCTGCCACCAAGGTTATCCTCATGAGCATGTCTGCCACTCCTGGCTTTGTGCAGGATCTGCTTACTTTAGGAGCACTGAAAGGACTGGGAAATGGCATGCAAGCAGAATAAAGAAAAGCAGTGGAGTCTTAGGAGCTGCTGGGCCTTGATGGGTTATAAAATAAGAAGGAAACCCATCATCTTGTTTGACTTACCTAAGTAAGTCTTGCCTCTTTCCAAAGCCTTGATAGCTAAAGTTTACCCATTGCTTCTCTGCTTACGGATGAGTTATGCTGATATGTGCTTCTAGCCCACATCTAGGAGTGTGATAGGCACTCTCACAACCACCCGAGTTTGCTCATCACGTGTCTACTTGTCATAAGACTTCCATCACATGTTTTTCCCTCTCTCTATTACTTCCGTATAGGATGCTTTGCTCCCTCTCTCACATGCCCAGAGCTGTAACATTGGACAAATCCTTATGGATTCCCCTATTTATTAGCATCATTGTTTTTGAGCCAGAATTAAAACATAAACAAGCTATTCCCCTGCCTTGGAGGAACTCGAAGTCCAGTGGAAGATACAGGCAGGTAGGCAGTTACAGGTCAGCATGGCAAATTCTGGCTAAAGGGTCTGTACACAGTCTTATTAGATCACAGAGAGAAACACCATCCCAATTATGAGGGAATACTTGCTGGAGGGTCATCTATGTGGAAACCCCGTGGCCTTGAGGTGGATACAGAAAAGATCAGAGACCCTGTTCTTAGAGTTTCGCTGAGAATAGAGAGTACTGTGATGTGTCTCAAGGCCTGAGGACATAGCTGACATGGAGCCCTTTCACATGCTCCTACCTCCACGCTGCTGCCCAAGCTTCTCCTTTATTTTAAGTGTTGTACAGATATGCCACTTGCACCAGGGAGTCACTGGACACTCCCCATGTGGGATGTCCAGCTTAGTTTCTCCCTTCCATGGCAGGCTTTTGGGTAATTCCATGCAGGTTGACCTGTGTCTTTTATTTACTGAGTATAGGTGAAAATGGGACAGGAAAGAAAGAAGTCGTCATGCAGGAGCCAAGCAAAGACTCCAAAGCTAGCTTATTAGGTTTAAAACCTAAGTTTAATCAGCTCTATGTCCTGGGACAAATAATGGGGTCTTTTTTCTGAGCTCCATTGGCCAAGCAGAGTCAATTCTGGTAAGGATGGTGTAAGGAACAGGTTATTAAGAACTTACTTCTGTTGTGGAATCACGTAATTTTTATTGGTATTTTCAGGATCAAAAGCTGTCTTTAGAGAATCCCCAAACAGGCAGACTTTGTATGTATTCATGAGTAAATTTGTGTTGCTACATGGGTGTCTACTGTGGCCTCATTGATAAAAAGCTGGCTAGCTAGTTAAATACCCTGTGAGACCTGATGGCATCTCTGTGGCTTTTCTGGATATCTTTGTGCTCTTCTGCAGGCAGACAGGCAGTATGACATCCCCCCACAGCACCGACTGCCCAAGCAGCCCAAAGACGGCTTCCTGGTGGAGCAGGTGTTCAGTCCTCATCCTTACCCCACCTCCCTCAAGGCCCACATGAAGAGCAACCCCATGTATACAGATATGCGGCTGACTGAGCTAGCTGAGGTGAAGCGGGGCCAGCCTTCTTGGACCATAGAGGAGTATGCTCGGAACTCTGGTGACAAAGGCAAGCTGACAGCTCTGGACCTGCAGGTGAGCCTCACTGTTCCTGGGTGGGAGGAGCCTAGTCATGGGCTATGGATGGCCTCTCTCTCAACCTTAAACTTCCTGGGTCCCTACCATGGATTTTTTAAACTTTAATAAGAGAGCAGAGAGGTCTGTTTTTGTTGTAGTTGCTATTTTAAACAAGGGGGTTTATACCTTGTTTATTTGTTTGTAAGCATTTAACAATGAGGGCACTCATTTTATGTGTTTGTTGGCCTTCTGATTTGCTAATGATGCTTTTAAAACCAAGTGCAAATTCTAATCTTTGCTCACAAGACCTGAGCCAAACTGTTTAATGAAACACAAGCTGATTTCTCCTTCCACATGTAGCACGTGGGATAAGCATGTTTATGGGAGCCAAGCTATGGATTATGTTTCCATATGGAGCCACCCCAGGTAAGAGCCATTCCTGGAAGGTCTGTGAATACCATATGGCTAGAGGGCATGCTTCTTTGTTCACCCACCACAGGACTGGGTTTTGACTGCACATTTATTTTGGTGGGCACCTCTAAGTGGTTCCACTCAAAGCACGTCTGTTTTCACATCACTGTAAAGGAATCACCATGACCACTTGTGGATTTGGCTGTGTGGACATCAAGGCCATAGCACCAAGGGAATGAGGTATTGCCAGACAGTCTAAGCATTTGAAGTATGGTTGCTGATAGCTAGCTGCCTGTGGGCTTACTATAACCAGGATCTTGTGTCATGGCCTTGCTCCATACAAAGAGGGGATGGGAGGTACAGCATGTGGCAGAGAAAAGACATGGGATTTGACCAGCATCAATGGCCTAATCCAAAGCTTCTTAAGAACACAATGTGACCTGAAACACTTACGTCACCTGCTTTAGCTTTGGTCCTCTCATTTGTGAAATGGGCATTAACTATTGACATTAATAGCATTGTTGTTAGAACCAAATATAATATATATATAAAATATAAAATAATATAATATAATATATAAATAATATAATATATATAATATATATATAAAATAACCTGGCACTGAGTAGATATTGAGAGACATGGCACTCAGGAGTTGGTGGTGGATGCTGAAGTCAGTCAAAGTACTTAGTACTTTCCTATCTATCTCTTGGTTTCAGATACATTTGTCTGTGAGGCAGGCATTACTCTGACCACCTCCAGTTTACCAAGCAGGAAATAATAGAAGCAGGCAGCTCGGTGAATTGGTCCAGGTCAAACAGCTCTAAGTCTATACTGGACCATCAGATAATAAGTCTCCTGTTCTTTCTCTTCTCTTCTCTCTGTAGTTTTTCCCTTTGCTATTGCTATGAGTTTAACAGAACTTTGTCTCAGACGAAAGGTTTGCAACCATACTTGCATACCTAGGTCCCTAAATGGTAGTAATTCAAGGGAACTCTTACCCAATCCTAGGAAAGAGGTCTGTGGTGGCAGTTGGAGCACCTTAAACTTCCCATCACCCAGTCTACCCTATGTATATATATCTGTGCATACGACATGCCATTTGTCCCCTTGAACTGCTGTTCTTCCTGTCATCTTCCTGATGACAAGCAAGCTTGAGTCTCCCACATGCAGACTCTGTGCAACTTTGCTATATGAGGCACTCCTTGGGTCAGTGTCATAAGTTATCACAACCTGCATTAGAAAACACTCAGAATTAGAAAAGGTTCAACAGGTTGTAATAAGCAATATTTCACACTGCTCTGAAGGTGACCTTGAAAACATACTTTAAAGTTTAAGCAGAGAGAGAAAGAGAGAGAGAGAGAGATAAGGGATTTTTGCATTTACAAATACATGCGATTTGGGTGTGTTGGTGTTTTTAAGTATACAGATGAAATTAGATAGAATAAAACAAAAAGAGACATTTGGATTACAGAGTTTTACATGACTGTTTAGCAATGGAAGGGCAGAGAGTACAGCCACATGTTCTGAGGGCACAGAGCACCCATTGTCTGGTAATGTGTTGGTAGCAAGGCAGAGCAGACATGGGGCAGTGGGGCAGTGAGCCACTAGCTTGTTTGCTTTGCAGAGATTCAAGAGCTGGTCCAGGTTCGCTTTGGAATAGCTTTCTCCGGGGCCATTTTTGTCCATATGTAAATTCACTGGTAATATACACAAAGTGGGCAGGAACTGGTATAGGCCCGGCTTTCATCATTTGGCAAGCCTAATTAACAATTGAGTATGCATGCATGTGAACCTGGGGATTACCTCTCTGTGTTGTAGTGCTGTTACAGCTTGAGGTTATTGAAAAAAAAAAGCTAATTAAAAATAGTTTATTTCATGGGCAGACTCTTAACATCCAACGAAGTGTAGAGAGCTATGAAAAGAGGATGATTTCCTTCTACCCACGATGGAGAGAATGAAGCACAAAATTTGTTGTTCCTTGTATAGGCTGCATCCTTCCTGGGCCAACTTGTGAAGAATTGGGAAAAAGAGCAGCTTGTTTGGCCATAGTGGCCAGAGTTTGCCTTCAAGGTTATAAGGCAGGGGACACTGCTTGTCTAGCCTTCCACCTAAACCTAATCTACCTGGGCATACCATTCATGTGTCATGTCAGTAGTCAAACAAGATAGGGCCATCTCTGGATCTTTTCCTTCTTCTTGAGTATTTCATCATTTGGCAGGCAGGTCTAATTAACAACTGAATATGTGCGTGCTGTCCCTGGGAAGCTGGGGATTACTTCTCTGTGCTGTGGTACCATTGCAGTTTGAGGTTTTCTGTCAAGGAAACTGACAGGAAAAACTGAAGGCTTTTCATGTCAGGGAGAGCAAATGGGGCCCAACTGTGTCCACGAAGGATGGAGCATTCTCACTCTTGCTCTCTTTCTCCCCCTCTCTCTCATATGAGTATGTGTGTGTGTGCATGTATATGTGTGTGTGTGTGTGTGTGTATATATATATATATATATATATATATGCCTGTTTGCATATGTATGTGTATATTTGGGTGCACGTATATGAAGGAGCTCTGACATAAACACACAACATAGATTTTAAGTAGTAGAACTTAGTCACTACAGAGCTGTTTAGGTCAGCTTCAGAGAGAGGCTTCTGCACTCCAGCCATGGACACTAGGTCCTAGGAGTTTCTTACAAGGATATTTATGGGCTTTCCCTACAATGAGAAGATTCTGGCGTGTATTTGAGGTATTGTGGGTGGCTAGCACTGGCTTCTGCCCATCTGTCTAGCTTGCAGACTTTATAAACAATGTTGAAGTCAGCCACTGTAAGTTCTGTCCTCTTGCCAGTACGGTGTTGTCCAGTCTGCTCAGCCTACCCACGGTAGCACCAGAGTGGCTCCAGATGATCTGTAAATGAATGGGTCTAACTCCTCCGATAACCTTGCTTTTTTGGACATCAAACTTAGCATTTTATACAGTTTTTTTTTACATGTCATTAGATGTTCATTGGATTTACTTAAGTGATTTAAAAGCAGAAAACCCACTTTGAGTTGGAGGCCAGCTGGAACTGGCCTCCAGTCCATAGTATATGGGCCCCCTCCCTCCCCAAATATATGGTGATTATGAACAAAAGAAAGATGAAATCTTGGGACTGAATGGCAGTGGGTTGTCAACCCCCTAGAGTAAGCAAATGGCGTGCACAAAGGGATGATGGGAAGCTGGTAAAGAGGATTGTTCACTGTCCATTCATTGTAAATGTGAGCAAGCTGAGGGCCAGCAATAGCCAGAGTGATACCCAGACACTAGCACTGAAGAGAGAAGAGCTTCTGCCTTTCCCAGGTCTGAAGGGTCAAGGGCAGGAAGCTGTTTCTGAAACACACTATGGCACATAGCTCTGCAAGTTAGAGTTTCTGGTAGGAGCCCAAATGTTGGCAGGTGCAACTCAGTAAGAACAACTCTGGGAGAAATATCACTCCAACTCTCTCTCCTCTTGTTTCCCTTGACTGAGCTCGCACTCCCTCCCTACAAGGCACAGAGCAAGACGCAGAAGGAAGTAGCTAACAGGGCAGGTAGGGAATGATGAGCCAGTCACCCCTAATCCACTAACAGTTGCCATGGCTGAGCTTTCTAAGTGTTGCAGGCCTGGGATGGTTTGTTTTTATAATTCTCTCTGTGTAACTTTTATGTGCTCACATTTCTAAAACTCAAACAATTCTAGAACCTTCCTCACAAAGGGTATTTGATTTGTGATTTAGAGGTTTAGGTGGCCTCACTTGGGACTGTAATGTGTTGTTGCTTTTTTGTGTGTGACACATTATTAAATGCTTGCCATAAAACAAGAACACAGCGTTGCTTCATGGAAATAGATTATAGCCATCATTGTGCAATAGGGTTCATGGGAAATGTAGGTTAAATATAATATTTCTTCTGCAGATAGCACATTAATTCTAGGTAGGCATCTGTTGTAGGAGCTGGCTTTGGGAGAAAGTGCCACTTACTGTAGAATCATCACCAAGCAGGGTGGGGACCGTCTGCTATGAGTCTGCAGTCCTTGACTCTGAACAGTGTTCTAACCTGTTCTTGCAAATGCTTGAGATGGAAATATTTTACATTTTGATTAAGATGGAGGTGCCTTTGATTTTCAGTAAAAGCTCTGAGAAGTGAGCAGACTGATAATTCCAAGAAAGTCTTGACTCGAACAGATCTGTTCTTAGAGGCTTCTGGTGGAAAATATTTTTCAACGACTTTTTTTACTTCCCCTACAGTGGAGTCAAACTAGTCTTGGTCACATACCCTTGAGGCTGAGTCTTGTTTGTCTTGGCCATTTTGTTAACTTATGTAGGGATGACCCCTGGGTTTCCCTGTGTTGACATTGTTGTGTCAGTTTTAGTGAGGGAGGAGCCAGTGCAGTCTGTGGTGTCTGGAATGGGTCCCTGCCAGCCCATTGCTGGCACAGGCCTGGTGGGGGAGCATCTTCCAATGATGAGGATAACCTTTAAGTGCTCCAGCAGTGACAGTCATCAGGATGTCTTAGATGTGGTTTCAAGTATTATCCATACTTCTAACACCTTCTCTTTGCTTTTAGACCCAAGAATCTTTAAACCCAAACAACTTAGAGTACTGGATGGAAGATATTTATACTCCAGGCTATGATTCATTACTAAAACGGAAAGAAGCTGAATTCAGACGAGCCAAGGTTTGCAAGATCGCTGCTCTTATCACTGCTGCTGCATGCACAGTCATTCTCGTCATTGTTGTGCCGATCTGCACAATGAAGTCCTGAACTTGTGGACTCAGCATTACACGCAGCTCCTGACTCCCAATGTCTTTCTCTGTAATTTCAAAAGCTGGCCCCGTGTGGCTAACAGTCTGCTGGAATAGAGACAAAGTCTTGGCTGCTTTTCTACAGTTCCGAAGGTCATCTTCAGAGAGTATACACTCTGGAAAGACATCTGCCTAGCTGTTAAGCTTAGACATAGCTACACTCTGAATATATATTTTCAAAAGTACACTATCCTTTTTTTTCCACATAAGGAATGCTATGGATTATCAGTAAATAAAAATTGGATTCTTTCATTTGGATGATGATTCATGGTGGGCATTAAGTTATACAGAACAGAATCAGCACGTGCTCTTTGGAGGAGCTGACTGACGTGGACACAATGATTTAAAAAAAAAAAAACAAAAAAGCAAAGGGGTGGGATCTGTTTCCTTAACACTCTAAGTTTGTTGCTGGCGATGTGACTGGATGTGTGTCCACGAGAACGTGGCTTCTCTCTGGACTTTTATCAAGGGCTATTGACTTCCACCTTGCCCTTCTGTCATTGTCTGTAGAACATCTGAGTTGCTGGAGCTCTTGATAGCAGCTTTCTGAATCTTCTTTGGCCCAGGTAAGAAGGAGCTGTACTTCTAAGCCAAGCATGATATACAGTATCCTCTGTTTATAGAACGGGCCAAGATACTCAGGATAGGCAATCTTCCTGTTGTCCCCAAAATGATGTGGGGAAGCTTGCTGGTTGGGGTATGCTCAACATCTGAAGGTCACAGCCACCCTAAAGGATCTCTGGTTCTAGCTCTGGCATGTGGCTCTGTTCCTTGATTTTCTAACTCTTGGTGGTCCCTGATGCTCTATTCTGAAGAGTTTGGAACTTGTCCTTGTGCCTTGAAGAGCAGAGACAATGGTGACACTTTGACTTTCTAACTATAAACCATGGTTCCCATCCACCATTTACATGGCTTTAAAAAAGATTTTGAATGCTTAATCAATAATGTGATAAAGGTACCAAGGTCTCCTCAACTACAACATTTACTCCAGAGTTTTAAATATTTGTCAGAGTGCAAAAAAATAATATCTATTTAATCATTTATCTATCTATATGTCTAAATACCTGAGTTTCATTTTTGTCTTCACTAAGTAAATATCGAGAGTGAGATTTTTCCTAGTGTACAAGAAGCTGTTGTAATTTTATTAGATCTCTGTTCCCACCTGATTGGTGCTTTGACAATAATTGGGCAGAAAGACTCCTTGTCAACATCTGTGTCTAATGTCTTACTGCAGATTAAATAAAAAATAATTGTCAACCTTTAATCTATTTAATAACAAACTGGAGCGTACACACATTTTGGTAGTAAGAATAATCACTTTGGGAAGTATGCATACTTTCTGCAAGTGAAATCTGAGAAGCCTTTTAATTTCTAAAGCAATAGGAGTTCAGCATCCATCCTAAATATTTCCAAATAATGCTGAGCTTGCTGCACCAGGACCTGTTGTCACTAGTGAAGAGTGGCCAGTGCATTTTATAATGCTAACAGATGAGGGATGGAGTCTCTCACCTGTAGGGGACCTTTGTTCTTAGAGGTCTTCACGGTATCTATTTCTATTGATATGTTATGTTGACTAATGGTCTTCAATTAGGTGACTGAAATTTAAGCCTTAGAATGGAGGACTTGTCATTGAAAATGATTGAAAATGAATGCATACATACACACACATACATGCATGCATTCAAACATACATACATACATACATACATACATACATACATACATGTCTGTTGTCAGATGTTTAGTCTTTTGGTGCTCTATTTTAGACTGGGCACTTCAAATAAGGTTGTCTATTCACTCCAAAAAAGGATATAAGGTTGCATCCTTTGGAGTCCCTGTTCCATCCCACCCTATTTGTGAGCAATGACTCTGTACCACACTGTGATGTAACCATTCCGCCCCACACCACAGATTAAGCTATCAAAGTATCAGAGAGAGCGCTTTTCAGCTTCTTGCTTTGTGGCTTGCTCAACAGCTGAGATGTACTCTTCTAGGATAATAAAAATCTTGTCAAATCCCAACCTGACTCTTCCCTTTGACAGGTGGGATTATGGAGGCCAGATGGCACTCCTGTGACGAAACTGCTCATATAATGAAGCCAATCACAGTCTATTCATCGTCACTGCCATACGGCAAATCTATTTCTGATGGGTCCTATGTGAGTCATGTGACTATAAGTCTAATTCAATTAGTGAATTAGAAGTGAATGAATTCTGTAGAATTTTCTAACACCCTTTTCATTTCTGGGGTTGTAGTCAAAGAAATCCACTCTTGCTCTAAGTACAACTCAATGTTATCCCATATTGAAAGAAAGCATTTAGACCCAGGATCCAACTCATAAGCGTCAAAGTAAGGATGCAGTTTTCTCTGGAAAGTGGCCATCCTCAAGCAGGTGGTACCAAGTCTGATGCTGATGAACCACACCTTTGCCATGTTTATGAGCTCACTGATGCCTGAGGTCTCAGCATCCATAAAAGATTATGTTTACAGTTACATCTCTTTCCTTTTGACACCAACTTGATTTTCTTATATCCTAGACACTCCCTAGTTCCCCCAACCCCTCAATATTCATAATGAAGCAAGACAATGTTTACTTGACAGAAAAGTATACATTCCTTAGTATATATAATGTTTCCCTCATCTCCTGTTGCAATGCAACAACCCCAAGGCAAAGGTGACTGACTGGCCTTCTGTCTTTATAAAATGTACATGTTTCATACCCAAATCTAAAGTCACTGCATGCTACAAATTCACTCGATTTTTGTTGGCTTGCCTTTCTTCCTTCCTTCTTTCCTTCCTTCTTTCCTTTTTACCTCCCTCCCTCCCTTCCTCCTTCCCTCTTTTTTCTCTCTTTCTTTCTTTCGTTCTTTCTTTTGTATTTAAATAATTAACCAGATGACTTTACCATTGACAGGATTACTTTTCAGATGCCTTTAGCCAATGAAGAAATTCAGAATCATTTCATCTTTTTTACTGATCTGAAATCGTTTTGAACACAGCCTTGCAGAAAAGCCATCACCAATCCAAAGAGCTTTTCTGTTCTCTGCTATCAGGCATTTTATTCCAGCATTCCCTTGTTTAAACTACTGACACAAAGAAGCCAATCACCCATCATCTGATGCTAGATAATCATAAATTGTTTATTATTTTAGGGCATGCCTCCATGTGAATAATAAGTGCAAAGCTAGCTTAATAGGTATGATAAAACTATCAGTGTTCTGAATTATCTGTACCACTGCTGTCATTGTCTTAATTCCTTGTCAGACACAGGCAGTGTACATTTTGTGAACAGTGACATCTTATCTGTATTTTATATTTTTGCACTAAGCCCCTCTGCTAATGGTCAAATGGTATGAGAATTTATAAATGTTGAAACTCAACATGTTTCCTATTATTACTATAGCCAAACCTACAAGAATATTGTGGTCAATTGTGTGAATACCAAATCATTATATACTATATATTGTACTACAGAAATTTGTATTTTAAGGGAAAGATTTGAGTAACTGTTGGTATAACGGAAGAGTCTGAGATATTTATTAAGTAACTGAGAAATGCAGCAACTTTCCTTATTTATGCCTTATGAACAATAGAGTGTGAAATATAAGGCAGAGTTCTATGTGAAGACCCTAAAGGGATGGGTTTCTCTGAAGGCAGGGATTGTGTCTTTCTATGTTTGTTCTGTACAGCTCTCAGCACACTCTTGGTGCTTGATAAATGTTATATAATACCAATAACTAAGCACATTTTTAGATCTTTTTTCAAATGGCTCGTGTAAAATTTGGTTAATGTTGGTTTGAAGCTATCATGTAAAATCTGCCTCTCCAAATATAATCAAAATAAATGGAAATATGCAGCAACTTGCATGGAGACTTCATTTTTATCCATAAACTGTGTGGTTCTAGTTTACGAACATATTATAAATGGCCTGTCTTGATTCTTTTTCTCAAGTTGGATGATTCTGAAGTAAAACTCAAAATATGTGAGCAGCCTAGTCCTCTTCCTGCCTCACACCTACTGAAACCTTACTGAATAACATCATCAGTCCCTCGGTATGACATATGTGAAGAATATCTCCACTAGCAGTTTCCTGTTGTTTCAGAAAAGTGTGACTATATCATTATTTATCTCTTCTTTCTATTAATAAGTGGATATTCAGGTCCAACCTGCAAGAGTACTGTGGTTAATTGGAATTGACCATGATTCCAGTCAGCGTGTGCTGAAAGATGAGTATTGGCACTTCTAGAGAAAAGGGTTTGGGGTTATGAATAGTTTTGAGGTACCTTTTTTTGTAACACATATTACTTCTGGGTCATGAGAGATGCTTAAATGCTAGGTTAGGAGACAGTATTGAAGACTTCTTACATACAGTTTTGCAAATATGTCCTGATATTCAGTTTATATATGGGGGGTCAATCACTTCATTCTTTCTAACAGGGTGTAGAATCTCTTTCATTCTAATGGGTATTCAGTGGCATATCATTATTTTTAGACTATGTCCAAGCTGTAGCGATGGCTTGTGGGTAAAACACTTGTTGCACAAGCCTGAATTTGAACTGTGCCTGGTAGCAAGCCTCTGTAACCAGTCCCACTCCTCCTATAGTGAGATGGGAGATAGAGACAGGTGAATCCCTGGGAACTCACAGGCCAGCTAGCCTGGCGCTAGACAACAAAGATCCTGCCTCATACAAGGTAGAAGTTTAGGACTGACATCTGAGGTTCTCTGCCAACCTCTACATGTGCACTGTGGCATGCATATACTTACACACACACAGACCTGTGCACATAATAAAATAAAATATCATTACTCTGATGAATAATGGAATTCTTTATTTTGTGTTTATTAGTCCAATGGATATCCTATTTTGTAAAGTTTTCCTTTAGATAGTTTTAATGATATAAAAATCTAAAATAATTTTTGTGATAGCATACAAAGCCGTAGGTTCTCTTATGACACGTTTATACTGGTGTGTCATCATAGAGTGTTCCGATTATTACTTTCTCATTGTCCTCTTCTGTGTGCCCTGCCCCACTTTGGCTGACTTCCATATTGCCAGCTAGTCCCCTTTTCTACTTTCATGTCACATGGATGCTATTGAGTCCTATTCTTCCCCTTTCGTAATGTGATCTACTCCCCTCATGATCACCTTTTCAATTTTTGACACATATGCACACAAATAAACATGCATGTATAATTTTAAATCGAGAATCTACATATGAGAGAAAATGCAATATTTATCTGAGTATAGCTTCATTCATTTAACATAATGATCTCAGGTGCATCCATTTTCCTGCAAAAAATTTTAAGAAGAATTATATTGAATAAAAGTAGAGAGAATGCATACCCTTATCTTTTTCCAGACTTTAGGGAAGATGTTCTTAGTATTTCTCCATTTTATACAATATTGACTGTAGATTTGTGATATATAACCTTTATTATTATGTTGAGAAATTTCTTCTATTCTTAGTTTATTCAGGGCGTTTATTGTGAAAAGATGTTAAACTTCATCAAAAGCCTTTTGTTCCTCTAACTGATATATTGAGATAGATTGTACCTCTATTGAGATATGATTTCTATTCTTAAGTCTACTGAAGTTTTTCACTTATTGATTTATTTATGTTGAATCAAATTGCATCTGTGGAATGAAACCACCTTGGTCATAGTGTATGATTGTTGTGGTGCATTCTGGTTTTACTTTTTCTGTCTTTAGTTCTTCGAGAATTTCATGCATTGTATTTTCATCCCCTCCTCAAATTCCTCCCAGACGCACCCTCATCTCCTTACCCACACAACTCTCAATTTTGTGTCTTTTTTTTTAAAGCTCATCATTTCAAATTTGTGCTACCCATGTATTCTTGAATGTGTGACTTTCCACTGGAATAAGGTTAATCTACTAAGAGTCACTCCTTTAAGGAAAAGTGGCTGTCCTCCTACCAGTAGCCACCGATTGCTAACAGCACTTTATCTGTGGGTGGAACTTCATAACCAACTTCCCTCTCTGTGCTGAGATTTTGTCTGGCTTGAACTTATGCAGGTCTGTGAATGCTGTTACAATGGCTGTGAGTTCATATGCATGTCTGGAAAGCAGTTTACGTTTAGTCATCCACCATATCCACGTCTGACTTTTAAAATCTTTCTGTCACTCTTGTGCAATGATCCCTGAGCTTTGGGAGGAGGAGGAGGAAGAGGGGGGAGGAGGAGGTGAGGGAGGAGGAGGAGGGGGAGGTTGAGGAGGAGAAGGAGGAGGAGGAGGAGGAGGAGATGTGATATAGATATTGTGTAAAGGTGCTAAGCATCACACAATCTCTTATTCTCTCCATCTTGACCAGTTGTGGGTGGGTCTCTGTGGTAATCTCCATCTAGAATCAAAAAGAGTAAAAGCAAAAGAAAGCTTCTACTATAAAGCTGAAGTTGAGAGATGTACTAATCGGCGGGTAAAACAATAAGTCATTAGGAGGCAGTTCAATGACACTGAAGTTTCTATGCTGAATTTTAGTTTGGATGACATATATACAGATGAGAGTAGGATAGTGAAATCACCACTGCTATTGCACAAGACATGATTTTTTTTTATGTGCATTAATGTTTGTTTTATGAAACTTGGAGTCCCAGAATATATATCTTACTTATTATTTATTTTAAATGTGAATAATTGTTATATCTTATTAGTAAATTGATTTTTAAAAATATGTAATGGCCTCTTTACCTCTTCCAAGGAGCTTTTCTTTGAAATCTACCAGATCAGAGATCAAAAAAACTATACCAGCTTGTCTTTGATTCACCAGTCTTTTCAGTCTCTAAGTGGGCATGTTCATTAGTAAGGTATGTTTCTTGGAGATAATAAGTACTTAGATTTATGATTTTTAATCCAGTTAGCTAGTCTGGATCTTTCTATTGGTGAGTTGAGTCCATGTATATTTAAAGTTATTACTGAGAGATGTTTACTAATTTCTCTGATTTTGTTGGTTGTCTCCCTGTAAGTATTATAGATTTGATCTTTAACTATGTCAGACAAGATGGATTCCTCTCACTTCTTTGCTTATCTACTTTTGGAATGAAATTTATCATTTCCTGTGTTTTTTTGATTAAATATTTTTTCTTCCACTGTAAATAATACTACGTACCTTCTGTATTGCTTACATGGTAGACATGAACTTCCTTAATTTGTACTCTTCTTAAAAATGTCCTTATTCCTTTATCAATTTCAAAGGGCAGGTCTTCTGAACACAGTAATCTTGGTTGCCAGTTATTTATTTTCAGGACTCAAAATATGCTGTCCATGTTTTTCTGACTGTTGGGGTAGCCAATGAGAGATTTGCTGTTGCACTGATGTTTCTGTCTTTGTGAATTGCTGTTTTTTTCTCTTGTGTCTTTTAATATTTTTTCTTTGCATTTTTTCACATCTTAACAAATACATGTCACGGAGCGGTTTGGCTCTGCTCATGTCTGTTTGTGGTTTAAAATACCTCTTGTGTATAGATAGCTAATTTTGTGTCTGGATTTGGGAGAACTCAAAACAATTATTTTTATCTCTTCTTCTTTTTCATGTTCCCGCTCCTCTTCCTCTTTTTTCTCCTTTTCTGTCTTCTTGCCCCCCCCTTTTTTTTGAGACAGGGTCTTGTGTAGCAGATGCTGCCTTTTAAAAATGCTATATAGTCTCACAATGTCCTTGAATTTCTGATCCTCTGTCTTTCAACTTCAAAATACTACAACATTAGATGTGGGGTCTAATCCTGAGCTTCAGCCCTGCTAGGTAAGTCTATACCTAGCCGAGCTATATTCTCATCACTACAGTTGGCATCTTTTATGCTACAATTCATTAAATAGAATCTCTGTTTTCAAATGTTTATCTCAGCTTCTTCTACCCATGGATTCTTAGGATTATTTTCTCCACTATATTCCAAAGATACTAGATGTTATGCTTGGGGTCTTTTTTTTTTCTCTGATTAATGTTTGAACATAATATTTCACCAAATGAATTCATCTTTCCTGAAATTCCTCCGTCTGCTTGGCTGAAGGAAGTCTTGTCAGGGATGCTCTCTCCTTTTTAAAATGTCATTTATTCACTTTTTCATTTCCAACACTTCTAATGTTTAAAATCTGAATTTTCTTGCTGAATTTTCCCATCCATGTTGCTAACTTTTTCATCCATATCACTGTTTTCTCTTCCATTTTACTGACCTTTTCCTGCTTTGCTCACTTCCCCTCTGGGGTCTAGATTGATTTCATTTGCTTCTTTCTATCTATTTTACATAGTTTACCATCTTTTAAATCTTCTGACTTTCCCTTGTTCTATTTCACTGTATTAGTGGACAGTAGTTAAGGAATTGTGGCATTTTGAAAGCAACATTACCTTGCTATTCCTGCCTTCTTGTGTTTGTCATATCACAATGTGTGCATCTGCTGGTTTACGCACCTTCTCTTTTTTGGGAGTGATGTTCTTATTGAGCAGAAAGTCCTTGAAGTCTCAGTACTGCTCAGTGAGGAGAGAATTTGATGCTTTTGGAAGTGTCTTCTGTTGCTTCTCTTCGGATCGTGGGCTGTATGGTTGAAGCTGTTTGTGGTTGACTATCAGAGTCATCCATCTTTTCTGTTCATTTGATGTATCTTGTCACATCCTTGGTAGATTTCTAAAGCTCTTCCACTATTTACAATAGAGTGATGATGATGATGATGATGATGATGATGATGATGATGATGATGGTGATGGTGGTGGTGGTGGTGGTGGTGGTGGTGGTGGTGGTGGTGGTGATGGTGATGGTGCTCTTCCCACCAGCTCAGATGAAGACAGTTTCTGGCTCTCTTTTTGCCCAGAAGTTTTCCTTCATGTTTATACTCACCCAGTTCCTTGTTGAATGTGTGCCATTTTTTTTTTGATTTACAGGAATTAATTCTGTATAGTGTCTACTAATTTCTTTACAGATATACATAAGAATACTATTTTCAAGTCCGCGAGTTATATTTTTCAACTGTCTTGTTGATACATTTTTATAAATAAAAGTTCTTAATATTAATATAAAAATTTATAATTTCTTTCTTGTTGTTGACAATTGGGTCCTGGTCAAAAATATTTATAGGCTTCAGAGTCTTGAAGGATATGCTGTAGGATATTTTTTCTTAGTTATGTTTGCGATTTTTTTGGAATTCTTTTTTGTACCTGATATGAGATAGGAGATTAAGAATTGTTCATTTGTTTGTTTGTTTTGACATTTTACCATCCATTAATCAGAGCCACTTATTAGAAATACCGTCTTTCCTCATTAATGTAAGGTTGATTATATGGTTTTCTGGACTTTTATTTCACTCTGTTGCTTTACTCTTTTCTTTTGCGGATGCAACTTCATCATAATTTTGTTATCCCAGAGGTATTCCTCACTTATGAAATAAGTGAATGACTCCTGACTTGGTCAGAAGCCTCAGTCCAGTCTGTGATATGATGTCTTGAGAAATATTGAGGCAAGAGTGTGTCTGGCTCCTTTTCTCTCTTCTATTGTTCTCAAATGTCATTGGCTTCGCTGCTTGAATCATCAGAGAAGAGTGATTACCTGAGGTATGAGTCACAACACACTGGAAGAAGTCATTATTAATACTTCGACATCTAAACAGGAATCTCTGAGACAAGCTTGGAAAAATGTTAGGGTACATATACAATGGTGGCTAAAGAATACATTTCTGTTTTACAATACAACATTAATAAAAGTAAAATAATAAAAAATAATAAAATATTAATCCAGATGTAGTCATCCAAAGTTCTCATTTAGTTGGACTGCATCTGGCTTGACATTTTTCTAAGTGCTTTGAAAAAGTGAATTAAAAAAATATGTAAGCTATCTTGTAGGAAAATAAATGTCTGTCCTCCCTAAAGAGACAAATCAATATGCAATATGCTCCTGAAGGGCATTTTAATCTATTACTAATTTAGCTTCCTCCATCCAAGTAGAAGCAAAAGTCAATACTTGGTTAATTTACTTTACATTATTGAATATACTTTTTGGAAAAGCACATATCACTTCCTAGTTCTCTAGAATTCAGGCTTTGTAATTTCCCACTGGCTTTGTCTAACATGATCATGAATCACTGAGATCTTGCTGAACTTGGATTTTATTTATATCTTCATTAGCCCCTGTGATGGCAAGGAACAGAACAAGTTATATGTTGCAAAAAGATACTACATTTAGCTGGAGCGATGGCACATGCTTATAACTCTACTATTTGGAACGCTGAGCTGGATGGCTCCCAGTAGTTTGAGAATACTGCCCTATATATTGAGTACCAAGCCAACCAGGATTGAGACCACCATCTCAATCCAAAACTAACCAAACCCAGAAGCAAAACCACAGCATAACAGCATCAGCCTTTCCCAAGAACAATAAGAGAGTACCATCATAGTTTTGGAAAGTAAGTTAGAACTTGAATACAGGAAAACAGCCTATGAATTTCTGGATAGAAGCAGGCTCTGCATTCAGCCAGTGGAGGAATGTCCCTGATAAACAGTCTCTGTGAATCTCAACATGGATTCCAGCTCATTGTGGTTTAATTAAAGTTCCTAAAAGATTCATCGAGTCCTGCACATAAAAGCATTGTTAGAAGCAGCCGTGCAAGTGTGGGTATTACAGATAGAGTTTTCTTTCATTTATCATGCAAAGCACTTAATAAGTTATGCCTAGATGCCTGAATGGTCAGCACACTAATAAAGAAGTTGACATGGCATTTTCATGCTGGCGACTCAGAGTTATGTTCTACATTTTAAAGAGTCTTGTATAATTTCAAGAGTCCCCAAAAGGAGCTCATTTTCTGTCAACCATATTTGATCTACATGAATCCACAAGCTTAATTAGCATTTGGTTGCTTCCTTACTACAGTTCTGCTTCGTCACTAACGATGTACATTGGACCTAGTTTCTGATTCAACAACTACCTCCCTCCACCCCCGCTGTTTGACTTGCTCATTTATGTACTTCTCCAGTTGGTATTTATTGACTAAGCAGTATATTCAAAGCACTGCCTTGCTGATGACTTGTTGCCTGTGATGCCCGTGGATCCATCAGTCTCATATATACCAGAGGCATAGTGAGTGTTTCCTGAGTATACAGTGACGTAAGGAATGAAATCTTTCCTCTGGCCTCTCATTACTTTAGTGTGAGTGTGTGTTCAGACAATTAATAGTGAAGCTGAATGATTTCAGTCACCAATATGTACATTGAAAGGAAGGAAATAAAATGCTGTGCAAGAGCACTGGAGAGGCCAGGGGAAGCCTCCTGGAGGTGATGCTGTGTGAACAACTAAAGATCATTTACAGTAAAGTGCAAAGGACCTTAAATAAGCATGAAGACCGAGAGGATCCCAGGGAAGCTTGAACTTATCGGATTAAACTAAGGAGTGTGGGGGGTAGAGTTTTAGAGTTCTTTTAGGCCATAATAAGGAGGTAAAATGTCATTTTAAACATGGGAGATTAGAAGTTTGCTAGCATGAATCCATATCATCCAGGTATCATCCACATATTTTTAGTAGATCAACATGACTTCATTGTCAACTCTGGAGTGGCAGAAGCAAGGGGAAGAACAGCGAGACTAGTTAGGAGTTGCTTGCAATAACCCGGGACCGGAGTGAGGTGGCACATCTAAATCTATATTTGTGGATAAAGCCAATTGCCCTTCACATGAGGGAAGGGAAGAAATTAAAACATCAAGGATGTTCCTGGTGTTTGAGATTTGAGGAAGAGGGTAAATACCGATTGATTGATTGATTGATTGATTGATTGATTGATTGATTTCTTAAAGAAAACTTTAGAAGGAGCCCCATCTAGGATTTTAAGACATATCACATCTGATTTTCCTTCCTTCGGGCTCTTATATGATAGCTTTGTGTATCTGAATGTTTACAATATAATAATTTAGTGTATTTGTGGTATAAAACATTTTAATTCATGTATATATTGTATAAGAGTCAAACCAGAGTGATTAGCATACCTGTCACTTTAAATCCTTACTATATTTCTGTATGGTGAGCACATTCAAAATCCTCCCTTCCTTCTATTTTGAGATACACAGTACATTATTGTCAGCTCTGCTCACCCTATAAGATCCTCCTAAACTCTACAGTTTGGTGAATTTAGTGCACTGATCATACAGCATGCTGCCATGTATGTACCAAGTGTTTGCCATTGAAAATCTGACCAGCATCATTTTCCTTGAAAACATTTTTTTGCCCTCAAAGTCATTCTATCTTACTCTTACAGTCACCAAATCTTAGTTGCTTATATCAGCAAAGATGTATTTACGTCCCACCAGGCATGTTCTTTGTGGTCAGATGTAGTTTGGTTTCATCTTGTCATCACAGAAACCAAGCTGAATGAGCAACCTGTGTCTAGGACATGCTGGCCTCATCACAGAGGAGAAAAGATGGCAGAAGTACATGCTGGTTCTTGGCACACAGTCTATGTATTCACATCTCATGGCAAAGCCAAATCATAGAGTCAAGTCTGGTGTCTACAGTGTGAAAACAAATTCTCCATTCACGGAATACAACAAGAGGAATGAGCTTGGTAGGGAAGGGAAGCAGTGTGCTTTGGGGAGAAAGAGAGTGAGGGTATAGACATGGTTGGCTTATATTTCTCACCCTAGAGCTACTAAAGAAGAAAATTGCTAGAGGTAAACTTGGAGGCCCAGTAGTAATATGGGGTTAGGCAAATTTATTCAGAATGTTCTTATTTTTTAATTTTTAACAAATCAATGTATTAAACTATGAAGTCTGTGTCCTTATAATCTGTCTCTGGAAACATCCTCACAGATTTATAGGGGTATTGTGCTTTACCCGGTCTCCCAAGTGTCTCTCAAATCTACTTAATCTGATGGTAAAGGTTAAACCTTTGCTTCTATATTGGTATGGCACTGTGAGCTATTTAGGACACCTATGTTTTATTCCCAAGACTGGAAAATATCTACTCTTTGCCTCTCTTAAACAACTTTATAACTCTTCAGCATCACAGGGCCGCTAATTTGTTTTTGGATCAATGCAAAAATGCACAGAGAAGGGAGTCTTAACCAACTGTCACTGTTCAAATCAAGATCGTTTTCTGTCTACCATGACTTGTGCATTGTATCGTGGGAGGAACTTAATAAGTACGAAGTCTCAGTAGTGCCAAGTACACCAGCAGTTAGCCTCTCAACACTGAGCATACATCAGGAAATGTATTTCTTAAGTCTTGCAATTAGTCTAAGTAGAATAACAGCAGCCTCATTGTTCAGTAGAGTAAACAGAGGCTCAAAGACATATCGAAGATTATGTAACTGGAATCTCGAATCTTAGATTCATACCCCATCAAGCTTGATAATTTAAGCTATAAGCCCAACAGACAAGGAGGTGATTGCCACTGAGAACAAAAAGCATTCAAGAGAAGGAGATTATGATGTATGACGGGAGGGAGATCATGTGAAGAAGCCTTAGGAGTTGGCCCTGAGGCAAAGGAAGAGAAATGAAACCTTGGTCAAGTAGCTTTATCATGATTCCTAAGGGAAGGAATAGGCAAGAGAGGTTAGGAATGTTTAGGACTGGCTAGTTCAAATGGATTTATAACGTGGTCTTTAAGTGTAGGTAAGTGTAGAATAGCCAAGAATGTGAGCAAATGATGAATGGGGTGGTTGATGGTTGGGCTCTGGAGTAGTTGGTTAACTTTTGACAAATACGCTTATAGACAAATTGCTTGCTGTATGTAGGAATTGACTAACTCTGGAATAATTAACACGACCCTGGGTGTCACAGAAGAAAATGAGAAAGACACAAGCCAGACAGTCCAAGGTCTCTGCCCTTTGCAGTCTCAGTGGGGCATGAGGCTCTCTGGAATAGCTGAGATGAATGAGTAGCGTTTGTAAATAGCTACCAGGAAACAACCCAGCATTCACAGGAAGATGTGAAAGGGTTATAGTGCTTAGTATCAGACAAACTTGAGGTTGATTACTGCCATCTGCCATCTTCTGTTTAAATATGAGCAAGTCTCATCCTCTCTGGGTTTCTATAAATGGAAATAACCCAGATCTCATAAGATTTCAAGAGGATTAAATACAAAGCCATACAGAAAGCACCTGACGCTTAATTAATTGATCGATGTTGATGCTTTTCTCTAATTTGAAAGGTTGGGATGGACCTAGGGGAGACTGGAAACCTAGTTGTGGGGCCTGAGGGTCAAGTTAGAAGCAAATGACAGGAACCACCAGGTAACATGCTTCTCAAAGCTCAAAGACCAGAGACTGACCCACCATATTTGAAAATATAAGTCCAAGGAGCACAAAAATTCAGTCCACAGAGAAGGCAGAGTGCAGTATATTGAAAAATAAGTAGACAGTTACTGGGAGAACTTGAACTACCCTTCCAGGAATCCAGCACCAGGGTCAGGGATCCCACAGGGAAAGGCTCTGTCCTCGAGAGCACAATATGAGGAACCCAATAAGAATGTAGGGAACTAAACCATAGGGGAAAACATCTTGTCTGGGGTACACTTGCCAAGGGCAAGATGGGATACTGAGTTTGCTGAACCATTCACTTAGCTTTGCATCTGCTCATCCATTCATCTGCCTGTTCATTCTTCCACTACAAGTATTAAGTACTGTGATCAGAGAAAAAACAACGGAATCAAAAGATTTATCTTCAGGAAGCTTCAAGCCAGCATGGGAGAAAGATGCATAAATAAATAATTATACCACAATGAGACACGAACACAGATCGTTGGGAGAGAAGAGCCCGTGACTCTGGATGACCCTAAAAGCAACTAAGAAGAAATAAGGTTGACATTTATGTCTTGAAAGATGAACAAGGGTTTACCAAAAGGCCAAAATGAAAACACTGTCCAAAATTCAGTGCTATTGTTTTGGTAAGTCTTGATCACTAGCCTGTTACTCTACCAGTAGGTGATAGAGCCTTTAAGAAATAGGACCTAGTGGGAGGAAGTTAGGTTAGTTGGGCATGTCCATGAAGGAGATGTTGGGTAGGTGATCTCTTCATCTCTTTTTCACATCCTGATCATGAGGTGAAGCGTTTTGACAAGTATCCGGCCCTGCACTCCTGCTGTGTGCTCTCCACAGACGCAAACTGTAGCCAATCAGTCATAGACGGAAACTCTGAACTAAATTAACCTATCCTCTTTTAAAAGTGATTATCTCAAGTAGTCTTCTTTAGCTAAAGGAAACTGGCTGAAACACAAAGAAAACATGCCAATACATGAGCAGCTATTAAAAAAAAAAACTGAGTGCAAAAAAGTTCAGACATTCTAGAGTGGAGAGCTTCAAGGATATATCAGGATTACTGAGATGCCACTGTCTCCATTTTGCTACTGAAGACACTGAGCCTAGTAACTGAAATAACTTTTGTGCAACTGATGTTCTTTGCTTTCAAATCCCATACTATTTCTATTTGAGCACCCTTGCTTTAATGATTAGTTTGAAAGTCAGTATTTTGGGACTCAGAGTCATTTTCCTATACTGGATAATTTATTTGAATAAAACAGAGTCTAGATATAGATGTAATTACATGTAAATTGAGGTGTATAAAGGAGGCTTTTCTACCTCAGGAAATGATGGACTATCTAGTAAATTGTTTGCACAATTGGCTAACCACTTGTGAAAACAGGAATAGTGCCTGACAGTAACAGCAAAATGAATGCTAGTCGGTCTAAAGAATTCAATGTTGAAATACAAGTAACCATTAAGGTACTAGCAAAAAAGAGATTAATCAAATAAAAGGGACTTTCCTAAGCATGACACCAAAGAGAGTATAAATAAAGATTTGATACATCTCACTACATAATATGAAAGAGTCAATATATGCTCACAGCCAGGAAGAGAAAGCAGCGGCAATTGATACTTCACAGTGAAATATCTAAATTCTTCCACCCGGATTGCTGCAGCGACCTCTCAGTGTCTCAGCCTTTCTATCACACTTACAGTTCATCATCTTTCCAGAAATCTGAGTTCACCCCATTCAGATTATACCTGATGACCTCACCTTACACTGGGCCCCATACACTAAAGTCTGCATGTGCGGCCAGACTCTCTCTTCTCTCTCTCTCTCTCTCTCTCTCTCTCTCTCTCTCTCTCTCTCTCTCTCTTATTCTTTTTTTTTTTTGAGACAGGGTTTCTCTGTATAGCCCTGGCTGTCCTGGAACTCACTCTGTAGGCCAGACTGGCCTCGAACTCAGAAATCCACCTGCCTCTGCCTCCCAAATGCTGGGATTAAAGGCATGCTCCACCACCGCCCAGCTTCTTATCTTTTTTTTAATCCTTTACCTTTCTGTTTCTAAGGTACTGACTATGTGTTTCCTTGTGGGATTCCCCCATGGTTGTATCTAACACACCACACATGCTCTTCTGAAATTCTGTCATCATCATGTCACCTCCTCAGGGACATTCCTGGATATTGAAATCAGTCAGGACCAGACATCCTCTAATATTCCATCAGTCATAATAGTTAATTTGAAGAACCTTTGATATAGTCTTCCTTTTTTGTTTTTATCAAATGTGAAAGTTGAATTAAGTATTGTTCATACCTTCATAATTGAGCACAGAATTAAGCCCAGAGACCTTCAAGAAATCTCTGCTGAAGGAAAAGTATTTCTCAATTTTTACCTTAAAGGTAAAAACTAATGCATGTTGCTATTGAAGAGAACTGCTCGCTGGGAAAGGATATCAGTGTGGGATGAGAATGCTGAGTGGACCTGTGCACAAGCTTTTGCATACTATCTTGAGCTGTTCACACGTGCTATAAAAATGACACAACCATGATTTAAGATAGTCCTTTACATGAACACAACCCAATAAATCTCAAAACCACTTTCACTTGGTATCTGCAAGGCTTTCTATGCATTTCAGGGATAAATGTTTAAATTTGAGAATGTATCTCAGGCTAGGTTCTCAAGAAACAAACAAAAGGATCAACATTTACTGACAGGTTTTTTTTTAAATATCAGGATTTCTCAGAATACACAACCTAGAGAGGCAAAGACGTGAGACTGAGCAAGAAGTAGGGTTGAACCATGATAATTTGTGGCCACATTTCATCCCAACCCAAGAGGCCTTGTCCTGCATTGAAATGGGTATGTGGGCCTTCATGCCTGTGTAGAAATGTTTTCATAAGCAGTTTGTTCTCTTGGAGGAGAATACTGTCTTTGACTGTGGGCAATTTCTAAAGAGTATTTCACTTTCTCAGCCCCCCCAAGTGCTCCTAAAACCTGTGTACTGACAGGCTTAATACCCAATGAGCTTCACCTGGGAATGTATTCAAACTACAAATATTTAAGCTGCATCTGTTCTTTTCTGGGAGTACGATTTTTTACATAATCTGTATTTTTCAAAACCCTCTCCACCAATATATTGATATATATACACAGGATGGAAAGAGGGCTAGAGGCTGGAAAGAGGGTTCCGGCCAGGTACCTCAGAAGGTGGTGGAACTCTTTGATTCTGTGTATTATAATGCTTGCAAATTGATGTATCTTCTTTCAATAAATCCAGACATGAAACTAGCTTTGCATTCTTAGAGTCAATTTGTCATGAAAATTAAGATGTAGAGGGAGAAGAGATAAGTTGTTGGTTTCCCCCCATAAGGCTCAATTGCTATTAACTACAGAAAGAAAATAAGCAAGGGGGTCAAAGTAGTCAGAAATGTGTATATAAGAGTGTGTATAGTTCCAGAGACAAGTTAAAGAGAAAAAGAACGAAGAGAGGAGATTCTCATCTGCCTCTAGGGGGCGCTAATCAAAGACAACTTTGTTCAGCTTGAGGTTGGAGTGGAAAAATAAGTATCCTTTGGTTATAAATTGTATTCACTAATTAGTTACTCATAACTTAAGCACTGTTTAAATTAAACTTTGAGAAGTTTGAATTATGTAGCATTTTTTCATTAAAGCAACTAATGTGTACTATATCAATGTCTTTTCTCTTTTTTTCTAAATTCTAAAAAATATAGATTTAATCATCATAATTACCATTTTCATTATTAAAACATTTTAACAGTAGAATAGTTTCTCCCACTTGTGCACCACTTGAAGGCGTTAGCATTGTTATTGCTTTTAAAAAAAAAAGCCAACTGCAGAAATCGTGACTAGCGTGCCACAATTCATATAACGAAGGGGTGGAATACATTGGCATATTATTATTGAAGACATGACATATCTCTCAAAGAACAAACCAGAGAGATCAATCTTATTGGAGTGATGGGAATTATAGATAGAAAATAAGGGGGCAAAAAATGCCATGGCTTATCATTTCGTATTTTTTTAAAGTCTCAATTATGTGAATGCATGAAGTAGTCCTCCCAAAAGTATTATCAGGAGAAGAAGAAAAGATCCAATTTCCTTTAATGCATTCTCAGGAACCGTGTAAAATTAATGTCATTTTTATAAAGGGCTATTCTCTTAGTGTGTTCAAAGGAGGGTTAATTTGAGAATCTCTTCTCTGGGATAGCACTGTTTTTTCTCTAACCATTGACTCAACCCTGACACTTTTGGGTCCAATATCATATGCTGAAGGGCACTCATGCTTATCAAACTGAATCTGCTCCCCCTGAACTAACCACCATGTTGTTTCGGCTCTTTCTATAGAAGCTGGAGCCTCTTAGCCCAGAGGAAGCCAGAGCAGTATGTGATTCACAGACGAAGAACTTTCTTCTAGAGAGTAGCTCTCCTATTATCTGTGGAGGATTTCACTAAGCCAGGACACTTTGCCAGCTTGTGAAATCTGGAGCTACCTTTTGGATCAAAGAGTTCTTGGAGTGGGTCTAAAAATGATGTAGCCTGGAAATGGAGTTTGCCCATGGAGCCTTGGTGGTAAAGGTATCTCTGGGTGGACTTAAGTTTCTCCATCAGATTCTCAGCAGGGCTACTTATGGGAGATTGTGCTCAGATCATTTTCTATTCCAAGAAAACAGCCTCTTCTGCACTTAATTACCACTGTGTTTATAGGAAGCGTGTCAGGTACAGACAGAGGAAGGAAGGAGCAAATGGAGCTGTTCCTCAAGGTAGTTCATGTTATCGGTGGAACAGAATCAAAATCATCCATGCTTTGAGAAATTCACTGAAGATCAGTTTGCTTACCTGTAGAATAAGAATGACACCAGGCTAAGGTCACTAGAAAGATTAATGTGGTAAGAACATTGGCACAGTGTGAGTAGGATAGCATATTGAAAAGAGACTCCATTTCAGAGTAGTGAGCTGTGTCGATTGAAGAGATAGAGGCAGGTTACATCCATTCCCTTCTGTTGAATACAAGGTATACACCTTACAAATAACCTTTAGAATCAAACAAGATGTAGTGCTCGGAGATGCTTTCCTTTCCTTTGCTCTACTGGCAGGTATCTCCTTGTCAGCTTGTTGCTCACAGCCCTTGCCTTCTCCTCTTACTAGAGAATGTCCTGCTCATCCAACTCCTCTGCTGAAATACCACCAGGCAGTGGGGATTCCTGTCCTCAGACAAATGCTCAGAAGTTCTGCCACAGTATAAATGGAGGGTTCGGGGAAGTACTGGGGTGAGGCCATGGAGGTAGCATTGTCTTGAACAAGAGGCTATTGCGCTAGAGAACTGGTAAGGTTTTTTAGTATATCTGAGAAGCCTGTGGGCAGAGCCTTGGAGAAACGCTATGTGTGAGTTCTAGGAAGTATAGTAAAGGATAGTGGACACTGAGGATCAGGGAGGGAAGAATATATGGGATGAAGTAAGAAGTTACGGTTATTAAGCTCTCCATACATGGGAACACTTAGCATGCACTGTCTTGTTTGGTCCTCTACACCCCAGTAAAGGGAGTACTTGTCCACCCTCACTTTATAGATGAGGCCTAGAGAATGGGTGAGATGCCCAAGGTTGCGTGGCTGGGAAGAACTGAGGCCTTATAGCAAGCTGTCTGTCTCTGGCCCCCAGTCCTGTACTCTACCCCCAGTCTGAGGGATCAGGCTGGTCTGAAAGCCAGGCTTTCAGTGGTGGCACTGAAAGCACGAGACCCGAGTAATCATGAAGATTCCACTTAAGTCAGGAATGGATGCCATTCTTAGTGCTTGAGAAAGTCTGACTGCAGAGGACAGCAGAGGAGAAACCAGAGCAAGGACATGAAGGACACCCCTGCAAACTTGTCCTTCTGTTATAAACAAAAGAAAGAGGGTGAACAGGGGATGAGCTATTGTCAGAGGAGAGCTTCCTCAAGACATAGGTCAGAGGGTGCAAACCCATTGAGAGAAAGCCTGTGGTTTGAAGGGGATGTTGATGAACAAATGAGAGGGACCCAGGCCCAGGGGTGGGCTGCCTGGAGGAAAGGCTTAACTCTGAAGAAGGAACGGAAAGGATGCTCATAGAGCTGATGGAGTCTGGGTCCTGGCCTTGGCACGCCTCCATCCCTTAGCTCATTGTTTACTTACCTCAGATGGGAATGAGCTCATTTTACAGGTGGAAAAATTTGGAATCAGAAAGGATGGAAAGGCCGGCCCAAATCTCAAAACCAGGAAATGAGGAGGGAATCTGACTGGTATCTGTTGATCCCAAAGCCTGTCCACTTTGTTCCTATGGGACTTGCTGCCCACTTACCATGGGCACAAGAGGGACAGTGGAGAAGAGAGTGATGATGGCCCCAGGACTTGGAAAGTGGAAAAGACAGGACAGCCAGGGAGCTCATCATTGGTTGAGTGGAAGAAAATGAAGAAGCATCAAAGTAGTTGGGAATGGGGGATTCAGAAATAGGAATGGGCAAATCTTGTCTACCAGATGGGCTAGCTGGACCCAGTCAGCCCAGTGTAGAGAGAATATCTTGTGTATCGTATTGATGCATCACCTGTCAATTAAAAAAAATATGGCCTATGGTTTAGTCAAAAAATAGAGGTGGAACATCCGAGAGGAAAAAGGATTCTGGGTGATCCTCCTGGGAAGATATGAAAAGATGGACACATGATACCTGAGCACAGGTAACTAGACATGTGACAAAACGTAGATTAAAACAAATGGGTTATCTTAAGTTATGATTCTAGTCAGAGAAGAACCTAGCTATATGGCCAGGGTATTTACAAATATATTTTGAGTCTGAGTCTTATTTTTTGGGAGCTTGGAACTGGGAGGAAGAACCAGGGCCTAATGTGTAAAAAATGGCACCCCTCGCATTGTTCACCAATATACTGTGGTAATAATTAATGAGGGAGATTACCCTGATTTAGATCACTGTGTTCCCAGATAAAAGACAAAAAACCCTCTATATTTCTGATAAGCCTTTAAAAGCACTAGCACTGGGCAGAGACCTACCCTCTAAGCTATTAGTATCTATTTTCTGATCAACAACCCTGAGTTATAATTTGCTATGTTCTGCCTGGGTCAGTCTTACTCCAATTGTCCAGGTGTCACGGCCATGTTTTCATGATTCACTTACTCTACCGTGTCTTCTGTCTTTTACCCGTCTCCTCTCAAGTGGTCCTCTGCCTCAAACCCCAAGCCCTGGAACTGAAAACCCACCTACTTCTATTTTGTCCAGCTATAGGTTGTAGGCATTTTTACTCAACCAATAGTTTTAAATTAAGGAGCAAGGTTACATAGCATCGCTTGGTGTATGTGAGGATACCCTCATCCCTGGGGGAAACCAGACTTTGGGGGCAGTATTTAGCATTACAATACATAGCAAAAGACTAAACCTCAACAGCCCAGACATCTTACCTCAGAAGGGCTTAGTGCTCCAGCCAGAGAAGTGAGGAGAAGGTGAAATGAGTGGTCAGGGTACTGTACCCCTAGGGAGTTGGGAAGCCACATGTTGTTCTTCTCCTGCTATAGTCAGTGACTCTAAATGTGAATTTGTAAAATGTGAGTGAAACCACATGTGTCTATATAAGGTATTTGTGAATTGACATGGCTGTATATGTGAGTATGTCTTTATGTGTATGTATGAGGATATACTCCTATTTAAGTATATTGATTGCATGTCAATTTGTATGTATGTGTATGATTGTCAAAACAGGTAAGGTGTATGTGAATGTGAAAGAATATGTAAGTACGTGTTCATGTGTATGTGTGTCTGTATATCTGTATACCTGTATATATCTGTATATCTGTATATCTGTGTATCTGTATATCTGTGTATCTGTGTATCTGTATATCTGTATATCTGTATACCTGTATATATCTATATATCTGTATATCTGTGTATCTGTATATCTGTATATCTGTATACCTGTATATATCT
>JANHMN010000020.1:19185481-19197368 GCA_030674055.1 Rhabdomys pumilio
TATCTGTGTATCTGTGTATCTGTGTATCTGTATATCTGTATATCTGTTTATCTGTATATCTGTGTATCTGTATATCTGTATATCTGTATACCTGTATACCTGTATATATCTGTATATCTGTATATCTGTGTATCTGTGTATCTGTGTGTCGGGGTATAAGGGAGGGATATGCGTATGCTTTCTGGACATGGAGTTACAAAGCAAGCACATCCTTTTGACATGCATTGCTATCATGAATCAGTCTCCAGATCTCTGAACACAAGGGCATTTTTTTACAGTTCTGAGAAGTGTCTTCCTGTGGCAGGCAGAGAAGGAGGAAATGCACACTGGGAACGTTATGGTAATAAACTCTGACTCAGTCCTGGTGGAGAGGGCAGCGATGTAGAGGAGAAGGAAGAGCTTGGGGAAGGTAAGAAACATCATTGTGCTTTACTCACTGAGGGTTAGACACTAAGCCGCACCTACCAGAAATACAGAATTGGCCTTCAATTAAAAATGGTTGAATAAATGCATAGTGAATGTGTACAGAGTGGATCCCCTGTATACATAGCACCACTTCCGAGAGTCCTTGAAAAATTCATGCCCAGCTTTCAAAGAGTGAAGAAAACTTTGTCCTGGACTCTTAGAAACAAAGCTGGAACTAAATCTGAGCAGCCATCTCCCAAGCAGAGTAGACAAGAACAAGGCTTTTGATTCCCAAAGACCTAGTGGAAATCCCAGATGCCTACCATCTCATGTTATGTGAGCTCTGCCTCTTCTTTCTCACCTGTAAAATGGGCTGTCAAAAATATTAAGATTTCAGAGGGCAGTGACGACTAGACCTCTAGAACGTTACTTTGCTGGGGGCACTGTAGAGTTTGATAATATGATTTGGTGATAGAAGGAGCTGGTGGGTGAGAGGGGACATAAAAAAAGCAGGAATCAAGTGCCAGGAGCATTGGAGGACAGCACCATAACCTAGACCACCATTAAACAGTGAAATACTGTTTCAATTATCCCCTCTCTCCTTTTCTTCCTGACACACCTACTTTAAGAGAAGGAAGGGTTAACAGTCTGAAGAGGGACAAACTCCCTTGGTCATTATCCTCTCTCACTATGATAAGACTGGACCCAAACTGTCTCTGTTCTCTCAAGGAGGACATCCTGTAGAATCAAATCATAAGAGGTCCCTCTCACACAGGCGTTTCTTTGCTTATTTACTCTTGTGCTGACAGATACAATTCTGTAACAATAGATAGAAGGCCGAACAATTCATCACAGTGATTTTTTCTCTCCTGGCCTTCATGATGAATCACAATGGTTTGAGCTAGTCAATCACTCCCACAAAAAGTCCTGTGATTCCCTTGTTTTAAAGATTTTCAAACAGCACCCTCAGTCTTCCTTAGACTGCACAAGAGCATACGTGCACTGTTTTCCCTAGGGGGAGGAAAATCCCATTTCCTGAGCGTGCGGCAGGTGCTCTGTAGATTGCTTCTCGTGCCCTTGAGTGGCAGATGTGATGTCTTCTTTTTTATAGTTGGGATGCAGGAAGGTGAAGCCGGTAGCCCGAGGTGACATGGCTCATAAGGAGAAGAGACAGAATGCCATCTTGTTTGTGACTCTTTAACTTCAACATCTCCTGTACCCTAATCAATATAAGCATGGTTTCTGTAGCCTTAATCCTTGTTTGTACCAGCTGTTGGCAAGCTTTGTTTTAAAAGTATAAATTGTGTTGGTGTTCTATGAATATCCAAAAGATTCCTGTCATTTGGATTTGTCCTCATCGAGAGAAATAGCATGAGTATCCTTATCACACCGTTATTTCAAACACAAACTCCATAAGTTCACAGAGATTCCCAAGCTCTCCTGAGTCTCAGGGCTGCAGAGTCTCACTTATCCATGAACAAGAGGTGGTGAGAGAATTCTATTTGTCATTTGAAAATTCAACCACACCACATATGGCAATCTTTCATGCTGCCTCTGTTGTTGGAGACAAGATACTGAGCAGTAGTACAGAAACTAGTGAATTCTTTAAAAATTGATGATATTCATTATAACTAGAATGTGCTGAACCTATTCTCATGAGTCCAGCGGCTGAAGTGATCGGAAGAGCTCTCAAATATTGAGCATATTCATAGTCTGTGAATTAAATGTCTTCCTTTTATCTGTTAACAGCTTGCACGGCCACCCAGTCCAAAGGAACCTGGAAGAGTTGTCACAGGCACCCAGTTAAAGTAATCTTAATAATTAATAAGACCACACTGATTTCAGTAAACTGTCCAGGCTGAGTAAAACGGACAAAGTGAGCTGAGCACCAGAAGGTCTCTCTGCTTCGTTGACTGTGGTCTCAATATGACCATCTGCCTCTTCTATGTTCTTGCCACCGTGCACTGCCTTCATCATGACTGGCTGGATTCTCAAACTGTGACTTCAAAATAAGCCCTTCCTTCCTTCCTTCCTTCCTTCCTTCCTTCCTTCCTTCCTTCCTTCCTTCCTTCCTTCCTTCCTGAAGTGGCTTTTGTCACAGCAGCAGGAAAAAAATGACTAACATAAGTGGTCGTGATTTTGTGGTTTGTAAACATACCATTCAGAATGGGTAGGAAAATGGTAACCCATGAGCAAGTGAGGGCTGAGGAACATTTTCCTCACTGCTGAGCAAGGTAGAGGAAGGAACAAGGTACACGCCCCGAGATGCATGTATCACATATATTCTTAAAGTGACTTGTCTTGTGGGAGACACGGATTTTCCAGTCATCAGGCATGGAAAGAGATATACTATTATTTCCCAATGTATTGCCTTTGTGTTTACTTATGCAGATTCTACCAGCAATATTTTATTGATGTCTCTTCCTGATCTCTTTACAGTGTAAGACAGAACAAGCTTTTGTTCATTGTTTGAACAAGGGAAAGCTAAATACTAGAGCTCCTTAAATTTATAAATGTATTTCTTCTGTGATTTCCTGAATTTAATTCCTAGATTATGCTATTACAGATTAAATTAAATGCCCAGATGAGCCAGAGATGAGCAAAATCAGAGGGCAGAAGAATAGAAGAGCCTGTCAACTAGCAAGTGGTCCTGTCTAATCATGGTGACAGCGGCTGGTTCTGGGGATGATCAGAAAGAAAAATTATTTATAGATTGCCCTAGAGTGATGAGATGTGGTGCCTACATTTTTCAAATTGACACTTAATAATATGTAAAATCTTTAATTACACATGTTATTATTAATTGTACAAGCACGGTAGGAATGCATTTACTTTTCAGAAAATAAGACACTGAATTTCTGACTGAAGCTATTTGACAAGTTCATCTTGAGTGCTGGTCTGTAAGATTCCCCTTTCACCCTGCCACAATTTGGAGATAGCATTACAGAGATTCATAAAATTAGACCATTCTTTAGTAGATTAAAAAAATTGAAACAGAGCTTCACTATGTTCACCAAGCTGGCCTTAAAGTCCATCCTGAATTGATAGCAGTAAAGTAATTCTCCTGCCTCAGCCTCTCAAATGCAAGAAATATAGGCTTGTGTTACCAGGCCTGGCTTAGAAAATTTACTGTCAGTGACACGTTAGTTATACACAAAACTGCCTGTATAATATGCATACAATCTGTTCACCCAATGACGTCATTCCAGTTTTCTTCCATATGTCTGCATACATTCATGCTTGTTGTAGTTTGCTTTCTGTTGCTCTGATAAACCTCTGACCAAAAACAACTGGGGGAGGAGAAGGTTTATTTAATCCCATACTTTGTAATTCACCATCAAAGAAATTTGGGCAGGAACTCAAGGCAGGAACAGGGAGGCAGGAAAGGAAGCAGAGACCACAGAAGAATGCTGCTTACTAGCTTGCTCCTCTTAGCTAGCTCAGCTACCTTTCTCATGCAGCCCAGGCCAACCTGCCTAAGATTGGTATCACTCACAGTGGAGTAGCCCCTTTCACAACGATTAAGAAAATGCCTCATGGACATGCCCAGAAGCCAGTCTGGTCACACATAAGGGTCATAGGGCATTTCTCTAAAAAAAAAAAAATGTGACCACATCACAATACAGATTCACTATTGTCCATTTAAATGCTCATAGTTTAGATGTACAAACTCAACGTTGCCAGGGTGTAGGTTAGATTGGTGTCTTCTTGCTTTAAATTTATATTCTGTTAATCCAAGCGAGTTGATTATTTGTATATATTTTCCCATTGCTTATTGCATATATGATGTGATTTATTTTTTCAGCTGGGTTACCTTTTACTCAGTAATATTTTTGGGAACACAAAGCCTTCCTATAATATGTTTTAAATATTTTCCTGCAGGTTTCAGGTAACTCCCCCGTAGCCCTTTAGTACTTCAGTGTGTATTTCATAAGAACAACACTATGATTCTATGAAACTATAGTGATTCCAAGAAACCAACATTTCTTCATGTATACACTGCTACAATATAAATTTATTTTAAAGTTTCTAAACCAGATCATGAGGGAAATACACACACACACACACACACACACACACACACACACACACACACACTGCACATGCATGCACACACACACATGCAGGTGTGAGCTTGCATGTGTTCCAAACTGTTCAGGTTTTGTGTGTTGTTCTGTAGTTTGTCTGGACTTAGGCTATCCAACCAGAGGATTAAATTAAAAGCTATCTGCACCTGCAGCTACATAGGGTTGGAAGACACTGAGTCACTTGTTTACTCTGTCCATTAAGTTTGCTTCCTAAGGTTTTGATAAAATCTTTCAGTTATCTGATCGAGTGGTCTTTCCCCTGAAGTACACCTGTATGTGATGTTCCCAAAATTCTTGCACATCCGGCCCTGTCTTCCTGTCACCCTCACAGGGTCGCTGGATCTAAAATGGCCTCCCATTCTTCTGGCTTCCTTCGACTTCCTGTAGACCATTTCTCCATGGCTGCTCTGCTTTGCTTTTGTGACTCTTGTTTGTTTAATTCTCCCACCCTCATAAATATGTTGCTTGGTTCATCTTGGTTCCTCAAGAATATTTTCATTTTCAGTTAAAGATTACCGTTTCACTGCTTTATAGGAGTTGGCTGTTACAGGCGACTCTTCCAAAGTGTGCACTAACGCCACTTATGAGCAGGTTGGCTTTCTCTAATGCCCATGAAGTTTCTTGGGTTGCAGTTTTGAGCAGTAACTCATTTCCATGGCTTTGTTTTCCTCCTACGGCACTTCAGCTGTGTGTAGATTATATTGCCTTCCATTCCAAGCACTGTCTGACCCCTTTTGACTTCTTTCTTTAACTCAATTTTATTTTCTTGGCTCCTTTCCTGCCCATCTTCAATATCCCTTATTAAAATTCCATTGGATTTCCTTCTGCCTTAGGCATCCTGGAACTTACTTTCTTGATGTGAGATTATTTTCTTATTCACTTCCTGCTCGATTCTCCTCTCTGTCTCTCTGTCTCTCTGTCTCTCTGTCTCTCTGTCTCTCTGTCTCTCTGTCTCTCTGTCTCTCTCTCTTTTTATCTCTCTCTTTGAAATAATCAGACATTTTAAGGAAGAGATGCCCAGCTCCTCAGCCTTCTCTGACAGAGGAGGAATACAGTTCTTTAAAAGACAAAGGACGACACTGGTAGGAGTGAGGGGGGATGGAGAACAGTGATGCCAGTGTCTCTGTCTGCTAGAGGCTTTGATTTCTCTCTCTTCTTTCTTTCCTTTCACAGCCACATCACTGAGGAGCTCCACCCTTCTCAGTACAGCTCATGGTCTTCCAGGAGCATGGCTTTCCCATGCCTTCCTTGTTTGTTCCTGCTTGCTTTGAGCTCTTTCTCATCAGATAGTGCCACATTACAACACAGCCCAGGACTGTGCTTTCTTAGGATTGGCACTGACACATTAGGCTCTCTCTCTCTCTCTCTCTCTCTCTCTCTCTCTCTCTCTCTCTCTCTCTCCCTCCCTGTCTCCCTCCCTGTCTCCCTCCCTGCCTCCCTTCCCCCCCACCTCCCCACCCCCCCACCCCACCCCCACCCCCGTCGTGTATTGCTGAGAACCAACATCAGGGCCATGCATGTGGTAAGCTATTGCTCTATCATTGTTCTCGACAATCCCATCCTCTCTTGGGGTGGTTTTCTTTGTACCCTGTCTGTCTGTATCCTCCACTAACTCTTTGGTCCCATCTGTTCTGCAAACTCTCAGGTTTGCTGTTTCACTAGAAACACTAAAATGACTTTGTGTTTATCACTCTGCCTGCAGATCACTGGGTACTCATAGTATCTTTTGTTTCCCAGAAATGCTGACAGCATGGGTCACAGGTGACTCTCTTTGTTGTTAGACTTCCATCTCTATATGTGTCTGTTTTGTTTTATTGATCTGTTCATTCAGACACAAACACTACATTGTTTTCACATTCGTGGCCTTATGATACAGACTGAGATCTAGGGAGCTAATTATTGGCCTTCTGTTCTTTTTCAAGCTTGACATGCCTGATGACTTAGATTAAATGTTCTATGTAAGTTTTGAAATTAGTTTCATATATTAAAAATCCTTATGAGACTATCTGTCTGCTCTGTAAGTGATTGATCAGTGTAAACAATAATAATTAATTGGGAATGAGTTTAAAATACAGATGAATGGGAAGAAAATTCCTATCCTGAGGTTTTGGAATCCATCGAATGCAGCTCTGGATTAAGAGAGTTGTTTGGGCCTTTCAGTAAAGTTTTATAGTTTTCTTGCTGAGTTTAGTATAATACTCTTTTGTTTAAAACTATAATTTTTTAATTATGTTTTCTAGTTCATAATTAGTTTTTGCACATGGCTTTTCATGTTAACTTGGTGTCTTGTTGCTTTTGTAAACACAGAAACTGGAGAATTTAAGAAACAAAAGTGCAGGCTGGAGAGAGGGCCAGGAAAAGAAGTAGAACAACACCCTTTCTGCTTCTACAAGGTCTATGAGGAGGGGTGTTATGATTGATTAGCAATGTCTGCCTTGGGAACAAATGCGTGTCTAGGATGGTATGCAGAGCATCTATGTTCTCACCTGTGTTGACTCATCAGGTCTTTGTGTCATCCTTATACCTACTTCCTCGTGGGAACTGCCCCTCAGTTGTAAATGAGAAGTTTCAGCTCCCTAACTCTTTTTCTACTAGTTGGCAGCATCTGTCCTTTTAATTAATTTAATGTAATTGTTTTAAAGCTGCTTTGTAACCCACTGCTATTGAGCCTGCTGGGTTATTCCAGCTTTCTAAACTCTCTGTTTTCTTTATTTCTCTGGCCTTTATTCATTTAGGATCTGTGAAATAGGAATTTCTAGGACTGTTGGATAAGACACTGTCGCTCTTATTGACCCTAAGTCTATAGAGTCTCTCCTCATAGCCAATATATCATCAAGAACTCAACTGGAGAAGTGGGGGGTGGGGTCACAAGATGTTTGTACATGAGATGTGGATGGAATGGCAAAAGAGAGGGTAGCAACTTGGAAAGGAGGGAGATGATCCATAGATGAGAGATGGATAAATATATTTGATATAAATTATAGATAAGTTGAGTCATGCACTATAGTGAACTGACTTATACAACTGGGGACTTTATCGTAGATGAATAGTACCAATTGGGGTAGCTTATACAGTATAGGCATTTACTCCTCAGAGCTCTCGCAGGTAAATAAAAGGTCATTATTGAGGCACTGACAGATTTTATTTGGCATTTTCTTGGCTTGTTTTTTGGATTGACTTTTCTCTCTGCATGTGTATGTGTAGAGAGATGGAGGAGGAGTTATAGAGGAAAGAAGAGTAGAAGGAAGAGGAGGGGAAGAGGAGAGAAAAGAAGAAAAGTTAGAAACTCTGAGGTATATCTCTTAAACTACATATATGTACTAGATCACGACCCTACTTTTATGAATTTATTAACCTTTAGTAATTGCTTTGAAGATATTGCGCCTGAAGGCATACAATTTGGTTTAGGGCTTCAATATATAACGTTTTGCAAAGCAAAACATTGGGCCCATTACTGATACAACCCGGAAGCTAGGTGAGTAGTCTCTCAACACCTAACACTCCTGCTGGAAGCCCACAGGGTAGGCAATCACAAAGTAAAAGGCCATGGGCAGGATGGAATCCAAAGGCATAGAATGTGGCCCATGAACACAGACACAAATGTTCCTAACTGTATTTTCAGTAAAAAAATAAAAATAAAAATTAATTAATTTAAAATAAAAGAAAACAAAACCAGAATGAAGCTGGGCAAAGGAGGAGGCTGCTGAGACTTCCAAGGCTCGGCTCTGCTTGATTCTGTCTTTCTAACCCCTTTTTTCTCTATTCTTAACTACTTCACTTTTCCCTATTTGTCTGTTTTTCTTCCCCAGCTGTCACTCTGACACTCTTCAACCAATACTCACATATCTTTGTCCTTTTGTCTTTTCACATTTAAGTCTGTTTTTCTCCTTGGCTCTGTACATCCACAGGCTGAAAGAATTAAATTAGTAGCTTGTGATGAGAACAGAAGGCTTTGGTCCAGAGGAAGCTGTTTTAATTCAACTAGCTTTACATCGGTGTTTACCTTGGTGCTTCTAAATAGCATAGTTACTTACTCTTAGCTTTTGAATTCCATACTAGCGTGTGAACATCCCACCGTGGACAAGAGTGAACTCTCTCCCACTCTTATACTTTCTGTAGCCTTCCCTGTGAGTGGTCCTCCCAGATCTGCGCAATATTGTGGAATCTTAGCTTAGTTCAATACTCAGTGTTTATAGACAACAATGTTAAGTGCTGCCCAGACCCAACCTTTCCAGGAAAGTATTTTGTCATGCTTGAAGCTTGTATTTAACTTTTCTCCATAGCCTTCTTCCTGTATTTTTTTCTGTATTTTCTCACCGTAGCAATCGAAAATGCTGTGAAATTTCTAGTACAGTTAGATCCTCCACATCTCCCATCTTCTCTCCTTGAAAGAACTGCTGGCTGTCTTCTGGACTCTGGGCTTGTTCTTGATACCACTCTTCACCACCTTCTGAGGAATCTCTTCATTTTTCCAGTACATGTCCTGAATTCTACATTCCCCGACTCCTTGTCATCCCAACAGCCCTCTCCTCAATTAGTGGCTGCAGTGTTAATGTTAGAGAACAAGCAGGTTCCCTTCTATTTCGGTAGATCTGTTCCCTTTAGTTTTCTATAATCTTCATTTTCATGTTAGTTTTATGAAAGTCTATTTCATGCTAAAATATTTATCATGGTATCTGATATTTTCTGGTTTCCTACTCCTATTTTGAAATATGACAATTAGAATCCAACAAAAGTGGTAAGTGCTTTCCAGGAGTGAGTTTTACCTTAAAATAATCTGCTGATGGATTCCTCAGGACGACCCCACTGCCTAGCCTCTTGGTACCTTTATGCTTAATCTGTTAGATGACATGGGAAGGGTCTTTTTGCACCTGACTAGATTGTGAAGGCCACACTGCCAGCTCTTGGGAACTGAGATGTTTTTGTTGTTGTTGTTGTTTTGTTTTGCTTTGTTTTGTTTTGCTACTCATGTCATTTCTATTGTAATTTTATATTGGTGCTTTTGAAAAAGTCTCTGTGATTTTTTTTCATAAGGGAGTGACAGTGATGTTATGTACATGCCGTGAGACACAGAGAGACTCCATTTATCCTCGAGGAAGTATCAACCCCTTTAGGGATTGGAAATAGAGGTAAAAGCAGTCTAAACAGCGTGCAGCCAACGCTTGTCCGCCAGCAGGAGGACAGGCCTGCTCTTACTTCATCTTTCTCCACACAAGGATGTCTGAATGAGTGAAGCAAAGAACTTGGCTCCTGTAGCACCACAAGTCTATAGATCCGCCAGAGATGAAGCTAAGCAGGCTACATGTCACATCACCTTCAATTAATCACTCTTCAATTCATCTTCATGCTGCTTCATAAAAACCAACATGAGAAGGGAGCTTGACTAGCAGGGCAACTGAGAGTGACATATGCCCATTCAAGCTGCTACCAAATCCTCAGATCTCCTTGTTTGAACGTCCCCTGTGCTTCTTACTTTAGAGGCCCCCAAAAGAAAATCTTTTGCTGCTGTTCACAGCAGTACCTCATTAATTTCTACATTAGTTTTGAGCACAAGCTCATTAGTTGATTTCATGTCTCTTCACTAGCTTTCCTACTTTCCTTTCCTCCAACACAACTGATTCACATCTGCTCAAAACTATTTACTAAAAACAAAATAAAACACTCAGTAATCATTTACTGAGTGAAGAACTCTTGGATTTATTAGTAGCTCATCACGTGTCTACTTAATCTTTGGTTCTTGGGAAAATCAGATCAATTTTCTATTTCCCACTGTTATAAATAATAAATTAGTTAAAACCAGAGAGGGTGTAGAATTATGAAAATAAATAAACCATAGGGGTAATAGAAAAAAACCTTAAGTTACAGTATCTCAGTGTTTTATCCCAATAGTGACTTTCTACTGCAGTGTGGTACAAAAGCCACCACTGCTATACAAAATCAAGATTAGAAGCACTGGTACCTCGTATATATTCCTATGTTAGATATATGCTTAGGTACACTTGGTATCTATGGTTTTAAGAATGTGCTCCCCATAATAGCTATGCTTTGTTTTGATGAATAAGTGAGTTAGTCGAGTACGTAAAAAACAAACAGAAAGAATGAGTGCCCAGTAGCAAAGATAAACAATAAGAACCAAATAGCAGAGAGACAGACAAACCTCAGTAAATCAGGAGTTTAAAACATCCATGAAATTATTGGAGTAGCCCAATGAGATAACAAACAGAAGTAACATCATTGCTGGGTAGTGATGTGTACACCTTTAATCCCAGCACACAGGAGGCAGAGGCAGCTGAATTTCTGGGTTTGAAGCAAGTCTGGTCTGTAGAGTGAGTTTTAAAACAACCATGGTTACACAGGGAAATCTGTCTCCAACAAAACAAAACAAACAACAACACCAACAAAAAGGAACATCAACATATTGGGGGCATACAAACATCCAATTGACATCAGCTAGGGAAGCTGGAAGAGTTATTGAGCTTTTCCTCCATGCTGAGCTTCCTATGGATGGACTTCCAGCTTCCTGTTTCTACTGTGGGCATTTTTATATCATGGGATAAACAATAGTAGCATCTGTTGGTGTCTTGGGTAAGGTTTTACTGCTGTGAACAGACACCATGACCAAGGCCACTCTTATGAGAACAACATTTAGTTGGGACTCGTGTACAGGTTCAGAGGTTCAGTCCATTATCATCAAGGCAAGAACATGATGCCATCCAGGCAGGCATGGTACAGGAGAAACTGAGAGTTCTACATCTTCATCTGAAAGCTGCTAGCAGAATGCTAGCTTCCAGGCAGCTAGGATGAGGGTCTTAAAGCCCACACCCACCATGACACACCTACCCCAACAAGGCCACACCTACTCCAACAGGGTGACACTTTCTAATAGTGCCACTCCCTGGACATACCATATACAAACCATCACAGTTGGAAGAGGTATACCTTCTAGCTAATCTCAAGGACACTGTATTTTAAATCTTGGGTTGTTTGCTGTTCTCTTCTCTCCAGGTAAAAGTGTTTTGAAGAACATTTAAAATAAACATGCCAGAGTATGGAGCAGGTTTTGTTCCTTGCTCTTAGAATACAGTTTTAAATTATTTTTATTAATTCGTTGAAAGTTTAATGCATCGTATTCTGATCATACTCACCCAAATCCTACCAAACACACCCACTCCCCCTTGCTTACCCAACTTTGTGGTTTTTTTCCAACCCATCAAATTTAATTTGTGCTACCCATACATTCTTGAGTGTGTGCCACCCAGGTGGTTGTGACAGCAGAAACAAGACCTGTGCAGGCTTAATCCTAAAGTCCACTTTCAACAAATTTAAACATCTCAGATAATCTGCCAAACACACACACACACACACACACACACACACACACACACACACACACA
>JANHMN010000020.1:19199292-19216382 GCA_030674055.1 Rhabdomys pumilio
GAGAGAGAGAGAGAGAGAGAGAGAGAGAGAGAGAGAGAGAGAGAGAGATCTGGATAGTAAAACCATGGGAAACTAAAGCAGTACTCTGCCTTCAGACAGCCTGACTTAGTAACTGAATGCCTTCAGGAACCCTTCTCTACACCCTTCTCTTCCATTTTTAGCTCTGTTACTGGATCCTGAGTTGGGAGCAGGGAAAAAGGGCAAAGCCTGGCAGCTCAAAGTTCTGCACTTTTATCCCCAAAGATTCAGGGTCATAGAAGAACAGGGGTTTCTCATTACCCACCTAACATCAGAAAAATCTCAGGGGAGGACTAGAGTTGACCCAGCTAGGGCACATGTCTACCCAGTGGACCATCTGCTCAAAGAAATATAACTGTAGCTGACCAGTGGACTCAGCAGGCTCTTGCCACAGAAGTGGAGTAGTGATCACGTGTCTTCTGGAGGGACTTGAGACTCAGTAGGAAGAAACTGGACAGAGTATTGTTCACATCTGACCTCAGTGTAGAAATGGAATTGGGATTGATAGTAAAGTGAAAGTTGTGATAATAGAATGCTTGAAGATATTGATAAAGGCAGACTGTCATTGGAATGGGCCCATCTACTTCAAGGAGAGATAAGAAAGGGTTAATGTCTTATCTAGACATATATTTTTTGCCAAGGCAGTGGCAGGGGGTGTTGATTCTTACTTAATAAAATGATTTTTTACATGCTGCAAAATGTTTACTAGGGCACACTGAATATTCTGTAAAAGAAAATAAGGGTAAGTTTCATTCTTCAGGAAGACAAAAAACATATAAACAAACAAGCAAAAACCCCAACAAAACAAAACAAAACCAACCTCCACAGAGATACTGCGAGTGTCAAGAGTAAAATACCACTTACTGAGACTTGAAATGGGGCTTTAAAATAACAGCATGCAAATTAAAGCAACTCTGTATTTACACCTATTAACCCAGGGAGGCTTTTTTATGATAACATTCACTTTTGGCGAGATCTTGGTGAAACAGGTACATTTGTGCATTTCTAGAAGGACTCCAAATTGAAAAACATTTTGACAATGCATGATTAAAACCATTAAAGTACGTGATTTCTTTTGACCCAGTCATTTCTCTTCAAGAAACTTCTCCTTAGGAGTCAAAGGAAAGAATAGTTGAAATAAAAATGCTAACAGACTTAGCAAGTTCTAGTTTCTGTGGAAGAAGTGTGAGGGTCATCTTTGCGTCCTCAAAGAGTTTTCTATAGAACGTGACACAGAGGTTATATCTTAATGCTTTTTTTAAATAATAAAATATTTGTCCACAAAGTGATGAATTCTATTTGGGTGAAATCACTTCTAGGAAAGATGCTGTTCTTAGAAAATTCTATGAAAACAGTATTTCAGAGTGTAAGAATTTTAGCTGAGGGTCTGATCACAAGTGGCTTTGATAAGTATGTAAACTCTGCTTTTGCCTCTGGATGTGAAGTGAAAACGAACAAAATAAAGGAATTACTGATAAGGTCAAATCCATTATTGTGTGTTTACTTACCATTCATGCGACACTATGTTTTGAATTATACTGTGAGATCTGCCGTTCTAGCTGATTAAACTAAAGAGCCATGAGAATGATATTTCCTGCTCACTTCCTCCCCTTTGACAGACCTCAGCAGTGGAATTCTGAACTGCTCCACCACGACATCATATCTTTACCTAAGAATGTATATACATGGAGGTGTCAGTACATCTAGACATATAGACAAGGGCACCGAACTATTAATCAGATACAAACATTTTACATATGACTGTGTACATAATTTGCAGGGCTCAGAACAAGATCAACATTTTGAGACTTCTGTTTAAATTTTATTATGAATCTTAAGATGGCAGCAGCTGTACATTAAAATAAATATTAGGCCCTTTGGAGTGCAGGATGGTGGCCCGTGTTACTATTCTTCTGATCAGTCCAGACTGTGAATATCTTAAGGAGAATTAATCTTTGACATCCGTTCTTTCTTAGCATGAGGCAATCTTGAGCAATACATGGTTCTCTCTCTTTGTCAGTATCTGATCAGTATAGCCTCACTGTTACCCCATTCTGTCACTCTTCCCTGCCCTGACTTGATTTCCAGTCCCATAAGCCGAGAGCATCAGCTCCTGTGTCACTCTGTTGCAATGAGATATGAGAGGTCCTGCTCTTTCAACACACCATCCACAGGGAACAGTCTTAAAATTACCCATCTTCTGATTCAGACTCCCCATTAAAATACTCATAAACAGGATGAAAAGGAGCAAACTAAAAAACAGCAGGAACATTATAGATAATGACCAATCATATGCCAGAATCGAGGGGCGTGATCCTGGCTGCAGCAACCATGGTTTATGGTAAGGAAAGCAGTCATGGTTACACAGGTATTTTCTATCAAGGCCTGGGGCTTTGTCCTGCTGAGCTGTGCCCACCTGAAGTATGTCCAACTTGGGCTACACTTGGGATCCTGCATTTGGAGGCCCTCAAATATATGCTCAGTTTCAACCACACTTCCTACGAACGCCATTCTTATTACCTGCTCCATGGCCATTCCACTTCTGAGTCTTAAGGAGATGTAACTTGCCTGTCCTATACATTTTCATACTTAATCACTTAATTCCACACTGGTCTTATCCAACCTCTGCTCTTCCTGCTCTGCTTTCCCAGCTTTCCTTCGTATCCATTAATATTATATGCTAAAAATACAAACAACAAAAAACAAAACCCAGAGTAAATCTTAGAGCTGAGAAATCCTTCTTGGGTAGGTTATAATGGTCCTCACTCCTCTCCAATTGATAGGTCAGAAAGAGGAGCTCAGACTGAGTTAAATTATGTTCTCTTCTTCCTGGGACCAGGCCCTTGGATCTTGGAGTAAAGTGACTGGCCAGAGTCTAGGCCTGAACACACATATAGAGAGACTCTGCCTTTACAAGGGGTCCGAAAATGGTCAGATGTTCACCAAGTGCTGCTTTGCTGCAGCCTCCAGCAGGTGGTAAAAGGAAAGAAGAGGCCTCTGAATACTCCTCGGTGCCTCTCTGTCTTTAGAATCAAAGAATCCAACCAGAGCCTCACAGAGAAACTGTGTCTTCTTTGCCTTAGAAGCACTGGCATAAGTCTTTGCCACTGATAAGGTCAGGAGGAAGATGCTGTTTGTCCTGTGAACAGATGCTGGACTGGTGACCAAAGCCAAGGTCACTATGGTTGCAGAAGTCAGAGACGTCAGCTTCTCTGATCAGAATGTGACTCCAAGGTTTTTGCTTTTATATTTATCTCTGTGAGCACATAAACCTCCGGGTGTGCTGGGACCTACCCTGAAGATGGCGGAGGAGACTTGCTCACTGGCCTCCGGGCTTCCTTCTGTCTTCTGATGCATGTACTCATTCCTACACATGGCCCAATGGATACAGGAAAGTTGTTGGCCAGGACTTGTTTTTATATAGTACTTCAGAAATGTGTTATTCTCCAACAACAATAAAATTGACTGTAAAGATAATGGATTTTTTTTTCCTGTAGAAAGGAAAATTGGCTGATTCAGGCTTTTCTTTTACAACATTAAATTACAAAAGGCAATGGACTTTTATAGAGCTGCTGTTTAAGGAAAAAAGACATTTTAAATACCCCATTTTAAATAAAAGAAGGCAGTGACTGATGTCATAGATAAACATATGGGCACATATTTTAGATGTCTTTCTTGTAAAGAATAGCATTTGACAAACAGATCAATCAAACAAGTGAATGAGGAGGTTTTATAGAAATTAGAGAAGAAAATTTAAAATTATAAATTGAGTTATACTTATATTTTTTGAGTATATTACAAAAATAAAGGGCAAAAACAAGCAATTTCTGATAACGGAAACCTTTGGAGACTCTTTTAACTTAGGTTATACAGATTTACTGGGCATTCCTGTATGCACTGTCAGAATTGCTTCTCTCTGGGAACTGTACTAATACACACGGGAAGATCCTCTAGTCACAGCCACACTGTGTTTCTGCTTCTAGGTATGTGACTCAGGGTAAACCATGAGGTGATCTCTTCCGGGAGTCTGGAGACACAACATTACCTGTATCTTAGCTTTCTTAGAGGTCTCTGAAACCAAGATTTTTTGGGTCCACCGAACTCAGCTCATCTCAACGCATGACAACTGTTCAACATTTCTTTGAACGTCTCAACATTACCTTCTTGCCTTTGTTTGTCAGCAAATGTCCTTCTGAAATTGTCTGTTGGCCAATTCTGCTATCCTTGGCTAACTTGAACCTAACTAATGAAGAAGTCTGTTCTAGACGTTGATATTTTCAATTATCAGAGTGTCAGAGAAAGTGAATGTGGTGAAGTGAAAAAAAATAAAGACTTACACGTCTCCTTCTAGTGCCATAGGTGGCATAATTAGGAAAATTGTTACCTGTACTCTATTAGGACTCTATTCAATGTCAACATGGCAAGATCATAGCGCACTTCAGTTATTCCTTGTGTCTTTTTGGTGCCAGATGACAGAGCTCTATCCCCAGTTACAGATACTCATTCTAGAACTAATAGAAAAGATCTTAGAAAATGCATATCTCTTTTAAGCAAGGCTAGTAGAAACCTGAATTGGCTGAAGGTCATCTACCATTGACCTTGACAAATCAATCTGCTACTTTTCCTGTTATTCACCTTTCTGTTCTCCTCCTTCTCTCACAATAGCAATTCTATCCCTCTACTTTTTCACACTCTCTTTTCTTACCCTCTCCACACCCCCTCTTTCCCACAGTCTTCACACTTCCTACTATCCCACCCCAATTTCTCTTTTCCCCAAGGATCCTCAGAACTTCAAGTCCACAGCCCTTCCCTCACAAGCTACAAGTGATTGACATCTTCTTTACATACGAAGCTGACACAGATTGAGTATAAAGCTAAGTGTAATGTCCTGGTCAGAAAACTGGAGACTAGGGCAACCCTGGGAAAGTAAGCCAGTCCAGGAATCCTGGGGATGTCTCTCTGATCCCTTCATTTTTCTCAGACACCTTTAGAAGAGATAGGAGATTGGTTAATCAGCAGGTCCTGTGAACTTGGATAAGACGCCCCATAGCACCATGTGGAAATGCAGAATCAGATGTGATGCTAGGCATTTTCTTCAAGGAGACAGGAATTAGGTGCATGTTATTGGGCAGAGCTCTCTTTGAACATATTCAAGGATATTCAATCTATTCACATGAACATACATATAAACATGCATACATGTTGACAGATCATGGGTTGGAATACAATGAGCATGTATTTATTGTTTCATCTATGTTCTATTACCTCTCTTGGAAAACGATCTCTGGAGGGATGCAGGGTTTCTCTCTCCTCCATCTTTTACAGTTGCCTAAAGAGAACCATGCTGACAGAATTAAACTGGAGCTGTATCTGATTCAGGCTGAGTCAACGTCCTTTCTGACATATTTCAAATTGGCATTAGGGAATTGGAATACCAGTCTGGCTGTTCTGAGTCTAAGTGATACATTCTTGAATTATTACTGTGATGAAGTTTTCTTCATGTGAACTGGCAAGCAGAAAGTTGGACAGCACAGTAAGTGAAGTACAGAATGGAGAAGAATTCCGGAGAAAGACCTCCCTGAATTTTTATACCATTTTTTGTTGGTCTTTCTATGAAGCACAGCTGTGGTTTATGGGGCCTAACTTTCATGATTTCCCTACACGCCTTGGGCAACACAGTCACCTTTAGGTTTAATGTGGCTTGAGGTATCTATTTTTAGAAACCAAGGAGAATCTAAGTACTGTTCATGATGATGTGTAAGACTTACATTTTAAACTCCATCACTAGGTGAGTCACCCATTTTACAAGTTTCCTGTGCTTTTTGAAGAAATCTTTTTCATAGCACCTATTGCAAGGGGCAGTAGTGATTTTACAGAAACACCACCCACTAAACGATGAATTCATTAGGAAGGTCTTATTCGTCTCTTGCTCCACAAACCAGAGTAGGATGTGCATTCTAACTGTGCACGTGAGATATGATGTGGGTGGATGGTAGGGTGTAGAGCGAACAGCAGTTTCTGCTTCGGAATTTCTCAGCTCCACCCACACGTGAGAATGATGGTGTGTGGTTATCAGCCCAGCACAGAGAGGCCAGGAGATTGAATTGATGGTAAGAGAAACTGAGTGAGTACAGTTTAGCTAAAATGCTAACACTATTAGTCCACTGACCTATGAAATCCTCCAAGTAATTTGGTGTCTGAGAAGAAACTAAGCTATGGAGTAGACAGGCCCGCACCATCTCTAATGTTTGTTCTACAAGGCGAATAGGCACGGAGCACAATAGCATATTCTGTTAGCAGCAGATATGACTCTGGACTTCTACCATGTGTGCATAGATGATGAGAGTCATGGTAGGAGCAAATTTATTCACTAGAGTCAGATGCAGCCCAGCCTTAACTTGAATGAGTCTCAGAACAAGAGAACAAACATAGATCCATACACCACATACCAAAATATTTGAAGGTTATAAACCCAGATAACAAAAAGTTAATCCCAGTACATTCCATCCTCTATCTGGACAAGTAATCTTTCCAATATGTTTGGAAGACTGAGCTCAGATACAAAATTTCTGAATTTCTTGGGATTCTGCAGTCAGGGAGAAATGGCCTCACTTGCTACCTTTTCTTCTAGCCCTTGACTCTGCTCCACACTATGGGTGTGTGTGTGAGTAGGTGAGGAGTATAGCTGTAGAAATGCATCCTAAGTATCTGACTTTTGATCATACTCTGCTCTAATATTTGCCCTCAAGCCACTATTGGGTCTAAGAAAACACATACACCTTCAGAAAATAAACATAGAAGAGGCTGTGACAGACTTGTGTAAGAAATACAAGTTGTTTGAAAAGGAATCTCCAGAATTCTAAGTTTCAGAACATCTTGAGGTCCGAGTAATGGAAAACATGGATATAACTACAGTCCCATCTCACTCAAATTTCTTACAGCCAGGGAAGAGCATAGTGGGGACCTAACAGATATGATGAACAGAACTCTTCCTTAAATCTGAGGGTGGTCCTGGTCAAGAAGATTGGTGATGCAACCTTAAGGAGCTCTCCTGTGAACTGAAAGACCTGCCACTGAAGTGAGACACATACCCTGGTCTGGTGTGGTAAGGATAGGCATGGCTCTACCCAGAGAGAGGATGAGAGCACCTGAGAAAAGCTTCCATAGTCACACGAGAACCCTGATCACATCTGTGTGCAGGAAAAAATGTAACACCCAGGCTCAGGTGTTACCAGAGAATTGGTCTTGTAATGAGTCGACCCAATTCTGGACTCAGAGAGCCAGAAAGAACACTTGGAAAATAATAGATTGACACAACAGCCAGCAGAGGAGCCCAGGGGTCAAAGCCAAGTTACTTGTCAGGAGAATTAACAGTGTGTGGCTTAGTTTATAAGTGCCCTTTCCTGTAACCATGTCCCCTCTGCAGCCCATGAGACTGTAAATGCTCTTCTGCCCCAGACTGGCTCTGATGCTTCAGAGCCTGTGGGAAGTGGCTTTAGGCTACAAGCAGAAGAAATTAAGTAAGAAAAAGTTGGGGAACAAGGTAGTTGTGACAAGGGGAAGGCATTTTCAAGGAGATCCCAAACTTAGCAAAACCTAGAATTCTAGCCAGCACGGCGGCTATTAGCCTCATGTGTCAGACAAGCACTTTTAGATGTACAATAAGCGACCACAAAGACAGAAATAATATAGAAAATAGAATGTGGCATATCTCTTTCATAACTCTCATATTAATTTCATGTTTGAAGGATCACACATTTTATGTATTGCTTTACCCAAAGCCTATGATTAATTTCATTTTTATCCTCTTACTTCTCAAAGTCAAGTTAGAACATGTAAAATTCTATATTCTATATTCTATCTCACATTGTGTTTCTGTTATCACTACAGGCTTTCTCTGACAGAAGAATAAGAACATCTTAGGAAAAGGAGGAAATGAAGCAGGAAGAGGTAGGTCAAAGGAGCGATTTGTGTTTAACTTTGTTGGGATGTTAGTATTCTTTTAGCATTTGTTATACTTCAAGTGCTGATCAAAGAACTTTTATGTTACCTAACTTTCACAGGTCACCATAACATTTCTATTATTGTCTCCCTCTTACTGATGAAGAGACCTAGAAACTTTAGTCATCCAATTCCCTGAAGCAGTATTTTCCAAGCTTCCCTATAAACACCCTTTAAAGTTGTGGATCCTTCCAAAATTTAGCCGCACATAGAATTCCCCCTGTACATACGTATTCTCAACAACATTCAATTTATAAACTAGACATGGCCAGGAAATCCATCCGAGGAAATACAGCCTCTTTACCAAATATTGCTGACTGAAGTGGATTTCTCAGTGTTGAAGAATGAAACTATATCCATACTGCTCACTTTGCACAAAAATTTCAATTCGAAATGGGTCAAAGGTCTTAATATGAGACCCAAAGCTGAAACTACTGCAGGAAAATAGAGGTAAGTGCTTCTGCATGTAGGCAAAGGGTTTTCTGAACAGAACTCTAGTTGCATAGGAAATAACCTCATGAGTTTGACAAATAGAATTATATTAAGTATAGAAGTTGCTGAAGCGTGAAGGAAACAGTCACCAGAGTAGACAGACAACCCACAGAGGGGAAAGATATATTTTCTAGTTATATATAACACACAGGGTTAATATCTAGAATATTAATTTGCACAAAGAACTTCACAAGTTAAATAGCCCCAAACTCTAATCAATAATTAGAGTTAATGAACTGAATAGACAGTTTTGCAATAAAGTATTCAGTAAATACTCAGAAAGTGTTCAATATCCTTAGTTATAGGAATAGCAAATTAAAATTGCTTTGAGATTCCATCTCACTCCAGGCAGAATGCTTGTCATTGAAAAAACAAATGACAATGAATATTGGCAAGGATGCAAGGAAAAAGAAACTCCCCTTCACTGCTGGAGAAAATTCAAACTTGGTAGCCACTATGAAAATCAATATACAAGTTCCCTAGGCAGCTGAAAATAGCGTATGATGGGCCATACCACTCTTGTCCACATACCACTTGCACACCTCTGTTGATAATGTTGACATGCATGCTTGTAATTCACAAGAGTTAGGAAATGGAACCAGGCCTACGTGCCTACTATACAGATTAACAGATAAGGAAAATTGTGGCACACAATTTCTCTTCAGCTCTACAGAAAAACAAAATCACACCACTTGTAGGAAAATGGATGCAACCGGAAACCATTCTGTTTAGTGGAATAAGCTAGACTTAGAAAGACAGTCACCTCATGTTTTACTCTTATATGTGGTGTGCCACGCCAATCACCCCGACCAGCGGGAAGAAAGACTAGCACACCAGTTCCTTCCAGAGACAGTTTACTCAGGTCCTTTTAGTTACATCTTGAACAAGGGTGTGCCCCCTACTACCCCACGAGCGCTGCTTAAATGCTCTTCATGGGACTGCCCATATGCCCATACCACGCTTCACACTATCATAGGCTAAGAGGTTGTGAAGACAGATCAGGCTACCAGCAAGCACAGTCTCCATACCAAATAAGGACTTGTTTACTCCAAGGCACAAGCCTGGCAGGCGCCATCTTAAGGTTGCTGCAGCGGCACTCCACCATGTGGAACCTAGATTAAGTGACCCATGCATGCATAGAATAAATGTGTGTGTGCATGGGCATGCGTGTGTTTGTGTGTGTGTTTATAGTTGTTTATAATGGAATTCTTAAAGAAGGCATAGATATATTTAGGGAAGTGGGAGATAGAAAAGGTAATGGGATAATGGATTGGGAAAGCAGAGAGGAGATTAACTGGAGAAAAGGGGAATGAGCTAGAGGCTGTGGCATGGAGGAAGAGTGAGTGGGAACAGAGTATGACATATGTCTATGAAGATGACACCTAAAATTTATTGCTTTGTGTGTTGATCTAAAATAGTTTTTAAAGAACAAAACAAAGTAGGTTGCATTCCACAAATAAATAAATAAAACATGTATAACAAGAGGTCAACAAAATGACGAGTAATAAATGAGAACAATTGCAATATTTTGCAAAAGGATGCTATATGCACATGGTTCCTCTCTTGAAATATCTTATACACTACTTAACCTTCTTGTAATGAGGTGATATTTTAAGATGCCTTTGTGACGAGGTGATGTAAGGTGGCATGGCACTGAGCTGCAATCTAACCTTGTCTCAAGGAGTGACATTGAGTTGAGTCAGTGCTTATTGATTAAAAAAAAACAAAAACAAGAACAAAAAACCCTAAAATAATGGAACATGTGACCTCAGATGTGGGAGGTGAAAATCAACCTGTCAGTTCCTCAAATAATTGGAAATAGTTCTACCTGAAGACACAGATATACCACTGCTGGGCGTATACCCAAAAGATGCTCTTACATACCACAAGGACACATGTTCTACTATGTTCACAGCAGCCTTATTCATAATAGCCAAAACCTGGAAGCAACCCAGATGGCACTCAACCAAAGAATGAATACAAAAAATGTGATTTATTTACACGATGGAGTACTATTCAGCTATTAAAAACAAGGACATCATTAAGTTTACAGGCAAATAGATGAAACTAGAAAATCTCATCCCAACTGAGATAACCCATGCCCAAAAGGACATGCATGGTATATACTCACTGATAAGTGGATATTAGCCAAAAAGTACAGAACACCCATGATACACTCTACAGACCCTGAAAAGTTAAACAAGAAGGAAGGCCCAAGTGAGGATGCTTCCATCTCACTTAAAAGGGGAAACAAAGTAATCATAGGAGGCAGAGAAATGGAAGGGCCTGGGTGGGAGAAGGGAAGGGATGTGGTAAGGGGGGGGGGGCACAGGATCAGGTATGTTGGGAGAGACAGGAGAAAAGCCCAGAGGACGAGGAGAATGAATGGAAATATGCAGCTGCCAGAGTTGGGGTGTGGGGGAAACTCTAGAAACTCTAAGAGACCTGGGATGGGGGAGGCTAGCAGGACTCAATGTGGGTTGCCTTAGCTGAAATGCCCAACAGTGGGGAGATGGAACCTGCAGAGACCACCTCCAGTAGTTAGAAGGACCCCAGTGAAGGGATGGAGACACCAACCCATCTTAAAATTTTTGAACCCAAAATTGTTCCTCCCTAAAAGAAATGCAAGGACAAAAAAAGGAGCAAAGACTGAAGGCTGACCAGTGACCGGCCCAACGTGTGATCCATCCCATTGGAGGGCACCAAACCCTGACACTATTACTGATACTATGTTGTGATTACAGACAGGAGCCTAGTATAGTTGTCCTCTAAGAGGCTCCACCAGCAGCTGACTAAGACAGATGCAGATACTTACAACCAAGCATTGAACTGAGGTCAGGAACCCCGACGGAAGAGTTAGAGAAAGAGTTGAGGATGAAGTAGAGAAAACGAATGGGCTATCGTGAAGCTAATCTCCTGATGCTAACTGTCCCTGGAGCAGTACAAAGCACAAACATCCTCCAGTAGTGTGGCAGGCAGGGGTGGACAATCAATCTCCAATCTGGTTCTTTGTAGGAAGGGCTTCCTTCAAAGCAGGTTCTTACTGTTTAGAAGATGAGCTATTGTATATACTTCTTTAGAATTGCAGGCATGCATTCTGGGATATGTCCACATGCTTCCTGGACTCATTTGACAGGACACACACCACTGTTGGGTGTCTTTTATCGGGGGTAGTACCTGGGCTTTTTCAAATTTCTCAGCCTATGTCCAGCCAAAGAGCTGGGATGGGCATTGCATCCCAGAGCTTTGCTGTATTAATTTGGAAGACTTTGATGACAAAGTTCCTCAGCTCAGGTGGCTTTCATAGCAGATAAGTTTACCTCATCAATCTAGAGTCTAGAAAACCAAACTCAAGGTATCTTCAAGGTGATTCCTTCTGGGACTATGACAAAGAATCTCTCCATGGTTTCCTTCTAATTTCTGATTAGTCAACAGTCTTGGGTAATCCTTGACTTGTGGCTATAACAATTTGGAATTATCCTTTATCTTCATATGGTATTCTTGCTTAACACATGTCTCCTATATCTATTTGTCATTGTGTCCAAATATCCTCCCTTATAAAGGCAGCCATATTGTACTGGGCCCACTCTGATGGCCTCATCCTAATGATAAGGTACACAAATGTCTTTGTGCAGCTACAATAGAATTACTCAGAGTAATTTATAAAGAATAAAGATTTATTTCTTATTGGTCCAGAGGGAGGGAATGTCAAAAGCAAGTTCTTGGCACCCAGCAAGGGCTGTCTTGAGAAGCTGCATCATAGCAGTGTGAATGATGTTTCATGACAAGGAAATTTATGTGAGAGACAGAGAGAAAACCCAGGTCAAACTCATTCTTTCATCAGGGACCCATTCCTGGAAAACTAACCTGTGCCTGTTGTAACTACCTTCATCCTTTCCAACTGGACTGCTCTCTCAATCCCTTAATGGTTACACCTCCTAGTACTGCTATGAGGAACTTCAACATGAGTTTTGGAGGGTATATCAGACCACAGTAGATTCTAGTTTTAAATAAGTTTGTACGCATAGGTGCTGCACCTTAGGATTTCAATATGCTTTGGGGACACAAAATCCAACTTATCATATCTGGGATTGCTGGTATTCCTTTGGCGAACAATTTGGAGTATAATATCTCAAGGTCTCAAGGGCCCAAGTCTATCCATTAACCACAGTACTACCTGTCATAAATGTGCTCTTTCCCTGTGACAACTAGGAACTTTCTGTGAAGTAATGACAGGGGTTTTGGAAGGCAGTTCCCCCTTTTTTTTTTCCTCTCAAGCCCTTCTCCTGAGTCTGTTGTGACAAGATTCATGCTATGGCTACTCCCCTCTGGTATGGCTCCAACATCAGGTAAGGCATAACTTATGCTGAACACTGTCCTTAAGCTTCCTCTTCTGTATCGTCTAGACCGAATTCAAGTACAGTCTGCCATTTACCAGTGATGTGACCTTGGGCACAAATTCATTGACCTTTTCATGTGCCACATGAGGGATATTGGAGGTGATTTGGCGAAGGCCACTGTCTTGCACAGAGCTGCAGGTATGTGGCCAGTGACAGCCTTTGCCCCTGAGTCTCAGCTCAGTTCTCATTCTGCAAAAGTCTGTGCAGAAGGCATCCTGAGAAGCATCATTTGCCGTTCTCATTTCTCCCGGACAGTCACACCCACATCTGGCTATGGGTGAGCACCACTGTATGTTCTTTTTTTGGCATTTGAATCTCAGAGGCAGATCCTGACATTCCTGGGGCTGGGAGCAGATCAGCAGAGAGTAGAGAAAATTGCAGATTGATGCAGAGGATTTGAAGACTATATATAGAATTTATAAGAGACTACCAGAAAAACAAAAGCAAAAGGTCACCTGCCCAGTTTTAGAGCCTAAATAGAACAGTGATCTAGTAAAAGTGTCCTTGAAATGTGAGTGTGCCTTTTGCTGTACCTCACTTAGAAAGAAAATGAGGGGAAGGGAGACGGGTATAGGAGAGAGCAGTGACTGGAATGTTTCCACGTCTCTCAGCACACCCTCACCTTCTCTGATGAGCTCTTGAGAAGTCTGATCATGAGCTACCCTCTGTCTCTTCCCTGTCCATGTCACTTCCCTGTGTCTCCCTTTAGAATTCCACGACACACTACAATCATCTACTTCCCTAGTCTACTTTCTGTTGTTAGTTACAAAATGCCATAGACTGGATAACATAATAAAGAAAGTAGGTTAAGTTTTTGGTCAGGTTGCACAGACTCACATGACAAAGGATATGTGTGAAGGCGGGGGACAGTTCTGGTTTCTCTTCCTCTTTTTACAAAATCACCAAGATTCAATCATGGGGCTCCACTTTAATGACCTTATCTTAAACAAGCAACCTCCCAGATGCCCCTCCTTGCATACTCTTAAGACCTTTAGTAGGGATTAAATTGCAATACTCTATGTGAGAGAGACATTCAAATGACACATTCAGTAGCCTGCCTCCCCTCTACACAGTGGCCCTGTGGGTGCAGAACAGACCCTGACTTTCTTAGCAGATACCTCAGGTACACAGTAACTGCTTAGAAAGGCTTATAAGGCTTGTAGAGCCAGTGTAGAAATGAGTGTAAGTAGATGATATGTAAGCTCCATCACTCTTTTTCAAAGAATCTTGTCTCCCCAAACCTCCTGCACCTTGTAGCCTACCAGCAATCATAACCAGCTCCAGGTCTGGGCCCTCTGCTTGGGCATCCTGGTGCTTCTGCTCATGAGGAGCTACCCAGAGCAGCCACACAGAGACCCTACGAAGATTCAGTTCTACTCCTCCATGTGACTTGGAGCTCTTGGTACAGGATCTTGCTCTGGAATCTGTAATCGCTAGCAACAGGATTCAGGAAGAACAAAACAAAATAAAACAAACAAACAAACAAACAAACAAACAAACAAACACCACAACACCCTGCAAAGCAAAGTGCAGGATTTGGGAAGAATTTATTACAGAGTAAAGTAGGGCATATTCGAGGGAACCAAATGGATAGTGGCCAAATGGACCACTGTACTGATCCACATTTCATGTAGGATTTATGCTGCATCTAGAAGCTCTAAAACAAACAAGTTTTTCTAACAGACAGCATTCTGTCTAGATAATTGCCAGGCACATTTAGATTCACTCTTATAGAAAGGACAGTAGTATGTCCTTGTTCTCCCGCTAGATAATCATCTTATGAGATTTAAGGACCCTGGAAACAGGTTCAGATAATTATCTCTTAATGACTTTCTGGGCAATTCAGGATACCATATCTCCTCTTAGGGTCAGAGATATGACCTCAGGTTTTACTCTTCTGGCCAGTAATTAGTGTACAATTTTAGTCGTCAGCTTTACAGACTGTTGATTCTGGAGGAGGAAGTTCTATTCCAATGTCCCCCAAGCCTGTTAATATCTAACCAACATTCTCAATCTCAAAGACAAGATGTTCCCTCTACTCTGTTAACCAGAGCTACTTTGCCTAACTGATGGGGGTTATGGCACAGAAGGTTCACTTCTAGGAAGCAGGAAGGGGAGGGGCAGTCTACACTTCCTCTAATCATTGTAGGGTGTGAGTGCAGACTTGAGAGAATGTGTATTGTTTGATATGGGAATCGTCACCTGAAAGACCCTAATGCCTCCAACTCATGGGAGTGGCAAAATCTTCCCAGAGTGAGGCTTAGAGATATGGCAAATCCTTCTTTGCATCTGCTCACAAATGTTAACAGTGTTTATTAACCCCATACTACACTAGTATAGGCATATATTTTTCACAACCTGCTTTAATAAGGGTTCAATCTCCCCTCTAGCCCACCACCCACCAGAGGTAGTGGAAAAGAAAGGTTATTAGGTTACAGGGGAAGTGGGCCTGTTTAGAAATAGTTCTTTGAGGGTGATTCCAATCTTCATTGTTCCCTGTCCAATCCACTAGCAAACACCAAACATGGATCAGCAGCTGCAGTCCAGTCCTCTTGGCAAATACCATACAATAATCAGCAAGGCAGTTCAATCCAGAAGAAACCATGAGGTTTGCCAATCAGTCCAAGTCTATAGAAGTGGAAAGAAGCCACAGAAATCTCACAAGAAGTTCTTTGGTGATTCTTTCCATAAAGTCACCACGACCAAAGCTCAGCAACACGATGTTTATTAATAAATAATGTAATAATTTATAAAATAAATAATAGCAAACTTATACATGTGTATCATCAGTGAAGACTAGCAAGGCAGAACAAAGCAAACAGATGCATGAGTGCCCATTATCTGTGGAGTCATATTTATATTTCTTCTAAACATCATATGTCCCTTAACAAGTTTCCTTTCACATGTTTCCTATAGCAAAACATCCTTTCACCTGTGTCTGCTTCATCAAAACATTCTTTCATATGTCCGATTTAGCAAGACTTTACTTCACCTGCCTGCCCCAGCAAAACATCATTATAACCTAACTGAGTCTGCAAAGAAACCAGATATTTCCACTTTACCCTGACTGTTTACAGCCTGAAGACTGCTCCCACACAGAGACTGTTCCTACTGAAATAAACTAAACTTCATTAAGCTATATATATAATAATCCTTCCTCCTTGTTTATCTGTATATAATAATCATTTCTCCTTGTTCAACTATATATAAGGATGTTGAACATTTGGGGTGCTGTGGCTTCTCCATCAGAGAGCCCAGTCCACCTGATCCCAGCTTTTCTGGATCTGTCCTTTCTTTATTCCCTCACTGCCCTTGTTAGGCCAATCCCTGAAGCCTGGCAGAGCTTAGTGACTCACCAAAGTTTGCATACTGCTGAGGTCATATACATAGCCAAACACTCTCTTCATGTCTGTCCAGTTTAGGCTTCAGTTCCCTAAATCTTTTCCACTATGTTCTAGAAAGGTTGCTTTCATCATTATCTCCCAAAAGGTTTTTCTCACCTGAGTCTTTATGGAGTAGACAGAGGAGGTCAAAGAATGTTTCATTGATGTCAATCATTAATATTCCAGTGTGGACCAATGGTCTGGTCCCATCATAATATCATACACCAACTGAGCCTTCATCCCTATGTGACAGCTTTATCAGGCTCCTGTCAGCATGCACTTCCAGGCATCCACATCAGTGTCTGCCTTTGGTGACTGCACATGGGATGGATACCCAGGTGGAATGGTCTCCAGATGGCCCCTCCTTGAGTTTCTGTCCCACACTGTCTCCATATTTGCTCCCATAAGTATTTTGTTACTCCTTCTAAGAAGGACCAAAGCACCCACACTTTGGTCTTCCTTCTTCATGAGTTTCGTGTGGTCTGTGAGTTATATCTTGGGTATTTCGAGCTTTTGGGCTAATATCCCCCTATCAGTGAGTGCATACCATGTGTGTTCTTTTGTGATTGGGTTACCTCACTCACGATGGTATTTTCTAGTTAACTGGAGCAGTTTCACAGGTGTGGGGAGACTGCCTTGTTTCAACAATTTGTCTCCACTGATTTCTAGCTTTTAGGCACAACGATGACAGATGCCCAGAGTTTACCTTTCTGGTTGATTAAAATTGTATTAGAGAGAGAGAGAGAGAAAGAGAGAGAGAGAGAGAGAGAGAGAGAGAGAGAGAGAGAGAGAGAGA
>JANHMN010000020.1:19216392-19246797 GCA_030674055.1 Rhabdomys pumilio
AGAGAGAGAGAGAGAGAGAGAGAGAGAGAGAGAGAGAGAGAGAGAGAGATATTAACATTTTAGCCAATGGAATTTGAGGGAAACAATTGACCCTCCATAATGTGGATGGATATTGCATTTAGTTGAAAGCCTTAAGAAAAATATTACTGACTTCCTGAAAGAAAATATATTTGTGACTACAGACTGCCTCAAACTTGAGCTACACTGTGCTTACTCCCTGCCTCTCCCACCCACATCCTGCAGCAGCAGTGGATCCATACCAGCTACCCAAGGCCACAGTGCAGTTATGGCTTCATAGTAGTTTCTCTAGATCCTACTCAATACACTCACTGAAAAGTGCATAACTCTAGTATGTCAGAATTTCACTCACTCTATGAGGTCCCATTTTAGGCATAAAATCCCATATCCCAACCTGTTCTACTAAGGAATGTTTTATTCTCTAATACCAAAAGGGAAAGAGAAAAAAGGTTGTGGGACTGACTGACACTGGGCCCTGACCCAAGTCAGCAACTTCTATCTTGCCCAGGCCAGAGCCAAGCCTCAACTCATAACTTAAAGAACAGGGAAGACATCTGGAAGCATAGAACGGTCACAGGACTTGGACTCCTATGCTGCTCTGTTTCCTTCTGTCAGCTCTTTACTTGGCCATAACAAGTGGAGACGTGTTTCAATCCTCATTTGATGGCTGAAAGGTTTAGAAGAGTTTACAGATCTCCCCATCCAGCTAGAACCAGTTTGGGCTCACAGCATCTCCTTGTGGAGGGAAAGGAACTTGTTTGATTTGAAGAGACACCTTGCATGCTTCTCAATGATTTGCTTGGGAGAAAACTGCATGAGAGTTATCTGCAGCTAGGACAGTTAGCCCCTCATGGAGGGAAACTCCCTTCCACAAATGCACTATCTGACTATTTCTGGGGACTGTCTTAAGGACAATTGACTTAGATTCAATCCTATCCTATGATATAGTCTCGACTATATCAGGAATGAAATTTTGCAAGTGACAGATTTTCAAAGAAACATCAATTGATACAAGGAGACAATCTGACTTAATAATCTTCAATAGTCTCAGAGCATCTTGCTTCTTCTAGACAAGTATTTCATATACATTTTCATCTTTCTCATGCCTAAGGTGGCATCTGGAGTATGGAAGAGGTGGTTTGTATGACCTCAGGTGATGGCAGATACCTCAGCATCAGACAAGCCACTCCCCTGTTCCTCTCAGATCTTCCAGTCTCCATAATAGTTTCAGATTGACAGGAGCCTCTGGTATGAGAAGCCACATCCTGTCCCCTTGATGCTGTCTAAGTGAAAGTTCATGCTGTATTTATTCCAACCCTGGAGTTGTATGTCTCTCAAGGTGGCACTATGTTGCCCAGAGATTCTTGGCCAGGCTTATCTACTATACAACATTCAGCTGCAACATTCCATCACCATAATGCAGATACCATTATACACTCTTAACCTCCTAGCTAATTTCTGTAACCTTCTGGGGTTTGCCAGGATATACAATATAGCCAGAGGAAGTCTTTAGAAAAGTAACTGAACTGAAAATGATTCTTCACCCTATTGAGAGAGTCAGGACATCTGTCTCCCTACCTGCCTCCCCATCTCTCACTGCCTTTCTCTGTGCACATTATTTTGGAGGTTATGGATGGCCTTTCTACTTTCTCTTTCCTGTGGTTATTTGTGGTGTGTGCCTATGTGTTAGAAATCCAGAACTGAACTTATGTCAAAATCATGTCCTTCAACCTCCAAGGCAGTAAGGTAAATAAACATACTTCCCAGTATCGGTAGCCAGTCTCGGGTATTTTGTTATAGTGATGAAGAACTAATACGTTCTTCCTGTCTCACAGAGACAGCTCTTACATCAGATCTTTCATAGGGATATTTCTCCTCTTTCCTTGAGGCTCTGATGGTGGGATGACTTCCAGGAAACTTAACTGAAAGGAAGGATACCGATACCAGTAAGGTACTTTCAAAATATAAGGTAAGTTCTTCTACTCAAGCTCCAAAACTGAGGGATGGACAAGGGCTTTCCCTCCTACCTGCCTGCTTCTTTCCTTCCCTTCCTCTCTTCTATCTTTCTAAAACAAGGTTTCATGTTACTCAAACTGGCATCAAACTTATTCCTGACCTCTGTCTCTACTTCCCAAGTGCTGGAAGTGCCCATGTATACCACCAAACATGATCAGGAGGGGTTTTGTTTTGTTTTTGTTTTCTGGTTTGCTTCTGCCCATTTAAATTAATGATACCTTAGTTTCTATTTTTTCCTTTATTTATTTATTCACTTTACATCCTGATCACAGCACTGCTCCTCCCTCCTCTCCTCCCAGTCCCACCCTCACAGCTCCCCTTCCCATTGCCCTCTCTCCTCTTCTGCAAAGGGAAGCCCCTATGGATACCAGCCTGCCCGGCACATCAAGTTGCAGCAGTTCTAACCATATCCTCTCTCACTGAGACCAGACAAGGCAGCCAGCTAGGGGAAAGAGATCCAAAAGAAGGCAACAGAGTCAGAGTCAGCTCCTACTCCAATTGTTAGGGGACTCACATGAAAAGCAAGCTGCTCATAAACGAATAGGCCCCCTATCCATATATGGTAGGGGCCTAGGTCCAGACCCTGTATGCTCTCTGGTTGGTAGTTTAGTTTCTGTGAGCCCCCATTGGTCAACGTTATTTGATTCTGTAGGTTTCCTTGTGGTATCCCTGACCCCTCCAGCTCCCTCAATCCTTTCTCCCACTCTTCTAAAAGACTCCCTGAGCTCTGCCTAATGTTTGGCTGTGGGTCTCTGCACCCATTTCCATTAGCTGCTAAATAAAGCTTCTCAGAGGAGAGTTATGCTAGGCTTTTGTCTGCAAGCATAGCAGAATATCATTAATAGTGTCAAAGTTGGTTCTCTCCCATGGGGTGGGTCTCAAGTTGAGCCAGTCACTGGCTGGCCATCCCCTCAATATTTGTTCCCTGCACATCTTCAAGGCAGGACAAATTTGGGGTCAAAGGTTTTGGGTTGAAATTGGTATATCCTTGCTGCTAGGAGTCTTCACTAGAGTCACCCCTAAAGACTCCTGAGAGCCTCCCCAATTCCAGGTCTCAAGAAATTAGACACCAACAAACCAAATGACCCAATTAAAAATGGAGTACAGAGCTAAACAGAGAATTCTCAACAGAGGAATCTCTAATGGCTGAGAAACACTTAAAGAAATGTTGAACATCCTTAATTATCATGGAAATGCAAATCAAAACCAACTCTGAGATTCTGTCTTACAACCAAAGAATGGCTAAGATCAAAAGCTCAAGTAACAGCACATGCTGGTGACAATGTGGGGCAAGGGGAACATTCCTCTATTGCTGATGGGAGTGCAAACTTGTACAACTACTCTGGAAATGAATTTGGCATTTTCTCAGAAAATTGAGAATAATTCTACTGAAGACCCAGCTATACCACTCCTGGGCATATATCCAAAAGATGCTACATTATACAAGGATACTTGATCAACTATGTTTATAGCAGCTTTATTCATAATAGCCAGAAATTGGAAACAACCTTGATACCCCTCATCTGAAAAATGGATAAAGAAAATGTGGTACATCTACACTATGGAATACTATTCAGCAATTAAAAGCAAAGACATCATGCAATTTTCAGGCAAATGGATAGAACTAGAAAATATCATTCTGAGTGAAATAACCCAGACCCAGAAAGGCATGCATAGTATGTACTCACTTATAAGTGGATATTAGCCATAAAGTACAGGATAACCATGCTATAATCCACAGACTCAAAGAAACTAAATCACAGGGCGGGCCCAAGGGAGGATACTTGAATCTTACTCAGAAAGAGAAATAAAATATACATCAGAGGTGGATGGAAGGAGGGAACTGGGTGGGAGAAGAGATGGGGAGCAGAACAGGGGTAGGGATTGGATGTCAGGAGAGGAGGGGGTTTGAGGGCTGAGAGAGAGAAGCGAAATTGCTGAGGGGGCATTTCTGGGATGATTGGGAGACAGGGGAATCCATTCTTCAGGCCATAGGTGTTCTTAGCAACTCTGATCTGGAAAAGTGGGAAGAATCAGAGGAGCTTCAATCCCAAGGAACAGTGATTTTCATAGCAAGGTGAGTGCTTTTACTGTAAAGGGAGTAAAAAGGTACACACTCTAGTTGGTCAGGGGTATGTCATGGTTTTAGTGTTAGGGTGCACCCTTAAAATACTTGGTATATTTTCAGGGATATTCTGCCGGAAGTGTTCAGTTCAAAGTGTTACATGGCAATATCTGCATGTTCTAGCCTAACAGATAGGAGAGCCTCATTTGCCAAGGTCATCCCTTTGATTTGCATCTGTACTGAAAAGAATCTAGTTTAGGACTGTAGCTGGCTCAGTGGAGTGGACCATTTAGAATAGTTAACTGAGCTTTTGATGTCAACAGGGGACAGTGTAAGAATATAAATAAGTTATCAATTTGGAAAAATACTTATTAAAACTCATGGTTTACCAATGTATGGACTCTATAATCTTAGCTCCATGGCTAGAGGACTTCAGAGAGTATGACAACATCCTGAAGCTGTATACAAAATATGTGTGCATCTGAGTGGTGTGGGGGGTGGAGGTAGGTGATTGAATATTACTTATATCTGAGTATAATAGAATGGGTTTAATGCAGATAATTGATTACAGTTGCTGAAGAGCTAAGAGGACAATGAGGTGAAACCACTGTAAGGCAATGTCATCCAAGCTGGATGGACAGAGCATTAACAGAGGCCAGGAAGGCTAGTCTGGTGGAATACGGGACCAGTCAGCACAAATAACACCTGAATGAGAGGAGGTAGGAGAGATATGTCGCGCCCAACTCGTCCAGCAAGCAGACGCAACACGGTTGGATTCTTCTCAAAAGCCTTTATTGTGGGAACTATAAAAATACTATGAGGGACCCCTTGCAGCCGAAGGGCGCTGCTAATATAGAGGAGCAGATGTTGCCAATGCAAGGATTGATTAAGGCTACAATACCTCGTTAGCATATGCTCACTCAGGAGGGGCACACGCCAGAATCATGCAGACGCATGTGCAGAATACCTGTTTACCAGAAAATTCTGAAGAGGCAGGCAGGCAGTTGACGCCATCTTTGAATGATACGCTCTGTTTCTTCCTTCATCTTTATCTCCAGCCTCCCATTATTTATTGGTATTGGTTTAAGACATCTGAAGCCTGAGAAATTCAGCAGTATTCCCAAGTACAGAGCAAAGAAGAAAGAAATGAAGGAGACAATCCAAGGTAAAGAACTCTGTCTTACCCTCTGCAGCCACAGTTCTGGTAGCATCGTGGTTCAATGGTGCTCTAATTTGTAATTGGGTACTTCCTGAAGTCCCATTTGTAAAGATTTGATCTTGAGTTTGTTGTGATTAGGAGATGATAGAGACTTTAAGATGTGGAGATTCATGGAGGCTCTGCAGAATGCTGTGGGCATGAACTTGAAGCCGACTGAGATCCTATCATCTTCGTTTCCTTTTCTTTTTTGCATCTTAGCTCTGAGATGAGCAGTTTTGCTCTGCCGTGTGCCTCATATCATTATGCTGCCTCCCACCAGGCCCCAAAGCAAAGGGGACAACCAACTTTAGACTGGGCCTCCAAAACTGAGTGAAGGGGCCAACAGTGTAACTCGGTGGTAGAACACTCTCCTTGGATGAGGGAAGCCATGGGTACTATATCCAGAAATGCATGCACCGACAACCATCTGCAAGCCAACTTGAACGTCCTATCTTTAGACGCCAACTTTTTTCAGATATTTGTTGAAGTGATGCAAAACTGACTAATGAATGAAAATCGCCACACCCTGGATTAATCTTTGGGGAAGACACAAGGCCTGGGCTTTAGTCTGAATTTTCTTGGACTTACATGGTGATTTGATCACATCCTATCTCATTTAGGGGTTCTTAAAGTGTGCTTTTCCTTGGTTTAGAGAGGAAAGTGAGAGGGGTTTGAATTCACATTTTCCTTGCAACTTAGTACTGAAAAATGCCGGATTCCATAAGAAAAGACAGCTCAGAAACACGCAACAGAACATGGATCCATTGCTGAAATCTCCAGTCTCTGTGCTCTGGGGTACCTTGGTGCACAGGGAAATTGTCTGACCAAATAGTAAAAGAGCCAAGAGTAAAAGTGGGACTCTAAAAGCTTTTACATTTTTTAAAATTCTTTCTTTGAGAATTTTGATTACTATTAACCGCCAACTCTGGGAAACTATTGCTTATCACGAAAGAAAGCAAGTGAAATGAAGGAACAGAAAAGCAAAAAGGAATAGCAGACAGAAAAACTACTAAAAGGGTAAGTATAAATTCAATCATTTCTGTAGTTATGTTAAATATAAATGAATTAAATGTTATACCTAAAAGAAGACATTGACAGAATTGATTGATAGTGCAATCCAATTATATCCTCCTCCAGGGTAATCATACTTTAAATCCAGTAACACAAATATGAAAGTAAAAGATGTGTGTGTATCTATATATCATACAAATAGGTATCAAAAGAGAAATGAATTAGCTCTAGGCTCAGGCACAACAAATATTAGGTAAGATATTACTGGAGACAAACATTTAAATGATGAAGGGGTCAATGTATTAGGAATACACAGTGCTTATAAACATGTCTGCATTCAACAGCTGATGAATATATCTTGCAACTTCCATTTTTCTACTTAGAAGATAGCCATTTTATACAATGTTCAACTTCCCACAGGCCAGTTCCTGTTAACCACGGTGAGATGGTCATTTGAAACAGTTGATAGCCAAAGCTGATTTCCAAGATATCCGACAGAAGTCAACCCTCTAGCCATTCTCTAGATCATTGTTCTCAACCTATAGGTCACAAATCTTTGAAGCGGGTTCAATGACCCTTTTACAAGTGTCAACTAAGACCATTTGGAAACACAAACATTTACAATTAATAACAGTAGCAAATTATAGTTATGAAGTGGTAATGAAAATTATTTTATTGTTGGAGTTACCACAACGTGAGGAACTATACTAGAGGATGACAGCATTAGGAAAGTTGAGAACCACTGCTCTAGGTAGTTGGAGACTCAGAGGTTGTGAGTACAAAGCAGGCTCAAGCACCTGTACAGATAATCAGCTTAGAGAACAATGCACATTGTGATCTGTGGCCCTTCTAAAATGTATGCTGCAACCTAATCCTGGAGGTGTAGTGAAAAGAGGTGAGGCCTTTTGAGAACTGATTCAGTCGTGGGGATTCTGCTCTTGTTAATGGGATGAGCACACAGTATAAAAGGAGTGGGAACAAAGGATCAAATAGGCCTCTTTGTTCCCATCAGCCCTCCAATGTATGATATGGCAGTGAACATACATGATCAGAGTTTTTTATGTATATGTATGATGATTCCATAGTTAAAGCCATTGTTTTCCATAATTTCTATATTGTAATAAAAAAATACCATATTGAAGAGACAGCTCAGCTTTTAGGAGTGGTTGCTGTACATTCATGAGAAACATAATTCAGTTCTCCACACCCACATAAGAAACCAGGCAAATCACAGATGCCTGTATCTCCAGACCAAGTGGAAAGAAACCGGAGGATTGATGGAGCTTGCTGACTTCCAGTCTTGCAAAGAAAAAGAAAAGGTTCAGCAAGAGATCCTACCTTAAAGGAATAGACAGAGAGAGTTGAGAAAGACCTACTCAATGTCCCTTTTTGTCCCCTGTGAACAGGCATACACTTGTGTACCACACCCCACACACCCTGACCATATTCTAAACACAGACTTAACCTGTTTATGCTTCTGCTTAAGAGTTCCCAGCTTTCTGAACTGTGAAAAATAAACTTATATTGTTTCTCAGTTATGTTGTCTCAGATACTTTGTTACAGTAATAGATGGGCTAAGATACTGAGCATATAAACTATAAGACTAAGTTTTGACAGAGTTTGCTAGCTAAGTAGGTAACTGACATAAAATCAATGATAATGACATTATTATACTTTAGTTTATAGTAGTATGGGCATGTAAAGCCATGTAGATTTTAACAACAATAAAATGGTAAAAGATAGAGTAGAACACTTATATTAATATATATGTATACATACAATTTTTGTTTATAGAAAGTTCAGTTTAAATTGGGTATCTTTTATTTTTATTGATATGTCTGGAAAGCATGTACATATAATAGCTAAATCGAATAATCAAGTTTTATTTTATCTATAGCTATTAATCACTGGACCCTAGCAGTTAGAGAATAAGCATTCTCTTGAAACATACACAGCTTGACTTAATGCTGGGCTTTAAAACAAGACTTACAAAATAAAAAAGAACTTAAGTTATACTAAGTATATTATCTGATTACAGGAAATTTCCTATTTGAAAATTAAGAACCTTCTAAGTCACTACATTATGACATGTAGCATATATTTGAGTCCTTCTGATTTTTAAAATGTCATCAGAACTCATTAGATACTGGTAAAAACCATCCTCAGAGGTAAATAAGTACTGTGGTTGTGTGTATCACAGGAGAAGATGGATTTTTTCAGTGCTATGTGTAGCCAGCTCAAGACATTAAATAAAGAACAGAAGCTAACCTCAAGGAAAGTAGAAAAAAGTTAATTAACAGGAGACAGAATCACAATAGAATCAAGGAAGCTAAAACTAGTTCTTTGGAAAGAGCAATAAAACTTGATACCTATTTCTGTGGCACTAAAACAGGTCCACATATTCTTGCTCACCCTCTGGAAAGTGGAGCCTTGCTTGCATTCCTGCATCTCCCTCTTTGAGTGTGTTGACTGAGTCAGTTAAGTGGAGTTAAGACTAGATCGCAAAAGGCACAGAGGCCTTCACTTTGTTCTCTCCTGGATCCCACAACCAGGGAAAGAGAGTGGCTGGCCATGGGCATACTGAAGCAACCCTGCTGGAGGATTGACATAGTGATGAACTGAAGCCCCTGATCATCTCAACAGCTGCCTGGCCAGCCAAGCATTTGAAAGAGCTGCTTGGTAAACTGGGCCTTTGTTTCTAGTCTAGCCTTCCCATGGCTGCAACCTTAAGACATTCTGAGCCAGAAGACCCCATCTAATTCTTCAGAACACATTCTCCCATACAACAACCATGTAGGGACATTAAACTCTAATTGTCTTAAATCATTTTCTTAAAAATATGACCATGCTGTGTGTAAGCCCATGGATAACTTCCATTTTACTTCCAGCATTTTCTTCTCTTAGCTACGGCTTAGACCTCTGGAGCAGGTTTAGAGAGCAACAATGGTAGAAGCCAATTCCTGTGTGTTTTCAACCTCCAGGGAGAGACCCAGTCACGACCATAAAATATACTTTTGTAGATATATTTTAAATAATTGACTTTTTATTTTTTGTTTTCTAAGTGTGTTTTTGAACATAGCAAACTTCATCAAATGTCTTTTCTGCACATATTGAAGTGATCATCTAGTCTTCCTCCATAAATCTTTTAAGGTGATCATCTGTGATTACGATGACTTTGAATGTTCAGTCCACCTTCTATTACTGGTCCTGAGAAGACTCCTCTGCTGTTGGGTTTGGATGGGACATTTTCTCTAGGATTTCTACATCTGTCTTCTTGAGGAGGCTGGGCTGTGTCTGGCCTTTCTGCAATGTCCGTCTCAGGTTCTTTTGTCACATTCTTGTCTCCTTAGATAAAAGTGGAATTATTTTGGAGCCAAACATGGAGTTTGCTTTCTCTTATTTCTTTGGAGTCAGTTCTTGCAAATTGTATTTTGTGTGAATTTTCCGTTTTAAAATTTATAGCCAGATTTTTTTCAGACAACCCTGTGCCATCTCTCACTCTTGCTCAATGAGCTTTTCTTTGGTAGAGGAGGGGCTGTATCAGTTATCAAATAGTACATGAGAAGCTACTTACAGTGAAAGAAACCTAACCTAATACAAAGGTTGCTAATGAAGTTTTTTCCTTTGTTAATAAAGGAAAACAGACTTGATGAATGTTTTTTTTCATAGCTTTAAAATGATAAATTCTCTAAGAGGTAAATATGATGTCTGGTGATTCTGTAAGGCCCCCATGAAGGGAGGACCTCACCCAAGTCTCAGGAATTTACAGCCACTCAATAACTCACAAGACTCCGAACTTGATGCAATGAGCAAAAGGTATATTTCAATCAGCATGCTGAGGTCAAGACCCTATGACCCTCGCAGAGGCATTGGGGTCTGACCCCGGGGCTTTAGAGGCAGAGAAAATTTAAAGGCAAAAACCACAACCCAGGGGGGAAACCACAACCCAGGGGGAGTGAAGGGGGGTTATTGGGGAGCACTTATGGAAAGTCCCATCCCATTATTCAGTTTGTGACAGGGTCCAAGGAACAGTCATGGGGAACATTTTGTATAGGCTATTCTCAAAGAGCCTATTTGTAATCAACCATTTATCTTGTGGTCAGCCAAGTTCCTGAAACACGGAGCTCATGACCTGCACTCTTGGTTCCGCTCAGCCTGTTAGGATTTTTTGAAAAATTTTAACCCTTTCATTTCTAATGTTACATCTAAGCAATTCTTTAACAATAAAAATCTAAGCAACGCTTCACTTCAGAATCTACTTTTCTCAGTGTGTGAGGTCAGAGACATGATATGCCAGCCTTTCAACACAATGACAAACTGTAAGTATATAAGCATAAACTAGAATTAATGTTTTAAATGTGTTTTTAAATTGAAAGCCAGTCCTAGTGAAAATGTACACATCTATACAAATTCTTTGAAATCATATGTTTATATACATATTTTTTTTTGCCAAGGAAAATCAGATGAACCAATTTTAAAATGAGCCTCAAGGAAAGCAAATTTTGTATGTGGCCAGTAGAAATCATCCAGTAAATTCTATAGTTCAGTGTGGGTTGCATGCTAGAGATGCCTTTGACATTGAGTGCCTGTGGGTGCCCTTCTGTCTAGGAACATGGCCCTGCCACAGAGCAAGCCCACACCACAGAATCACACTGCAGCAGCTGGTCTGTGTACTTGGATTTTCTCAAAAGCAGATCTTAAATTGGAGGTTAGAGTGAAGCCTGTTAGCTAGGAGGTGATTCTAGAAGGACATAGAGAGACTGAGGATGTGACACAGGGCACGGTGGAGAGTTGAGGCAAAAGTAACCAGTGAAGGGACTATTCTCAAGCAAAATGCTGGGGTAACTGAAGCTTGATAGCAATGAAGAGATAACAGCCAGAGCAGACCACACATGGCAGAGATGTCCAAGCAAAGAAACACATGAGCTGGGGTAAGGGGTAGGCAGTTAATCCTGACTGCTTTTGGTAAATAGCTAGGTGCTCCTAGAGACAGGTGTTATCTCTCCAAGGCTTTAGTCTACCATAGATGAGAGATAGTGACACAGATAATCATAGACGCTGGCAGATGGGAGCAGCCAGGTGCCCTCAGCAGGAGCTGAGGAGACCAGGCAGAGAGCTCTGACAGCCTTTGCTTCACCTCCTGAATCTTCTCAATGGGGAATAGCTTTGGTCCTTTGCATCCTAGTGTTTTGCTGACTTTAGTCCAGGTTGCAATAAGAGGTAAGAAGCCACACCACTCCCTGAGCTTATCTTTTGTCCTTTTTTCTGTATTATCCCATTAAGACTGACATCTAGTGTTTACCCAGCAATATGGTTGAGGGAGGAAAAAAAAAAAGACTGTAACAGAAACTCCAGGACTTAGGGCCCAAAGCAATCAAGGAGGTTTTACTCCTAATCCATAATTATCCAGACGCTGGGATGAATTAGCCCCTCAGTGGCACATAACTCTGAGACAGCCAGCTGCTTTATTCTGCCTGTGTGATCTCCATCTGTCTTCTGAGACACTCCCTACCTGCAGGAGAAGAGCCCTGTTTGCTCTCTGCAAAACATCACCAGGGATCTGAAGAAGAACAGAACAAGCCCTGTTCAGAGTAGCAAGCATGAGAGATGAGACCCTCTGTGCTGCCTTCCCAGCCCCTAATACTGTGGTTCGGCCGGCCATGTCTCTCCCCAGTGACCTGCAGGCAATGGAGAAGATAGGATGCTGAAATCATTAACTCTCAGAGAGGATCTTTTCTAAGATGCTGCCCACATATTACCCTGCTCTTCAGAGCGTTGCCTGTAAAGACTGAAAAGTTATCAGAGCTCACAGTCCATGTTAATGGTGATCCTCAATTAAGGGTAAGCACTGATAGACACCTTGGGAAGCAGCTGGAGAAAGATCTGATATGGAAGGGTACTACTGGTGCGCAGTGGGGAAAGATAAGTGATGCTCACTGATCCGGGCAGGAGTCATGGCCTATGCCACGCACACAATGCACAGTATGACCATACACCAGAAGAGTTTATGGCTCAAAATGCCTCAAGTGTTAGTTTAGCCATCCAAATCTTGGAGATTTTCTGCCAGTCCACTTCAGGACGGTCCCTTACCTTGTCACCTTCCTGTCCTCAGAACTTGCATAGTCCTGCTCTTCCTTGGATCTCAGCTACCCTTCAGAATTCCAATGTTAGCCTCTTCCTGCCTTTCTTTATCCCTCATCTAGGTCTTCTCTATCCTTCAGGCCTTCCTACTCTCTGCATTGAGCTAGCATGCCCAGAACATTCCTTGCCCTTAGATTCTGGAAAAGAGTGATATCTTGGAAGACACCCAAGCTCTAAGCCAACACTTAAGAAGCCATCATCACACAGAGAAGATGCCAGAAACATTCATTGAGCTAGACACCCTCAAGAGTCTGACTAAAAGCAACATGTCTCTAGGCTTCAGGCTGTCTACCACTGTTGATTACTGCAGCTCTTATGTTTGTAACCCATGCTCCCCTGTGGTATGTGAGCTGTCTGAATTGCCAGACAAGCTACCCACAAGGGAAGTTAAACATGGTCGGATTTCGGCTGGGGCTGGAGTTGTGAATACTAGAAGCATTTTGAGTCACAACTCTTTAAAACTTGTACAGGTTGGCACTGAAAGCTTAGACCCCTAAAGAAAGAGAACAAAGATGCCTTGGGATTGTCTAGGTTTTAAAACTGGAAGTCCAGCATCTCAGGAATGCCCGTGGGATGTGGCTTTCCACCCACCTAGGATGATCAAAGTAGGAAGTACCTTAGACTCAGGTATCAGAGCTGAGCTGCCACTTTGACTCAATGTTAAGCAACAGCCTGACTTTTCCTGATGTTGGGTCTTTGTCTCCTGGGTATAAGTCTGCCAGTGTGACTCAGAAACAGACTCAAAGGCTCAAGTTCAAAGTGGCTCAGTTCAACAGACAGCACAGAATGCTTGCAATATATGTGCCTTGATCTTTGCAAGGCTCAATGGCAGTGCCTCTGGCCCCTGCCTTGATCTTTGACTAGGTGTGGAACGATAAACAATATAGTCTGAAGGTGTATTTTTCCAGCAGTAGAAAAATACATTGAAGAGGAAGGTTTCCTGAGGGAGGTGATGACTGAGAGTAGAGGCGTATAAAACAGCAGTGTAGCAGGCAGAAAATATGTTTGGTGGATAACAGGAAAATCTATACAGGGAGAAAATTTTGGAGTGCTTACAAACCAAGATAGAATGGAAAGAAATGTCATTCTCCTTGGCCTTAAGTGTAGGTTCATTCTCATATTAACCGTGGATGGTAATAATGTTTCAAAATACATCTATGTCTGCTTTTCTTTTATCAAAACCTCTGTGCAAGGATGACAAGACAAGACAGAGATTATTATTCACAGTTATATTTGGAGAAGCTGGCCCCAAAGAGTTCAGCAATTTATGCAAATTGCATCTGGTGAAAGCCTCCAGGCACTGACCTTGAGGCAGACACTTGAATGCATCAGGATTGCCTGGGCTTCAGCGCTAGACAGATGTTGGGTCCTGGATTCTTTACATTCTAATTCCATGACTTTAAGCAAGTTACAAAGTGACAAATTTCTCACATGTATTGGAAACAAATAATGCTTCCCATGTAAGGACAGTTGTGTGGATATCATGAGATAAGTAAGCAGAAGGGACTAGTAAGACCCTGGCAATTGGTGAACCATCTCAAAAAAAAAAGTCTAAAAATTTGGGCTCTTAATTACAAATATCAGAGTCATCTTGCTATCAACAAAAGAGGTTTCCATTGTTTAGCTCTCTCTCCCTGTGGCTGTGCTTCTTCGTATTTCTAGCAAATTGATTCCCAGTGTGTTCATATTAATTAAACAACCTTTCTTCAAGGATGAGAAAGCTGATATGCTTTTGAGGGGATGGTAATTACATTTGATGTCTCCTTTAATAATATGAGATGGAAAAGAGGAGTGTGGTTTTTCACATTGGAGGCGACCATGGTGACAGCAAGCTCATCTAGAATGAATCTGTTAACTTGTTTACTCTGATCTTTGTCTTTGTTTACTATTTTAACATATTCAAACCAAGGAGCAGAGAAGCCATGGTACATGATATCAAATAACAGCCTTCTCCATTTTATTATGAGTAGCCACAAAGAGTTTATCTACATGACTCCATTATCTTGCTCCCCTCAAATTCTCTCAACACTAACCACCCTCCACTAACAGCTCTGCCATCAGTGAGGCCTCAACAATTTTGTTTGTCCATGGACATATTGGGATGGTCGGTAGCAGATGCCCTTTGTCTGCTGACTACTGAAGAGTGAAGCCTCCTTTCTTAGCCATACATCTATCCACTAGCCACACATCTATTCATCGATACAGGCAAGACCTAGGGATTTATTCTTGACTCATGATTTCAGAAGGTTGAGTCCAGGATTTTTCCTATTTCATGTGCTTGGGCAAAGCATCATGGTGGTGGCAATAAGTCGATTTTTCATGGAATGGAAGAAACAAAGAAGAAGAGAGAGGCCAGGAAACAGATATAGATAGCCATCACAAACATGCCCCTAATAACCAACTTTCTCCTAGATCCCTCCTCCAAAAGTTTTCACAGCTTGCCTAAATAGTGTCTCTAGCTGGAGGCCAAGTGTTCAACACATGAACCCGTAGGAGACATTTCATACTGTAGCCACAGAAGTTCTCACCATTAGTCCTATGGCTTGTCCTTTTAGGTTCCCTCTACTTACATGTGGAAGCAGCACTATAGAGGAGAAAGGTTGTGGGCTGCTCAGACAGCCCTGGGTTCACATCTTCACTCTGTCTCTACTTCCCTGGAACTCATAAGAGCATGTGAATTTTTACCTTTAAAAAAGCACAGAGGGTTCCTTGGTGGGTGGGGGACATCATCTTCTTAAAAGTATTTTCCAAGGAGCAGTGAAAATAAGATCTCTGTCCCAAGAAGTTTGGTTCAGTCCTGCTGTTGCTATGTACCACAGGCAGGACCTTAAGATGTCTTCTATAAAAGTAGCATGGTGCTTGGTAGCAGCAGGAGGCTGTAACTGCTTGAGTTGTCACCTGAGAAGAGGGAATCTTAATTAAGACATACCTCAATCAGATTGGCCCATGGCCATGTTTATGAGGAATTGTCATTAACAATGATGTACAGGAGGGTGTGGGGGTTTGAATGAGCTTGGTCTAGGTAGTAGCACTATTAAGAAGTGTGGCCTTATTTGGGGGAAGTGTGTCACTGTGGTCATGGGCTTTGATACCCTTCTCTTAGCTGACTGGAAGCCAGTCTTCTCCTGTCTGCCTTTGGATAAAGATGCAGAATTCTCAGCTTCTCCAGCACCATATCTGCCTGGATGATGCTATGCTTCCCAACTTGATGATATGAACTGAACCTTTGAACCTGTAAGTAAGTCCCAATTAAACATTATCCTTTATAAGAGTTGACTTGGTCATGGTGTTTCTTCACAGCAGTAAAACCATAACTAAGACAGAAGTTGGTACCAGGAACTAGGGTATTGTTGTGATAGGCCTGACTGTGTTTTTATTTGGAGGAATGTGGATTTTAGGACCTTCGGAAGCAGTGGGATGCTTAAAGTGGAGCTTAATGGACCATCGTAGCAGAAATATAGAAGATGGTTCTGCTGAGGGTGATTTGAACTGTGTAGGCCTGCTGGCCCAAGAGATTCCAGTGGCAAAGGATTTTAGTATGTGACCTAGAAATTGTTCTTGTGAAATTTTGGTGAAGAATGTGGTTGCTTATCAGAAGAGTCTGCCTGAGGCTAAGGTGAAGAGAGTCAAATTAATTGCATTTACAAAAGAGGTCTCAAAACAACCAGTTTCAACTCTGTGCTATGGTTTAGTCTCATGAAGAGTGTTTTGATGAAACATAGCAATCTTAAAAGGAAAAAATACAAAATGTGTGGTTCAAATAATAAAGGGCACCAGGAAGTGAAACAGATCTGAATTCTATGTTCAAGGAGATAAACAGATTAAAGGAGTGGTGACATCAGAGCAAGATCCCACTCGGCTAAGCTTATTTTTTATGTGTTTGCAGTTGAACAAGAGATACTTATATCATGTGAGGCATTATTATGAACTGGTTATTGCTTTCATTTGGACTTTTAATCTGGAATAAACTACAATTCAGACATGGCGGTACATACCTTTAATTCCCAGCATTCAAGAAACTGAGCCATGAGGATCTCTGAGTTCAAGATCAGTTTACAGAACAAGTTCCAGGACTGCCAAGCTTAGACAGTGAAGGATGTAATAGAACCAGGGGGGCATGTTCCAGTCCCAGCAAGCATCAGAACTTGGCAGCTTTGGCCATGTGGCTCTGGCTTTAGAGTCAAGAATAGAAGGGACTACTGGAACAATGGATGTGGGTTAGCCAGAGCTAAGAAATTAGCAGTGATTAAGAAGAGATCAGCATCACTGAGGTGAAATTTTCTGGGATGTGTTTTCTGGGAGTACAAAGAAGCTGTGTTTCAGAGATGGCCAAGGTTGTACCTTGTGATTCAGCTGGACTTGGTAATGTGTAAAAATCACCCAGATGGTACTAGTTTTGAAGGCATGAAGGGGTCATGGAAAACAACTGAGGCTTGGCACTGTGAGAGGTTAGGGAAGGCTATTGGTGAAGGTACAGCCTCAGTTACTGTTGACAACCAGGACTGAAGGGGTCATGAAAAGAAACTGGGGCTTGGCACCATGAAGGGAGCCTATGAGAGGCTATTGGTGAAGCCTTGTTGCAGCAAAAGATCCCAGCGCATTAGAGATGCCAGTACCACTGGATGACCACCAAGTACAGCAGCACCAGTGGAGTGAAGTCAACCACATTTTATAGTGCTACAGAGGGCAGAAGTGACACCAGCCCTTTGGAGGAGCCCAGAAGATCATGTGTGGAACCCAGACATTGTAACAAGAGGCTATAAAGCTGAAGTTCCCCTGAAGACCCCAAGATTTTAGAGATACCAGAGCTGTGGGATACCTGCCTAGGAAAGCTTTTAACAAGGAGTGGAACCAGTCGAAGAGAAAGTCGCTGTAGTCAGCAAAGCTGAAAGGAGTTGGACATCAGAAGTGGAGATGCAGAGTTTGGAGTTTACCCAACTGGCTTTAAATATTTTTTTGGTCCAGTATTTTCCTACTATGATTTTTTGGAATGATAGTGTATATTCTGTGTTGTTGAAGGTTTATGATCTGCTTTTTCATTTTATAGGGAATTACTGTTATGAGACTGCATGAATCTCAGAAGAGACTTTGGACTTTTAAATATTGTTGAGACTATGGGACTTTGAAGTTGAATTAAATGTATTCTATATTATGCTATGGCTACGTATGGCCTCCACAAACTCACTTGTCTGAACAAGCTTATGGGAGATAGGGAATGAAATGTGGTAGTTTGAATGTGCTTGACTCAGGGAGTGGCACTATTAGGAGGTGTGACCTTATTAGAAGAAGTGTGTCACTGGTTGGACTTTGAGACACCCACTTCCTTTCTAGCTACTTGGAAGCCAGTCTTCTGTTTGCTTTTGTAACAAGATGTAGAATTCTCCGTTCCTCCAACACCACATCTGCCTGGATGCTGCTATGCTTCCCACTTTGATGATAATGGGCTGAATGAACCTCTGAACCTGTAAGTCAAGCCCAATTAAATATTGTTCTTTACAAGAGTTGCCTTGGTCATGGTGTCTCTTCACAGTAATAAAACCCTAAGTAAAACAGAAAGTCCAGACCATTGTGAATGGTACTAGCCAAGGCTGAGCTGTATAAGAAAACTAGCTGGTTATGAGAGAAGACAGCAAGCCAGTAAACACAATTCCTCCATGTTTGTATTTCAGTTCCTGCTCGAGTTTTTGCATAACTTCCCTCAATGATAGATGGTGACCTAAAAGCATATGATGAAGTAAACCTTTCTTTCCCAAGTTGCTTTTGTTTAGAATGTCTTATCACAGCAACAGAAAGCAAACCAGACCAGTATTCCTGAGGGCTTAGTTTGGTGAGGGCACATTCTTTGTGGATTTGATAACTGATGTGCTTTCTGGGCCTTCCATAGTATCTAGTTGTCTTACGGTTGTATTGTTGTGAAGAGACACACCATGACCAAGGCAATTCTTAAAAGGGACAACATTTAATATTATGCCTGGCTTATAGCTTCAGTGGTTTAGTTCATTATCATCATGGCAAGAAGCATGGCACCATCCAGGTAGACATGCTGCTGGAGAAGGAGCTGAAAGTTCTGCATCTTGATTGGAAGGTAGCCAGGAGAAGACTACCTTCCATGCAGCTAGAAAGAGGATCTTAAAATCCACCCCCACAGTGACACACTTCCTCCACCAAGTGTGCCCTTCCCCTAGCCTTGAGCAGGCCTGAAGGATCTTATAGACCAAACAATAAGGATCCAGGAGGCATTACCCACCTTGGCAGCCTACTGTCTGCTACGTGAGCTGAGAAGACTAGACCACCTGCTGAGCTTGCCTTGAGATACCTCTGGGCTGCAATTCTCTCACCCACCCCTCACCCATGGCTGTGGTCCCCTCACCCACACTGGCTGAAGCAAGATGGAGTTCTTGTGGTGGGGGTGGGGCTTTCCCTTTATATTTGAAAGCAGAATATTAAACTTGGGGCTTTGATCAGAATACTTTGTCTTGACCCCATATTTTCTCTTGCCCTCCATTCCCCTTTCATTCCCAGCCTTCCTTTCAGGTGAACCCAGTTACCCGTAGCCACTGGCAATGGCGGCTACAACCAAGGCCACAGCTACTCCAACAAGGCCACACCTATAAGCCTAGCCATTTCCACTTTAAGGAGTCCAACTCAGATGAGCCCTTTCCTTTCCATGTTGATCAGAACTCTGTTGAGCCTATATTGGAGTTCAACACTGCCTCTCTCCTTTTACATCTGTTACTCCATAATCAACAGCTGCTATCTCCAACTCCATTTCAGAATCTTGTAGCTCTTACCAATGAGAAAAAAGCTGTAGTTCTCAACTTGTGACCACAGTCATACCAGAAACTGAGTAGGGAGTCCTAGCCTCCTCCTGTTAGTCTATCTGAGCTGCCGACACAAACACACTATAACTCAGTGGCTCAACCAATAATCTCATAGTTTTCAATTCTGGAGGATGAGGAGCACAATGTAAAAGCACTGGCAGATTTAGTGTCTAGCGAAGAGTCCACTTTCCCATCTATAGGTTAGGTAGGCCTTCTTGACACCTCTTATCATAGGAGAAAGCGTCAGTGGGCATTCTAGGACATTGTTTATAAGAGCTCCAATTACCTTTATGCAGACTCTAACCATCATGACCTAATTACTTCCTAAAGGTCTCATCTTCCAGTATCATCACTCGGTGTGCAAGAGTTTCAACATAGGCTCTTGGGGTTGATATAAATAGACCATAACAAGCACCGAACGGCTATGCTTATAAAGCAAGCTGGCCTGAGGAGAGTCAATCACAGATTTTTATCCCTTTACTTTCCTCCGCTAGCAATAAAAACTGCTGTCACAGATATGTCAAACAAAGAACTCAAAATTTGGGAGGGGAGCAGTATGTTCCCATTGGGGCATTGAGCAGGATGGGACATGTGCTCATGAACTCCGTGGGTGTGGCTGAAGGGAGAGAGGAAACAAACACCCTTCATCTGCTGTCGGATCCATCGACTTGGCTAACTTCCTGCAGCTGTGTTGTCCGCTCTGGGCTGCCGATGAAAAGCAGTGCGCAGGGCTGAGCTTTGCCCACTCCGGATGTCCTTGCCCTTCTGACACTGAAATGTTTGTGTAAAAGTGCTGACCAGTCCAGCTTGGAAGGGATGAATCAGTCAATTCAACAAGGCCAGAAACCATATAATTTCATTCTTTTTAGTTTGCTTATTTCAAAGCTTATCCTAGCTATGGCTTGGCTCTTTTCAGGAAGCAATCTAAGAATGTCCTGCATCTCAAGCTAAAGCTCCCAAAATATCTGGGAGTAATTTATAGAGAATTGACTGTATCAACTATGTATGAGCTTCCCTGAAATTCTAAAATTTCTGGGACAATGATAAAAACCATATTAATATATCTGCTTATTTCTGTTCGCTAGTTTCTAACTTACTGAAAATTTAACAAATATTCTGGCTTTAATTTCATAATTTGTGTACAAGATGGGAGAAAATTGTTCTCTCTTGAAGATTTAGAAACACAAAATTTAAGTTTTTGAGATCACAGAGTGAAGAATGAGTGACCCACTGTGGTCAGAGGGAAGCATGAAGGGCTAGTCTTGGTCACTGGTCCTAATTCTTTAGGACCTATTTGCAGGTTTGTTTGGTCTTTCAATTTACCCACAAATAAAGAATCAGGCACACTGCTCAGGGTTCTGGGAGGAGGTACTGAAATCAGGCGACATGACATTTTAGTTGCACACATGCTGACAGTCAGCATCTGTTAATTGGTGACACCTATAAATAAATGAGTTGTTTTCAAGGTGGGCATGTGTCAGAATGTGAGAAGTATCATTCTCACGTGAGTATTTGGTATATAAAAAAAATGTGCATGGCACCTTAACCCATTACTACCTCTTGGCAGCTAAAAAGAAGTTGAATATTCTGCTTTGTCTGCATGTACATCAATCTATACACCAGAAGAGGTCATCTGATCCCATGAAACCACATTATAGATGGTTCTGAGCCACCACATGGGTGCTGGGAATTGAACTCAGAACCTCTGAAAGAGCAGCCAGTGCTCTTAACCACTGAGCCATCTCACCAGCCCAAGAAGTTTAACTGAAATCCTGTGACACTCTGTCAACTAAGCCAGCTTGAGCTCAAAATGAAAAGTTTTTATGAGGTGCAGACAGAAGAGAGCATTACCAGAGTTTTGATGGTCAGAACCTGGGCCCTGGTCACCCTAACAAACCGGGCTCAGCCTCCTATCTCCAGTATGGTGATTAAATAGGCCAGCAATGGTGAAAAGCAGAGAAAGGGGATGTGTTCAATGTGTCAGCACTGGAAAGAGGAACAAAGAGATTCAGTGATTATGTGAGAATAAATTGTAAAAGTGAAATTTTAGGTCTCAACATGAAAGATTCTTAGGTTCAGAGTTTCAATTTACACTCAAGTGTTAGCTGCCCCTGGGGAGCATCCCAGGGACTTGAACTAACATTTCAAAAGAACAAAGGACCCAAGATAGAGGCAATAAAAGACCTGGGTAAACAGTCACTTAAAAGAATTCTCCCGGAGCTGAGCCAGATACAGATGTAAATTGGGAGTGAGATACAGATGTAAATAAGGACAGAGACTGGGAAGGAAACAAAGCTTGAGAATGGATGTTAAAATCAGCCTTTGTAGATATTGATTAAGAGGTAAAACTGCCTTTATGAGCCTTGTGAATATTGGTATATAAACGGCCGCAACTCTGATTCAACACTCTCTTTTGCCTGCATACAAGAGAGTCCTGGTGCACCAGTATCAATAAACTTCATGTTGTTACAACGAGTCCTGCCTGTGGGTTCTCTGTGGAAACTCGTCCCTTGGTTTTGGATACTTAGAGTCCTACAATTACTATCCCTAACAAGTCCATCTTTTTTGTCAGCTTGATACAAGACAATGTCATTTTGAAAGGGGGAACCTCAGTTGAGAAATTGCCTTCACTGATTGCCTATAGGAATGCCTGCAGAACATTTTCTTGATTAATGATCGATGTGGGAGACCTATCCCATTTTGAGTGCCACTCCTGGATAAGTGGTCCTGGATTGTACAAGAAAGATATGGGAGCAAGCCAATAAGCAGCATCCCTCCATGACCTCTGCTTCAATTCCTGCCTCCAGGTTCCTACCTCAAGTTTTTTCCTGACAACCCTTCATGATAGACTCTTTAGCTATAAGATGAAATAAACTCCTTCCCCTCCAAGTTTCTTCTGGTCATGTTGTTTATCACAGCAATGGAAAGCAAAGTAAGACAGAGGGAAAGAAGCAGCTGAGGGTTATGGTCCACCTGTACCTCCTCTGTGAAGCCACTTTGTACCTCTCTTGCCTGGCAACTGTCTCTATGATAGAGTTTCAGTCTGCAGAGCAATTAGCATTTGTCAGTAAAAAATAAATAGGCTTAAATAAATTAGAATCTCATTAAAAAGTCAACATAGCTCTGTAATACCTGTATAGTACAGCTACTGGAGACAGTCTGTTAGAAGGAGAGCTCTGCTGAGTGACACTGTGTCCATGGCTTACAGGTGAAGACCATGACTTTGTCTCCCTTGAAGCCTGATGGAAAGAACCTAAGAGGCAGGGGGGTCCTTGCATTGGTGTGTGTTTCTGCCATTAGCCCTGCAGTCTTTTCCCACCCTGTTTTGTCTTCAATTGCATGTCTCACTCTCACCTTAGAACTCTTATCTTTAGGACGTAGGATATATTTCCTGCTTTGGTACAGATTCGAGTTGAACCTTGGCTCACTCATCCTCTGTGAAACACTGGGATAGTACAGGGCTGCTGTATGGATTCTTTACCACTGAACTACCTTTGGATTGCTTGTCTTACAAGCCTGAAATGCCAGTGAGAGAGACTTTTACATTCTCAGGAAAAATATTCCCAACACTAAAATTGATCTCCCAGTTTCTCAAGCCCTGATGTCTTAGTCTGTTTCCTGTTGCTCTACCAAACTACCTAGCACAGGGTAATTTATAAAGAATAGAAGTTTGCTTGACTACTTGATCTGAAGACTTGGAATTCCAAGAGTATGGTACCAACATCGGGGGGATATTGGGTGAGAGCCTTCTTATATAGCAAAATATGAGTCTGCACCTAGTAGCAAATAGGGCAAGCATGCAAGCTTGGGTCTCTCTTCTTATAAAGCCACTAATGCTGTCAGTTGAGTCCCATCTTCATGACCTCATTGAATATGAATCACAGCTCAGTAGTATCCTGGGTGTTTGTGTGTGTATGAGTTCATGTATGATACAGGTAGGAGTGTACCTGCATGCACACACATGGAATTGAGGTGTCCATTTTGGGTGTTATGTCTCAGATGTGTTCTGCCTTGCTTTTTCTGCTCCCCGCTCACTGGGACATATGGCTTGCCGATTCTGTCTAAACTGGTCAGCCAGTGAGGCCTAGGGATCTGCCTATCTCTACTTCCCCAGCATTGGGATTACAGATTCTTGCTGCCCCACTCTGATTTTGTTTTAGGTGGGTTCTGGGGGTTGAAGTCATGTCCTCTTGCTTGCATAGCAAGCACTTTACCAAATAAGCAACACCCCCCCACACACACCCCCAGCCCTACTTCTCTGTAGTTTCTGAGACCTGGATCCATACTCCCTTTAATATGAGCTGAAGCAAATTGCATTTCAAAGCAGTCTTGTGACTTAAGTGTTCGATATATTAAAACGCAGGACTTCTTTATCTATTGTGGGAACTTCTTCCCATCGAATGGTCTCTTACTCACTATGTCTGATTGTAGGTTAGATGAGATTACCAGGAAGGGCAAGATGATGTGTATTCACTGTTGGTAGTGACTACTCAAAGACTCCCCTTCCCCCAGCATCTTCTCTTGGAGACACAAATATCATTTGCATTAAAGCACAGAGCAGACTTCCTTATCAAGAACAGGCCCAAAGAATCAGAAGTTAGCGATGTAATCAAGACTTTAAATTGTTTTGTTAATGGGCATTAAATTGTAATTATCTACGTTAAACTCATTAGCCATTGTACTGCCTAATTATTATGTTTGGAGAGATCTGAGACTTCACAGGGCTCCCTTTCCGGAGCAGAGTCACTCTGCAAGAGCCAGACCTCTGGCTCTAGGCTTTTGGCAATGCTTCATGGTAGCCATTGTGCTGAGTCACAGCCCACAGGCCTAGAAACCTCAGAAACTGATTCAGTCTCGAAAGTGGAGGGGCAGTGAGGGTTAGGAGGCCTGGGCTAAACCAACCAAGCAGCAGGCTTTTCATTTCCTGGACTCACACAAGTGTAACCTTAGCTACAGGGTTTCTTATACTATGAAGACTTCAGGAGGCCTGGCCTAGTGTCTGCATTCAAAATCATGTGGCCATGAGGTAGTCTTCTCTGTATTTCCAGGCACCCAGGATTCCTTCCAGGATCCACTGTGGTTTGCCTAGAATAAGCAATGAAGCAGAATTACAATGTGGGGACCTGACAAAATCAAAGAACTTCTATTCCAACTTCTTTCTTTTCCATAGAAGGGAACAAAAGCCCAGAAGATTTGGTTTTCCACATAGCTTGGAAGAGAGGGAGCCATGTTTCAATTTCAAGTCTTATGATTGCGAGCTTTGGTGTTTATTCTCCACTGTCCAGGGAAGATATTCTGGAAACATAACTATGGATAATTCAAGAAGGCTTTCTTCACAGAGTGTATCTCCAAAATAAGGTTAGGTAGAGAAGATGCTCCCTATACTCATTCATTCCCTCATCCCTTTAGTCATGTGACTTAGTCAGTTACTCCATGAGGGTCTACTCCATCCTGGACTCTGTGTTCCCACTGATGAGGTAAACCAAGTCCATGCTTCTAGAGAGTTTACAGATCAGCAAGAGAGATAAGTGGTACTTAACCCATTACACAAATAAATGCACAAGTATCTACTTGGAAACTGTCTTAGGGTTTTACTGCTGCGAACAGACACAAGTCTTGTAAAGGACAATATTTAATTGGGGCTGGCTTACAGGTTCAGAGGTTCAGTCCATTATCATCAAGGTGGGAGCATGGCAGTATCTAGGCAGGCATGGTGCAGGAAGAACTGAAAGTTCTACATCTTCATCTGAAGGTTGCTAGCAGAATACTGGCTTCCAGGCAGCTAGGATAAGGGTCTTAAAGCCCAAGCCCACAGTGACACACCTACTCCAACAGGGCCATACCTACTTCAACAGGGCCACACCTTCTAATAGTGCCATACAAACCATCACAGAAACGAAAGGATGAGTGGAAGTGAGGAGGAGAAAGAGGGAATGCAATGTAATAGGACAATAACGGTGGACATCACTAACCCCACCCCTGAATGGGAGAACAATGAGATATGAAGAACATTAGGAGTAAACTAAGGTCAGAAGAGGTAGGACCCACACCACTGAGCAGAAGCACCAGCTCAGTTACCCATTCCTCTAAGCTCAGAGTATGTGAACGTGGTACCGACTCTGGCATGAGCATGGAGAGCTAAGTGTACAACAGCCTGCAGCTGAAATCATGCTCCATGCCTTCCAAACATCAAATGTGGGTCTTGAGTAAAGGAGGCAGGACCCAACCAGCTTTGTCTATGAAGGTGGTAATGTGGATTGATGGTGGTTAAATTATAGCCCCATTGATTTTCTCAACCTTTCTGATGCTGTGACTCTTTAAGATAGTTCTTCATGTTGTGGTGACCCACAACTATAAAACTATTTTTGTTACCTTATAACTGTAAATTTCCTACTGTTATGAATCATAATGTATATATCTGATATACCAGATATCTGATATGTGACCCCTGTGAAAAGGCCATTTGACTCCCAAAGAGGTCACGACCCAGAGGTTGAGAACCTCTGCTCTAGAACCTGCCATTTTACCTTTATGAGGTTTGGTTTCCTCAGGACAGAACTATCCTCTCAGGTTTTCAGTGGGGAATAAACATATTTTGCAGTTCTTGGTCCTGACTAGGACAAAAGACTAAAATTTACATTCTGACAATGGTGGAGCCTAAAGTCCATTTCAAGGTGAAGACAGAGCTCTTGCTAATGAGGCCTCTTCCTAGTTTGCAAAAAGCACCACTCTGTCCTCCTATGGTCTTCTCTCTGTGTGAAGAGTTAAGGTATCTTTTTCTCTTCATTTATGGACATTGTCCTTATGGCTGGAATCCATCCTTTGGGCTTGTGAAACCTTAATCACCTCCTACATTGGTTACCTTAGAGTTTAGGGATTTAATCTATGAACTCATGAATTTCAAAAAGGCATAATCCAATCTATTACAGTGTATAATAAAAGTATAGTCGTTTATTTCTTAGATAGTTCCTCCCACTTATGAAGGTCACTGCAGAAGAAAGTGAGTCATATGTCATAAATCCTACAAGAATCAGGGTATCGTTCAAAGATGTGCTGTGGAAGTGTTGCTGTGTTTGTATTTGTTTTATAGTATTTCACTTCAGAACAATCAACATTTGAGTGGCAAGCCTGACAGGACCCTCACTTCAGTGAGCGCTGCCAGAAAAAGAGAGGAAATGAGGAATTTGGGCATAAAAAATTACATGGGAAGCATAGAGGTCTATATGTTCATTTCTCAAAACAAAACAAGAATAACAGTAAGAATGTCAAGAAAAAGGAATTGAATATGAAAAATGAAATCAGAGCTGAAGAATTAATTTTATTTTAACTTTAGATGTGACTCAAAAACAAATTGCAGGTCACTAGAACTCATGAAAGAGTGCTGGAAGGCAAGCAGCAACAAGGCCAGACCTCGAAGTTTGAAGGAAGCTTGGGACAATCTACATTTAACCTACAGCTTATCCCCAAACCCAAGAAGTGGGGTTAAAGATTGAATTTTTTTTATAAACTTTAAAAAATAGGACTGTTACTTTAAGAACATTAAAAGGGATGGGAGACAGAAGTTGATGATAAATACTCCTTTTCTGCCATAAGCATCCTGAGTTAATAAAAATAAAATGAATAAACATACTCAAATATTGCACTGCATTTCATAGATGTTTTATTATTATCTGTCAATAAAAATAAATAAAATCCTAAAACTAGAAGGAAGAAAGTTACCTTCTGCAACATTTTGGGAGAATGGTGGATACTTTATCAAACGGTGCAGGAAAGACACACAGAAAAATTCTGGTTGAGTACCAGAACTTTGCACAGAGAATGCTTATAACTAACATTATTACATAATTTGCAGTAGCCAGTAGGAGGATTTGAAATGGTCTCATCACAAGGAAATGATAAATGTTTGAGATTATAGACAGCCTAAGCACATTGTGTTGTTCAACAAATTGTACTAAACACCATGTTGTATCCCCCACAAAGATGCATAGCAGCTGTTGTGTTAAGAAAATATTAATTTAGCTAAAGTAACATCAAAATAGAATTCAGAAGACAAAATGACATGACAAACGATAAACCCAGCAGGATGAATATAAAACTGAGTAAGTGGTCTGTCACATGCTATTGGAAAACTGTGAAATTTCTTTTAAGACTTAGTATTATCTTGCCCATACACTGTGTTTCTGTGACTGAAAGATTAAAAAATAAATATTTGGGTACAAATATGCTAGTCAAATGCAACATAAAGAATAGGGGGGTTAGCTCCAGGTAACATGTTATTTACAAGTTAAGATATGCAGGAACATATAGCAAAACTGGTAACAAAGAAAATGTGAGCAAAATAAAACACAAGCATGCCTGCTTAGAAGAAGGGAACTTATCTTCATCAGTCCATTCCAGGCATAAGAGTATAGACATTAGATGAAGACCCAGTAGATAGAAGACACAATCAACAGTCTACCTGCTATACGTGACAAATCCTGTAGCCTAAAATATGGAGGTCTTTTGATTTTTCAAAGGTCGTGTGGTAGATTGTATATGCCTGGCCCAGGAGTGGCACTCTTATGAGGTGTGGCCTTGTTGGAGTAGATGTGGCCTTGTTGGAGTAGGTGTGGCCTTGTTGGAGTAGGTGTGGCCTTGTTGGAGTAGGTGTGGCCTAATGAAGGAAGTGTGTGGGATTGGGCTTTGAGACCCTCCTCCTAGTCATGTGGGAGCCAGTCTTCTCCTGTCTTTCTTTGGATCAAGATGTAGAACTTTTGTCTTCTCCAGCACCATATCTTCTGGACACTACCATGTTTCTGCCTTGATGATAATGGACTGAATCTCTGAATTTGTAAGCCAGTTCCAATTAAATATTGTCCTTTGTAAGAGTTGCCTTGTTCACGGTGTCTGTTCATAGCAATGGAAACCTTAACAGAGACAGGCTGTGACTTAGTCTATCCACTGACTTAGTCTATCCACAGAAAGGGATCACCTATGAAATCAGAATGAGAATGTACTTACATGTATAAGGAGAATGTATGTTCACAAAAGCATGAGTTTATAGATATTTTGAAATCACAATACAGTAAATTAAGGCAGATATGGTAGAACTGAAGAATAACATTCGGCACATGGCAGAGGCAAAGAGGGAATTAAAAGAATGACAATAAGAGTGAACAGCCACCCCCCAGAGATGGACAAAGAGACACCTTGCTGGTGGTGTTGTTCTTAGATCAGTCAGGGGCAGAAAGATGGCAATCTTTTGCTCATCCTAGCTTGATGCCTGACATGGTGGCCAAGGCTGTCTTAGGCCTAGGAGTTATAAAAATCAAATCAAACCCAAGCAGCACAGTGAGAGGAGAAAGACAAAGACCTGTGGATGCCGTGGCTCCCATAGACCTGCCCTCCAACTCAGCTATAACCCAGAAGGGCTCTGATTGACCCACTCCAAAATCACATGGCACAGGTGAGCCACAGACTCCTGCTTGCCACCAAACCACTCAGCATGGATGGATGGAGAATGTCACCTAGGGGCCCACGAGCCATGTGGCCAGCCTGCAGCAAGGGCCACCACAATGTATGAGTATGTGGTGGTCAGATTGGAGAAAAGGAGAACTGGAACAGGTTTAAAAACCTTATAAAGAGAGATGGAACTGGAGACTCGAGGGTGGAGAAGTCTAGCCTGTAGTGAACGGCCAGCCCCACCACCTGGGTTCATGGTGAGGTCCCAGCCTGAGCTGCTGCTGAGGGCCATGCCTGAGTCCACGGCTATGCAGTGGCAAGGGTCGCTGTCAACGCCCATGGCTCATATTACTACTAAAGAACATGGGGATGTCCCTGTTTGGGGGAGATTCTGCGGACTGCATAGATTTCCAGGGACTGTGCATAACTGACTCTGCCTCTAATTGGATGCAGGGCTCTGGAGAGCTGGCCCCATCTTTCACAGCTGGCAGCACTCAGGAGAGTAGGCCCTGTCTCTTGCTCAGGTGGTACAGTGGACCTGGCCCTTGTGTCAGGGGTGTAGATGAGCTGGCCCTGAAGGCATGAGCAAGGGAGAGCTAGCCCAGCCACGCCTCTGCTGTGAGATGGCCTGAGTGGGGAGGGGGGAGCTGTACATTTAGCCCCATTGCCCCTCTTCACTCCACCTGGGGCAGTCAGAAAAGAACTGACCCTGGGGTCATGAGAATGGATGAGCTGACCCTGTCTCTTGCTGACTGCTGTACTTGGGAGAGTGGGAACCTGCACCTTGCCTGGGCAGCACAGTAGGGCTGTCCCTGGTCAGTGGAGCACAGCTGAGCCAGCCCTGTGGGCAAGAGCCTGGAAGAGCTAGTCCTGCCACTTGTCTGCCATGAGGTGGTGTGGGTGTGGGTGTTGGGAGATGGTGCCCTTCACCTCCCTACCATGGCCACCTGTAGTAGCCAGGAGAATTGACCAGAGGTCACAAGAGATGGAGAGTTAACTCTGTCCTCCTCACTGGCTGTAGCACTCGGAAGAGCTGGTCCTACACCTCACCTGGGCAACGTAGTGGAGCTGGTCTGTGGCAAAGGCATGGGTGAGCCAGCCCTGACTATAAGAGCAGGAGAGCTGTTCCAGCCCCTCACAGGCTACAGCACTTGGAGAGTGGGTTCTGCGTCTTGATTGAGTCTCACAGTGGAGCTGGAGGCATAGGTGTAGGTGAGCAAACCCTGAGGGCCATGAGAGGAAGAAAGCTGGCCCTGCCGCCCTCCCCCGCCGATGGTGGCATTTGCTGGCCTAGCTGGAGCAGTGCTGGAGAACTGGCCCTGATGGAGTGGATAACGGAAATCCAATGGGCTGACAAGCTAGGCTATCACCCAGATCCAGATGCAGGGCTCTGATTAGTCCATGCCAAATCTCTATCATTTGAAAAATGTTTGGCACAAGTGAAAGAGCCAGTCCTGCTGTTTCAAAGCTGCAGAATCTCCATGGCACAGGGCAACAACAAGATAATCAGGAGTCCTGACGAGGATCCGACATTGATGGTGTCGCAGAAGCCAGAGATCTCGAACCTGACCAATGAATGACTCACTGCAGTAAACATTTGCAAGTGAAGATTTGTGGACACAGGGATAGACTGTGGGACACAGGGACAGACTGTGGGACACAGGGATAGACTGTGGGACACAGGGATAGACTGT
>JANHMN010000020.1:19252854-19264563 GCA_030674055.1 Rhabdomys pumilio
GTGTGTGTGTGTGTGTGTGTGTGTGTGTGTGTGTGTGTGTGTGTGTGACAGAGACAGAGACAGACAGAGACAGACAGACAGATAGACAGACAGAGACAGACAGAGAGAATATCAGAATGATTGTTTTCTTGCTAACACAAAACAAGTTTAGTTGAGAAATGATTCCCAAATTACTGCAAAGCTGATAAAAGCAATCCCACTAGAAGAGGTATGAGCATGTTCTCAGGAGCCAGATTTGTTCCTCTTTCTGCTGGGATCTATCAACCTCTTTGTGTGCTGTGACCTATCTATAAAATGGAAATTATTCATCACGAGACTCCAATCAAGTGGCCTGTGTATAATTGCCTACAACAGTGACTAGCACATAGCACCACAGAGTATGTACCAGGAAAAGCATTTGCATGGTTGCTGATACTCCAACAAGATGTCTTCAGCCCAACAGGCTCAGTAGTATCACACTGTAAGGGGGAACTGAGCAAACAGATATTCCCTCTCAGCAAAGGTCTACCAACACTTTCATTTCACAAAATCATGAAAGAAAAGACAGGGTGGTAGATGGCCATTAGAAAAGAGTGGAGTGTCATCATGCTTTAAGTACTATGACTGTATGCCTACAGAATCAGGTTTTAAGATTTTAATTGAAAACCTCCAGAATTAACTCCTAAAACTAGGAAGTTAACCAGTTGATATTTCCTTACAGCTGAATAGAGCGAAATGAGATACAAGCTAATCATGAACACTCATCCAAGTCACGGCAAACTCAAAGTATTAAGATAAAAATATTTTCTGAGAACTGAAAAAAAAATCCTAAGTACTTAAAAATGTTTGGGTTTATTTCTTTGTATGAGTGTTTTGCTTTCATGTATGTCTGTACATCACATGTGTGCCCAGTGACCATGGACCTTAGAAGAGGGTGTCAGAGCCTCTGGAACTGAAGTTATAGGCAGTTGTGGGTCCCCATGTAGATGGCGGCAACTGAACCTGAGTCCTCTGAAAGAACAAGTGATTTTAGACACTGAACCATTTCTCCTGCCCAAATTCTCAGTATTTAAAAGAAAAATAAGACAAACTACAAACGGCTGGAGAAGGGGCCCCTAACTCTACAGGCAGAAGTCTTGGTGCTGGCCTTCAAGGTGTACCATGAGAGAGATGAAAAAGCCCGAAAACAAAAATATCACATGCTGGGAAAGGCTATCTGACCAGGCTCAGCTGCTACCCTAGACTCCTGGTCTTTGAAGGCTCAGAGACCACCAGACCTCTGCTATAAATGTGGTCAGCAAGGTCATTGGGCAAGGGCTTGCCCCAACCCCAGCCAGCCAAGGGGACCATGTCCTAGGTGCCATCAGAAGAGACACTGGGCTGTTGATTGACCTCATGTACCCCAGAACAGAGGGACATTGATCCCAGAAAACCCTTCAGTTGACCTCCTAGGCTTGGCTATGGATGACTGATGGGGGCCCAAGCTCTCTTGACCCGACCATGCCTATCAGTAGCAGGGATCCTGGGTAGCTATTATGGTATGTGGACAACCCATCCCCTTCCTCTTGGTCACTGGGGTCACTTACTTGGTCCTGATGGAGGTTTTTTTTTTTGTTTGTTTGTTTTTTGTCGGGGTAGGAGGACAACCTTACATTCCTCATCAGACCCCACTGCATTTTTAGGGGTGTACCTCTCACCCATTCCTTTTTGGTAGTGCCTACATGTCCTATCCCCTTATTGAGAAGGAATCTTTTAACTGAGTTGGGAGCCTCTATTTCCTTTGCTCCCTCATTCACCTAAACCCAAGCTCACCAGCAGTTCCTCTGCTCCTTCTTCTAGCCAGTCAACCTACTAACACTAACATGTTATTTCCCTTACCAGTTTCTCAAGTGGACCCCCGAGTTTCGGATGTTCAGAACCCCTCTGTTGCTAAACATCATTCTCCTGTTGTCATCCAATTACTGGACTCTACCAGTTACATCACCCAAGCTCAATACCCTCTCTCTCCAGAGCCTCAGGGGACTTAAGCTTCTCATTTCTGACCTCTTAAGGAAAAAAACAAAACAAAAAACTCCTTCACCCTACCTCTTCCCCCTTTGACACCCCTATACTAGCAGTTAAGAAACCCAATGGTACCTATCGCCTGGTTCGAGACCTCAGACGCATTAATTCTGCAGTGGTTCCCCTCCATCCTGTTGTGGCTAATCCTTACACACTTCTTTCTACTATCCCCTCAGGAACTTCTCATTTTTCAGTCCTAGATCTCAAGGATGCATTTTTTCTCTATCCCTCTAGATGCCCAGTCACAGAATATATTTGCCTTTACCTGGACAGATCCTGACACCCTCTTTTCTACCCAACTTACCTGGACCGTTCTACCTCAGGGATTCCGGGACAGCCCACACCTATTTGGCCAGGCCCTGGCTTCTGACTTGCTCTCTTTATTTCTCCCTAAATCTAAGATTGTACTCTACATAGATGACGTCCTTCTCTGTAGCCCCAACCAGCCTCAGCTGCTACCCTAGACTCCTGGTCTTTGAAGGTTCAGGCCCCTGCTATAAATGTGGTCTGTATATCACATGTGTGCCCAGTGATCATGGAGCTTAGAAGAGGGTGTCAGAAAATGGTCCTGAATTTATTTCCCAGATTTCTCAAATTCTGTCTAAGGCCCTAGTTATCCCCTGGCATTTTCACATTTCCTACCACCCTCAATCTTCAGGTGGAAAGAACTAACCACTCTTTAAAAACCACTCTTGTCAAGTTGTCACATGAACTTCACCTTGCCTGGGTAAAACTCCTACCTCTGACTCTTTTCAGGCTATGAGCTTTCCCCAAGGGCCCTCTCCTCATCTCACCCTTTGAACTCATGTATGGACGTCCAGTTCTAACTCCTGGTCTTTCACCTAAATGCTCCCCCCTCCCAGACCATCTACTCACCCCATTACTTTGTCACCTCCGTTCTCTCTTGTGGAACATTGCTGTCCACCATCTACCTCGACCACACAGTCTCCTGTCCACTGCCTGTCAACATTGGAGACCAAGTCCTTCTCTCCCCTCCAGATCATTGGCCCTCAACCCTCTCTCCCAAATGGCAGGGCACTTTTAAGTTAATTCTTGTGACCTCTACAGCTGCTAAACTCGAGGGACTCCCTCATTGGGTCCACCTGTTTCATCTCAAGCCTTTTATCCCTCCACCTAAAATCGACTCTTCATACACGTCGACCCTAACAGGACCATGCTCTACTAAGCTCCAAAGGATGTGGAGATGACCCACCTTGTCCTCAATCCCAGAAAATGAGACTCTACTCTGACAGCCGAGCTCATCCTCACTGGTCTAGACATGGGTTCCTCGTCCTCCCCTGCTGCTTGTTTCCATCCAGGTCAGCCTTTACATCTGGAGATTCAAGGTTCAAGAGACTCTCCCCCCGCCCCCACACCCCACCCCCAACACACACAGATAAAAAAACAATCTTTCCAAACCGGGTCAGGAAACTGCTCCCTGGCCGGATGCCAAGAACCAATCCAAATTGCTATCATCCCCATATCTGTTGTCCCATCTAAATATTATGTTCTCTATACTTGCTTTCTCTTTGACCAGATAGAAGATTATTGTGGAAACTGGCCAGACAGTTATGGGGGCTGCCCATATCGGTCTTGTCAGATATGCCAGGATCACTGACGAACCACTTCTACCAACACCACAAGACACTCTTTTCTACATACAAGACCCATGGGATTCCAGCTATGGTGCTTCAGAACCGCCGGGGGACTAGATGTCCTGACAGCTAAAGAAGGGGGTCTTGCCTGTTCCTCCAAGAAGAATGCTGTTTTTTTAGGAAACGTGAGACCTCCAGTTCTGAGAGTTTTGAAAACCCACATGGAAGTAGATACTCCCTTTTGTAACACCCTTTCTAGTCATCCTCCTGCTGTTATTATTTCTAACCAAACTATTAATCAGTTACTGTTACAGGATTACCAGCCGCTGTCCACAGAAGAACCTGATGCACATATCTACCAAGTGGACCCCCAATAGTGAAAGCCAGCTACACCCCAAAATTGACTACGCCCCTACACAGTAGAAAGTAGTTTAAGAGACAGGGCACCTCTACTCACCTTTCACCATCGGCTTCCCCTCCCCTCTTTTTTTTCTCTTTATAATAAGAAAAACGGAGGTATGTTGGTATCAGGCTCCGAACCCAGGGACATCACAGCTACGTGACCCCACATTGTTGCCAAGGCAACCGCCATACATTCCCAGAATCCACCTGGTTACCTCCCACCTTTACCTGAGAGAGGATATGGCACCGCTCATATAAATAGGTAGAACCCCCTGAACTCTCCCTCCTCTTCTTCCCCCATCTTCTTGCCCCTACCTTTGACCTATCTCCTGAATAAACCTCACTTGGAACCGTTTGGCCTGGTGTGGTCTGTCCTGAGTCCCTAGCTCACAACAACAGTGTGGGCATGTGCTGACCTGGCTTTTCCAGACACTGAAATATTACAGACCAACAATGAAAACGGTAAGGCTTCAACACAAGAGAAAACAAACCATCTTTTTGTGTAAATTTTGCTTATAGCCAACTAAATTTGCATCAAAGAAGTAAACGAGGAAAATTAGTCAATATAACACTTGTGAAATCCGTGTGATTTAGAAAAGGAAACGGTGTAACCCATAAATGTAACAGAAATAAATTTCGGCTGGATTTGAAGTCTTTCTTTAATTGAGCTTAGGAATGTAAAATAATGTAAAATAATAAAGGTAAAAATGAATGCGTAGCAAATGACACAGGGAATCTCAAAGAGAAAGAGATAATTAAGGAAATAGAAACATCTCTACGCTTTCTGAAATTAGAAAACAAAAGAACCCAGAAAAACCGTTGTATGCCCCTCCCCCGCCCCCTACTTTCCTTCCCTCTCTTGCTCCCCCGCCCCTCCCCCGTCTCCGCTCCTCCCTCCGGTCCCTAGCACTGACTTAGGAGGGCTATGCACAGCTCACAGTAAATGCCGAGCTGGTGAACTGAGACATTAATTATGTTTGGAGCAGAAGGAAAATGGCTGTGGACAAAAGAATGAGATCCAGCTAGAAAACAGGAGTAAAAAGGTAGTGTCCAGCGCTCTAGCAGAGTAAGGCAAATTAAAACAAGCCGCCTTTGTTATTTCCGCCTACTTGATTAGCAAGGCAAATATGATCTGGGTGTGGTAGTTATGACTGTATTCCGAGCACTTGAGAAGCTAAGGAGGAATACCTCCAGGTTCAAGGAAGCCTGGCCTACATAATGAGTTCTTGGACAGTCTGGGCTACCAAATAAGACCCCCCAAAAGTCAAACAGAAAACAAAAGCAAATAGGCAGTCAAGGTTACATACAGCCTGGGGAGACCTTAAGGTACAGCTGGGTGGCTGGGTTTTGCACGGCCTACCAGTCAACCTAGAGAGTCATTGTTTAAGATTTATGGTGATGGTTCCCTCTTTGCTGGGGCCTTTATTTGCTTCTTTTGAAATATGGTAAATCCCAACGATATGCAGATCTGTGGCCAGAACCCACAGATGCCCCATCCTTCCCTAGCTGCAGCGGTTGAAGAGTCTCGAATGGCGGTTTTAATTTCCTCTCCCTGCTCATCTGAGGTCTGGTTTCCCAGGCAGCCAAGGTGCTGGGTGAACGCAGGGAGACCCATCCATCAATTTTGTGGCTGCCATACCATGGCGATTTTGAATCTTGCAATAAAACAAGATTAATGGACTTGACTTCAGTCGCTCTGACATTTCAGCAACAAAGCCTGTGCTTGCCGGTTTCTACGCCCTCTTCTGTCTTGTCGCTCAGCCATTTTGTAATCACCAGCCAGGTTTTGCTTTCTCCCTGGGACTCAGGAAGAAAACTGTAAAAGTAAGATGTAGTGTGTGCTCCGAAAAGATAAATTACTCTGATTTATTTTAATGTTCAAAGACTAGTGGGGAATTTGGTGCGAGACTGGATTTTACAGCCATGTTGGTGGGAGAAAGCATTGCTTATTTCATTATATTACCCATGAGTGTGCACCTAGATGCATCAGGCTGTGTGAAAGCACTTGGGAACAGACAGAGAGGATGGAAGGAACAGACAATGAAGGACAGTAGGAACTCCTGGTTTGGTTTTGGACTCAGGGTCTGGAGACTGAGGCGCCTATTTTACATATCAAAGCAGACCTGACCTCCAGGTTGTCCCCTGGCATTCCCAGTCCCCAACTGAACTTTCCCCAGATCTTCCCTGTATAGTCCAGACATTTTTGCTCTCCATCTCTCTCTTTCTCCCTCTCTCTCTCCTTCTCTTCTCTCTCTTTGTGTGCACCCTTTCTCCTCCCCTCCCCACTGTAGTGACTCCCCTGGTCTCAATCCTTAAAGCCAGTGAACTCTCCCGCCCCAAAGTAGCTTCCCAATAAACTTGCGCTTAATATAATCTAATCTGGCTTGAATTGGCTCATTTCTCCGGCAGCAGAGAAATAACCTAGTATTTTTTAATCACAGTTTGATATCCTGTAGCTTCAGTTACCCTTGATTGCCATGATCTAAAATGGAAAGTTCCAGAAATAATTCAAAAATTTTAAATTGCATGCCACTATAAGTAGCAGGATGAAATCTCATTTAATCCCACTCTTCACTATCGGAGACAAGCACCATCGTTTTGCCCAGTATCCATGTGTTATAAATTTATTAGTCACTTGGCAGTTGAATAAATTGAATTAGTTGCCAGCTTAACTGTTGCAGTTCCTGATTTCAAATGATCCTTATTTTACTTTGAGAAGGCTAGGCTGATTCCATGACAGGCTTCAAACTGGCAGTTAAAGAGACTAACTAGGCTTAAATCTCTGTTTCCAGGAATTGGTCAATCCCAGGCAAGTCCAGGCCTCAGAAGCTGCTGTGCCACCTGGCCTGAGGCACAACAATAGGTCAACAGCAGTTTCCAGACATTTCCCAGCAAGTTTCCATACCTCAAACCCCTGTAATGGAATGTCTGTATAGATGGGCTCAATAGATTAACAGAGAGGTCGCCTACCCTGGAATTCCCTAATGTGCTTTAAATCATGACTGCAAGCTCTCTATCCTGGTAATGGGAGACCCCAGAATTCTGAACTTCTGCAGAATAAACCACACTTTGTTTCCTGGGTATTATTCATCAGCAAATCATGAACCCTTACAGCTTAAGAATAGCCTTAAAGAATAAGAGTAGTGATGTTTGCATTTTTTATAGTGTAACTGTTCAATTTTATCACTATTATTATTATTATTATTATTATTATTATTATTATTATTATTATTATTAATCTTACTATGCTCAGAAGGGTCATCAATTTCAGCCGTTTACTGGGGTTCTTGAAATTCATCCCTCATAGATATGGAGCAACTATTTGGGAGGCATTCACTCTAGGAGAGCCTGAGAGACGCTATTGTGCTGGAGGGAAGGTGGTTTCCATACCTCTGATGCCAGCTCATCCTGCTTCTTCCCAGAACCCTTCATGGCTCAGACCTCCAAAGAAAAGGAACTTCCAAGCCCAACTTCCTCTGCCCCATGTTGTGAAGATGAAAGGCGTAGACCTACACAAAGAATGTAAACACCTAGGAGGTGGTGCATGCTGGGTAGAGGCAAGATGTCTGTAGCTATGGCTCACCTGTTTCCTCCCCATTTCTGTCAGCATTTGACCATGCCTTCAAAGTTAAAGCAGTGCAAAGGCATACAAGAAACATGAAAAGCAGAAACATCAAAAAAAAAAAAAAATCAGATCATTTGGCTGGTTTAACTAAGTCATAGAAATACTTTCAGAGCATCTATGTCCCAGACACCATTCTACTTAGGCAAAGCTTGATTTCTACCATAGGAGTCATACATAAAAAATAAGGCCGTCTGTGTGGACCTATGCCCTTCATCTTCACAACACACCCACACAGGAAGTGCTGCTGACATCCACATTCATAGGTGATGGCCCGGAATTGGGAGGGCAACTAGTAAGCCCTCGGGACACAGAGGTAGCTGAGAGGATTGCTCAGTGGTTAAGAGAGCACTTCCAGAGACAGAGAACCCCAGATCAATTTCCAGCATCCACATCAGGTGGCTAATTTCAGTTCCAAGGGATCTGCATGGAAAATTCTTTCTTTCTCTCTCCCTCTCTCTCTCTCTCTCTCTCTCTCTCTCTGTATAAAAGAGATTAAAAATAAAATTAAAATAAAAAAAAATATGGTAGAGTGCTTTACGGGACCATGGACAGGGGCTCCTACTATTGATCATAGCTACTATACTGCACAAACAGCTGGCCAAAGAACATGTCAGTTCAGGTAAAGGTGGCTTTGAACCCTATATTCTAACAGAGAAATGTAGTCCAATTCTAGTACCAGAATGAGAATGTTCAAAATTAATCTGTTTAACAAAGAATTACATATTTACATTGTTTTCAAACCATGGCTAAAGTCTAGCATAGGGAAACAATTTAAAAGAACAATAATGTTTGTAATTTCTGTCACATCGAGATTAATAATACTGGATAAAAACGTAGCTCAGAAGTGTAGCAACTATACCTAGCTGGAGGTAAAGCCTTGGCTACAACTCTACAAATTACTAACACCCATTATACAGATAAAGAGTGCCCTGAACTCTTGGCATGTATGATCTTCCCGACACCTTCTGACACTGTGACACATGGAACATGAGAAGATGAACAATTGTCACATCAACAACAACAAAAAAGAAACTCCGGGAAGTGAGAAAATCATGATGGTTCTAAAAAGGAATGCTGAAGTGAAGACTACACAGTGAGATACGGGGAAACCAGAGGCTTCAGTGCCAGCATCAGGAAAAGAATAATGCAGGGGTAAGTCATTATAGAGACAGGAGAAAGGGTCATATTTTCTTATGTAAAGTCTAATTCATAAAGTTGAAAACCTTAACGACTGCCATTGTTAACAAGCAACATTCAATCTTGCATGTATCTGTAGATATTAAATATACATACACATGCACACACACACACACTGTGGGGGACACACATGGGGAGATGTATATCTTACTAGGTAGTTCAAGCTGGCTTTCAATTCTCAATCCTATCTTAGCCTCATACCACATGAGTATGAGATTATATATGTGCTACCATGTAATTTTACACACACACACACACACACACACACACACACACACACAGAGACAGACAGACAGACAGACAGACAGACAGACAGACAGACACAGAGAGACAGAGAGACAGACAGACAGACAGACAGACAGACACAGAGAGAGACAGAGGGGGGGAAAGAACAGAGTAACAGTGAGAGTGAGAAAGCAATGTATTTACTTTAATGTTCTACAGGCAGGTAATATAAAATAAATAAGAATATAACAGAATCTGAGTAAAAAATTTAGTAAGACAAATTGTTGAAATTTATAACCATGTATCTATAAAATCTTATCTTGTTTTGGTGCACATGACTGTGATCTCTATTGTACCACAAAACAATTTTGATAAAACCTTCCCACAGAGAAAACAACTGGGATTTGCTCTCCAAGCCTAATAAAATATTTATTTTTAAAGTCAATCACTTAAAAATTTTAAGGACTATATCCTAAATAATTGAATGCTGAAAGAAAAAAAAAGGTAATTATAATATTTTCAATAGAGTGAAATAAGAATGTTATTGTTAATACTTCAGCAGTAATCAAAAATGGTTATTACAGTAAATGTATTTCCATGAAAGAAAAATGAATATAAATTATTTCACTCTACATTTTAGAGACAGAAGGACATTTAAAAAATACTGATATAGAATAAAATTAATGGTTTGTGAAAGGTGTAAAATTAATGATTTCACACACAAGCTCTATGATCATTTTAACCCATAAGATACAGAAAATTAATCTAACTAGAAAAACCAAGCGACTTCAAATGAGAGAGCTAGGGATAAGATGACATACAAAGAATATCAACTTAAATCTGCCATAGCATGTTTGAAAATATTGATTAAGTGTTCTCTAAGACTGTACTCCTGGAGGCAACTGCCTTCTATGGCACCTTCTTGCTAGCTACTTACTTTCTCCAAATTAACACTACTATCTGTCTGAAGATTCCTGGTGTTCCTCAGATCATAACTTTTGAGGCCATAGTAGGCCAATGAAAATATAGTAGGCCATTGACAAATGGTGTCCCCCCAATACAAACAATAAAAATGACAGTAACCATTAAGGAAACCAACAAATAAAATATTCACCATTCCATAAGCCAGGTGGAAGCAACGACCATTCTTTTTTTTTTTTTTTTAAGATTATTTTTAACACTAGAACTTGAGAGAAAGGGATAGTCATCTTGATTCCTGTCTTTCTTCCATCTTTTGGCAAGGAGAGCCTGGATAGGTCATGTAAGTCCAAAAGCTTCAGTGAAATGTTGAGATCTACCGTGACTCATTCAAGAGACACTGTAGACGTCAAAAGTCAAAAGGCTTGTCAAAAAGAGTAAGTGTGAAGATGTGCCTTTTGGGTTTACCCAAGGAAAAGCTCCTGTAAATGTCAGCTATGTCATCATAAAAATAATAAGTGCAGGATGAATAAATAAGGGAGTTACCCCCCCCCCCCCCCCCCCCCCCCCCCCCCCCGCAACATGACAGAAAGCCGGAACAAATGGTGAATGGGTTCCATTTCCTGAGTGCTGTCAGTGTTCCCAACTTAACTTGCACACTTAATACATTTTCTAACCAATTACAGTACAGTCCCAATTACAAGGAGTTGCCTGATGCCCTGGCTTTAAATGTGATATCACATAAATGCCCCTGCCCCCACCATCCTATAAATTAGAACTTAACATCTCTAGATCAAGTCGGGAGGTTCAGAGCATTTAAATAACTTTACTAGCATCCCATATGGCAAAGGTGGGATATGCAAGACACAGAAGTCCAGAAGTACAGGGTCAGAATTCTTCACTCACTAACACTAACAGAGTCAGAAAGGAGTAATAAATCAATGGGATTGTCTGCCATGAGCTTCACTAAAGGGACGGCAATGAATTTCTGAGTGGACAAAGGAGCTTCTGAAATCTACTTGGAGCCTAAAGGAAGATTTGCCAGGGTCAGGTTGGTCAACCTTGCTGATGACTTCAAAGAACCAAGTCTTTGTTTCATTGACTCATCGGATTGCTTTTCTTTTTTGCCCTTGATCCTTTTCCCTCAAGCTAGCACTAGGCTTGTGATTTGTTTTCTTCTTCTTGTTTAATCATTTAATTATTTATTTGCATATTCTCTGATTTCTTAAAGGTGGGCATTTACAACTTCCCTCTTAGAGCATCTCATTGTATTCCGCAGGTTCTGGAATGCTGTCTATTCAGTTTCTTCTTATTCTAGGAATTTAACAAAGTTTCCTTATGATTTTATTTGATTCATTCATCTTTCAAGACCGTCCTGTCTAAGATCTCTGACTTCATGGATTTTCTTGTAGTTTCTCTTGCTGTTGATTTGCAGACTTAATCCATTGTGAAGACTGTGTGGGTAGAGTGCTCTGTAGATACTGTTAGGTCTACTTTCTCTACAGTATTAACTCTAGTGCTTCTTCGTTTAATTTTTGCCTGAATGACCTGCCCATTGCTGAGATGTACATTTTCAATCTGCACATTTACATCAATTCATATTCATTTTATGAATATTTAGTGTGTGTGTGTGTGTGTGTGTGTGTGTGTGTGTGTGTGTGAGAGAGAGAGAGAGAGAGAGAGAGAGAGAGAGAGAGAGAGAGAGAG
>JANHMN010000020.1:19264573-19344687 GCA_030674055.1 Rhabdomys pumilio
AGAGAGAGAGAGAGAGAGAGAGAGAGAGAGAGAGAGAGAGAGAGAGATTTGGTAGTCTATCTTTCATTTGAAGAATTGAAACCCTTAGCATTCAGAACTATTATTAAAGTGTGTGTGAAAGTTACCTTTAAATTTACAAAGTTACCAGTTTTAGTGGCACATAGCATAGATTAGATCAACTATAAAAGGACACTAGGAAGGGGAAGATCCACATTTGTGTGGTCAGAGGAAAGGTAGATAAAATGAGGAAACAACAACTATGTCCAATGCCACTGCAGCCTTGGGTGCAGCAGTGAACCAGAGCTACTGTCGGCTCCTCCCCCAAAGTGTGGGTAGGTTCCCAGCAGACAGGTGGGAAGGCTTCCCTGGGTTTAATATTAACCTCTTCCCACTCAGGGACCACAAAGGTACCCACCTTATCCCACCTGCTTCCCATCCTGGATGCTGAGCTACCTAGAGCTTCAAGATGCAAAAACCACATTTTCCTGTTCAAGCTTCTAGCCCCTTGGAGAAGATCACATCCTGTGACCACTCCTCAGAGGCCCCAGCCCAGTGTGTCTGGAGAAGCCAGAACCTGCCTCTTCTCCCCCCAAGTCTTTATCTGCTCAGGCTCTAATCGTGGTGTCTCCTCTCTATCTTTGCCCATGTGAAATCCTTTCTAAAGCAGTTTGCACAGTTAAAAATCATTCCCACACTCCAAACCCACAGGAGATAGAAGCAAGGTTGCCAAGGAACTAGCTCAGGTATACCTCATCCTACACCAGAGTATTTCCTGCGCCTAGGTAAGCTCTCATATCCACCCAAAAGTCTTTGCAGGAAGGATCAATTAGAGTAGTGGTTCTCAACCTACTGGTCTTGACCCCCTTAGAGGTTGAAAGACCTTTTCGCAGGAGCTGTATATCAGATATTTACATTACAATTCGTAACAGTAGCAAAATTACAGTTATGAAATAGCAGCATAAATAATTATATGGTTGATGGTCACAACAAGATGAGGAACTGTATGTATTAAAGGGATGTAGCGTTAGGGAAGTTGAGAGCCACTGAATTAGAGGCTCTCTCTCTCTTCTCTCTCTCTCTCTCTCTCTCTCTCTCTCTCTCTCTCTCTTTCTCTCTCTCTTCTCTCTCTCCCTCTCTCTTTGTGTGTCTCTGTGTGTATGAGTGTGTGTGCGTGCACTCCCATGTGCATGAATTATGTGTCTCTTCCTCCCTCCCCATCTCTCCCCTTTCTCTTCCCTCCAAGTTCCTTTGTTTTAGTTGCTACAAAGAAACAAAGTTGTAGATATAAAGGGATGCTATGTAACAGCCAATTAGTACATATGTACCATAATACTTAAATCAGGTTAAATATTAATTCCTTAAGTACTTAACTATATTTACCATAAGAACCTTTCTTCTAGCTTTTAAAAATGCATAATTCACAACTGTTATCTGCCCTGGTGACACTGTGCCCAGCTTCAGAACTTCTTGCTCCTGTCTTGCATGGTGCCTATTGATCAACCTTTTCACTTTTCCCCACACCAGCCTCCTAGCTGTCCCTGCTTGGTAGTCACCATTTTCAACTTTCGTAAGATTAATATTTGTGACATTATATGTGAGTGACATCGTGAGACACGGGGCTTGACTCTTTCACTTTACAGGCTGAGCTCTAGTTCTGTCTATGTTGTGCAGTTCTCAGGATTGCACTCTTTTGTGTGGTTAAAGAGTACTCCACCGCGAATATGGAACACATTTTCAGTATTCACTTAACATTTTGTAGAAACTTGTTCGGTTTATTTATTTATTTAGCTAGTTTTTTCAAGACATGGTTTCTCTGTGTAGCCCTAGCCATCCTGGAACTTATTCTGTAGACTAGATTAGCCTCGAACTCAGAGATCCTCCTGTCTACGTGCTCCATGGTGCTAGTATTAAAAGTATACATCACCACTACCTGGATTAAATTTCTTAACTATTATGACATGGGAACATGACATGCTGAGTTTATTTTCTTTGCATATAGTGGGTTTTGGGGATTAGATGGTAGTTTCATATTCTTTTAATTTTTGAGGACCCCATACTGTTTTCTGTAATGACTACCTTGCATTCCTACCAGCAGTATTCATGGCTTCCTTTTCTCTTTGCATCCACATCCCCATTTTTACCATTGTTGAGTTTTTATTTTTAAATAATAGTCATTATTACAGGCGTATCTCATTTTTTTTGAGACAAGGTCACTTTCATGTAGGGCAAACTAGCCTCAGAGTCACTACATAGTGAGAGTAAGCTTGGGCTCCTGGTCTTCCTGCCTCTTCTTCCATAGTCCTAGGATTATACATGTGTTCCACTGTGACTGTTTACCTGATATTGTGGATTGCTTAGCACATACTAGGCAGGATACCACCAACCAAGTTACATCTCAACCATGTATTATGGTTCGATTTCTACTTCCCCAGCTTTTTTGTTGAATTTCCTGGGGCTCAGGAAGAGCCATTCCAATCACAAAATCTTACAACTCAAGGAGCTGAGTTAGCCAGCCATATTGTAGCAGTTCTATTTAATGGTGAGACTTTTGACTCCAAGGACCCACAGAAGACTCCTTGTATGAAGTTGTAAATCAGTGGGTGCTCAACAATGTTTGTTGGTACCCCAAAGCTATCTGCCTGACAACCTTCACACATCAGAAAGGTTTTTGATGGATGTGTCTTTACTAAATGCATGCTTGGGACTTTCCTGGTGTCTTCTGCCTCTCTAATTTCACAGTCACAATATGTTAGATGAAAGTAGATTGACCTGTTTGTCACTTAACTATGTTACATAAAATCCTTAGTGAGTCAAACCTGGACCTTGGTTTATCTATTCGTTCTTTCTACTTCTGGCTTCTGTTCTCCACTCTTCCAAATCCTCTAAACACCATTTTTGCTACCTAAATATGAAAAATTTGAAGGATCAGTGTAAAAAGACACAAAGGGTGGGTAAACAGGTCAACTGCCAGCAAAGACAATCAGAGGTCTAGAGCTCTTGTCAGATCTCACGTAACTTCCCAGGGTGTTTCTAACCATTAGCATATATAACTGCCATAGACTCCCTGACCATGGGCAACCATAATATCCACCCCTGGTGAAAGGATGTCAGAAACAAGGCAATTTTTGTTCATTGAAAGGTTTATTGAGTGGGAGACTTATTATTACTGAATGAGAGACACTCTTATTACTGAAATCCCTCCATTTTAGGAATTCTTGCCCTATAGAATTCTCCTCGTGCCAACCATGCATAAAGACAATGCAGGAGAATGCAGTGTGGGGATCAACAAGCCCTTCCCACAGCTTCCCTGTCATCACAGTAGCCATGATGAGAATAAGCCATGCGAGTTGGTTTGAGGAGCTGAGGGAAATGACCACAGTTGATCTGGAAGCAATGTATGTGGGGGTGAGTGGCCATAGCTCATCTGGAAACAGTGTGTGAGGGTGTAAGAGACTGAGCAAATGACCATGGTTGGTCGGAAAGCAGTATGTATAGATGTGAGAGGCTGACAGAAATGACTATCATTGGTCTGGATACAGTAGATGTAGGTGGAAGAACCCCTGAGGAATAGTCATGATCTACAAGTTTCTCCAGACACATAGGTTGAAGCAGCAGGAAAACATCTTCCTCCTTGAGGTTTGGACCCAAAAGTACAGCATATTGTCCCTCAAGCCTCTCTCCTCCCACTTGAAAATAGCTATTCTTTGGACCTTCACACTGAATATGGGTCACAGGCTCTGGGGCCTCTACCTCCTCCCACTTCCTGTCCCTTCTCCATTACAGAGGTTTATCACACAAGAAAGGAAGGCTCAGATCTAGCTAAGGGACTTCCTGCAAGGTGCCCGCAATAAACAAGAGGACAATCTGCCAGAGAAGTCTTCAGTTTACCAGGAGCATTGCCTCTGAGCTGCCTGCTCTCGTCTTTCCCCTAGGAGGCATCTCATCAACTATGTGAAATTTCCCACCTCTTTTATAAAGATTTTTTTTTAATTAAGACATTTCAGTATAAGGTAATTGAGACTTATTAAAAAAGCAAAGGCAATCAAGTTACAGTCCAAATTCACCACCTGAGTCTGATGGATGTTGATCCTGTTATCAAACCGTTCTTTTTTTAAAGAATAAAAATGATAACAGATGGCATTCCTAGCCATCTAAGTCTGTAAACCCAGAGTCACCTCGTGTAACCCTGAAGATGGTGCGTAACACTATAGCATGGGAGTTTGACAGCCGAGCTCTTGGGCCATTAAATAAATAAATAAATTTCTGTAATTGCTGGTCCTGCCCCTGAGTTTCACAATCTATCAGGTAAAGGTTGGTGAATTAAATGAGATAGCACATCCTTACGGGCTCAACACAAACCGTCATTCAATACATCTCAGCTGGCTATGTACATAGAATATCACCAGGACCGTTTACTTAATTTTCCAAAAAAAAAAAAAAAAGTCTACAGCATATTTATTTTGAGATTTGAATATGTTAATATATAGGTTCAGCTCATTGTTAATGAGTTATAATATCCCACCGTGTGAATATACTTCAATTTAATTATGCATTGCCTTATTGATGGGCCCTTGAGTTCAGTCTAGTGTTTCTCAATTGCTGCAATAAATCAGCACACATCTCTATGGGTATATGCAAAGATTAGCTGCCTAGAAGGAAAGCTGCTGGTTGCACACAACTTGAGGCTCCGTAGATATTTTTACTTCCTATAAATATTCTTGAGCTCTATCTTGGGATGCAATTAAGTTACTTGAAAACAGTTTGATTCTTTGGAGACTTTGCTTTCAAGCTTTGTTAGGTGGGACCAGAGCAACCTTAATCTGGGGCTAATTCTTTCACGTGAGTGATTACTTCTGATTACTCTGACATCCTGTGAATATTGAGAGTTTGCTGCTCTGCCTGGCAACACAGACTGTTCCTGTTCTTGTATGAGTAGCTCCCACTAAAGTTTTTGTAGTTGCTTTCCTTTTCCATTGGTAGTGGCTTCAGTAAATGCGCTGATGGGTCTTCAGGTGAAGGCTTGAGGAGAGTCGTGGTCCCTTGCTTTTGCAGCCGCTTTCATCTAAGGGTTTTAAAATTGGACTTCTCATGTTATAGCCTGAAGAGCTTCTATTGCTCACAGCCAAGAATTTTAATACAGAAATATCATTCCATCAGCTTTTCTTTGGTAAAAATTTGACAGATAGAACCTTTCTTTTGCTCATATATTTTAGGCACATATCTTGGACATGGCAGATAGCTATATTTAAAAATATTTATAATACAATCTAAGCACCTACATATTTTAAAAGAAGAACTTAACCCTCTTCAGATAAAGTTACTAATATACTCAGACTTATTTATACTTTCTTCTTTTGAATGCTCTCCTTATCAGGTTTTGTCTTTATATTTTTATTTTCTCTCTTTTATCGGGCTCTGTGCTAGACAGTTTCATGTCAACTTGACATAGGCTAGAGTCACTTTAGAAAAGGGAAACTCAATTGAGAAAGTGCCACCACCAGACTGCTTGTGGAAAAGACTATATCCTATTTTCTTGGTTGATAATTGATAGGGGAGGGTCCAGCTCACTGTAAGTATACCAGGTCTGCTCAATGGTCCTGGATGCTACATGAAAACAAGCAGGGGAAGCCATTAGTTGCAAACCAGTCAAAAGTGAGAAGTATTCCTCTGTGGCCTCTGCTTCAGCTCCTTCTTCCAGGTTCCTGCCTTGAATTCCTGACTGACTTCCCTCAGTGATGGACTGTGGTGTGAAATTATAACGAGAAATGAACACATTCCTCGAAGGGTTGCTGTTGGTCATGGAGTTTTATCAGTGCAATAGTGACCCTAACTAAGATAAGCTCTTTCAAATTTCACTTTTTCTCTTTTTCTAGCCTTAACCAGGCTCCATTGTGTGTGTGTTTTTTTTTTTTATCAGTCATATCTTTTGGAGTAACTGTGATCTTCTGCTTCTCTGATGGATTTGTAACCAACACAGTCTAAAGTCAGTCCCTGTGCCATCCTCTCAGACATGGCACCAACTGTACAACATTTGCACCTCTCTCACCTTCTTCCCACCTTCCTGGTCACTGTCCTCAGAAGTTACCTGACAGAAATAGAGCTTGTATACTTTCATTTGTATTTTTCATATAGAAATAAAAAGAAACAGTTGTATTGATTTCAATGGTATAGTTTACTTAACCAAGTTCATCAAGAATATTAATGTGGTAGTTTGAATATGTTTGGCCCATGGGAAATGACACTTTTAGGAGGTATGACCTTGTTGGAGTAGAGGTGGCCTTGTTGGAGGAAATACAACATGGTAAGAGTGAACCTTGAAGCTCCACCCAATGCGGAAGAGATCCTCCAACTGGCTGCCTGCAGAAGTGATAGTTTCTTCCTGGTTATCTTCAGATCAAGATACAGAACACTCAGCTCCTTTCCCAAGCACCAAGTATGCCTGTAATCTGCCATGTGTCTTGCCCTGAGGATAAATGGACTAAATCTCTGAAACTGTAAGTAAGCCCCAATTAAATGATGTCCTTTATAAGAGATGCCATGGTCATGAATATGCTAAGTTCCATTTTCTATTTCTATGATGTTGACTACTTTATGTATTTGTATACAAATGTAGTATACAAATGCTACAAAATGTATTTGTCATTTTGTGATTGGCTTATTCCATTAGCATAATGTCTTTAAGGCTTATCTGTGGAGTAAAATATCATTATAAATAAATAATAAATAATAAATAGCACTACAATGTATGGTATGTCATGATTTGCCCACTGAATCATTTATGGACATTATGTTGTTTTTATCTTTAGCTACTGTAAATAGTGTTGCTATGAACATGGGTGTAAAAGTATCTCTTCAAGATCTCACTTTCGATTTGGGGGTTATATCCAGAGTAGAATTGCTGAACCCTACAGTATTTTTTTTTTTTGTGAAGCTTTCAGACTATGTCTGCAGTAGTTGCATCAATGCACATGGGTTCCAATTTCTTTTTATCTCTACCAACATTTGTTATTTTGTGTGGGAAAAAAAACCAGAAAATTTGCTACTATCAGAAAGATAGTAACTATCCTAAGAGACACAAAGAGGTCTGGAACTACAGCTTTGATTTGCATTTTTGTAATTACTATTAATGTTGAATGTGTTTTCACATACCTTTGGTCATTTACTTATAATTGTTAGAGAACTGTTCAAGTATTTTACCTACTTTCTCATTGTGTTGCTTGCTTACTGGTATTGAATTACATGAATTTTTATATATTCTGCATTTGTACCCCTTATTAGATACTATTTTCTGAAGAAACTATTCTTTTCCCATTGTGTAGTTTTGTTAACCTTACTGAATCACCTGGCCTTCTAAGCTGAGGCTAATTCTGAGCTCGTTATCTTGCATTGGTGCACAGGTCAGTCTTAATACCATTGTATTACAGTCTCAATAGCTAGATCTTTGTGCTATGTTTTGAAATCAGAAAGTGCCATATTCCCAGTTTTGTTCTTTCCCAAGATTACATTGATTATTTATTGTTGAAGGTTCCACTTGGACATCTGAATTTTAGAATTTTTTCTTCCCTTTAATAACACACACACAAACACACACACACACACACACACACACACATTTTGAGAGAGGTTTATACTGAATCTGTAGATCACTTTGGGTACTATGGAAATTGTGCTGATATTGAGTCTTCACAACAATCCCAGTACAACTTTCTGTTTACTTGAATTTTTCTCCAGATCTTTGAACAATGTCCTGTGGTTCTCTGTGCACAATCATTTGTCAGGAACTTGGTTAGGTTTATTGCTAAGTCTTCTATTCATTCTGATGCTATGTTAAATAGGATTTTGTCTTCATTTCTGTTTTTGGAAATGTTTGCAATTTCTAATTAGTTCTTTGAGAAATTTGTAGAATTTATTCTATTCAGATCCACCACCCCCCTAACTCTTTCCAGATCCAGCATCCCTTCCCTGTCACCCACCCAAGTTTGTATCCTCTTCTCTTCTCCAAGCTCTCAAGTCCTATTTGTACTCTCCATATACTTTTGGATGTGTCAACATGGTTGACCTATTAGGGGACAAACACTTAAAGAAAAGTGATTCTCCCTCTTTCAGCAGCTATCAATTGCCAATAGGTCCTCAGTTATAAGTACAATTTCAGGCTTATTTTCCACCGTCACATTGAGATTTCATCTGGCTTAAACTTGCACAGGTGTCGTGCACGATGGTACAACTGCTAAGAGTTCATATGTGCAACTGCCCTGAAATACTAGAAAATACTGTTTCCTTGTAGTCGCCTACTACATATGGCTCTTACAATCTTTACACCTCTCCTCTACAGTGATCCTTGGGCCTTGGCAGGAGGAACACAATACAGACGTCCCCCTTAGGACCGAACATTCCACAGTCTCTTATTCTCTGCCCTTTGATTAATTTTAGGTCTGTGTTAATCTCTATTTATTACAAAAGAGCAGCTTCTCTGATGAGGGTTGATAGGTGCACTAATCAATAAGTGTACCAATAAGGCATTAGGAGGAATAAATTTAATAACATCGTGCCCATTTAGCAAGATAATAGCACCAAGTTCTCCACTAAGGCCTACAAGCTGTAAGATGAAATAAGCCCTGTCTTCCCGAGGTTCATCTTAATCATAGTGTTTTATCACAACAATAGAAATGCTAACTAAGACACCCGCCATTTCTTTTGATTGTCTGACAGCCTTCAGTACACTGTTGGGTAGTAGCATTTGAAGTGGCATTCCTTTCCTTGCTCCTGATCTTAAAGGGAAAGCTTTTAGTGCTTCACCATTTAATATAATATGAGATAGTAGCTTTTACATGTGATATTTTTCTCTGTTGAACAGTTTCCTTCTGGTGCTGGCTTGAGCATTTTCATTATAAAAAGGTGTTCAGTTTTGTAATGATTTTCTGCATTCTTATGACTATGTGTTTTTTCTTCATTCTCTTGACGTGTTTTATCGTATTGATTGATTTTCAGATGGTGAGCCATTCTAAAATTCCAGAGCCAACTCCCACTTGTTCACAGTATATGATCTTTTTAATGTGCCTTTGACTTCTATTTGCTCATATTTCATTGACGAATTTTTCATCAGTATCCTTCAGGGATATTTGTCTGAGATTTTCTTTTAGATTGTGTCTGCTTTTTTAAAACTGCTGGATTCACAAGATGAGCTTGAAAATGGTCTCTACTCTTCAATGTTTCGCAGTGTTTGTGGATATTGATTTTAGTTCTTTAAATGCTCAGTGGATTTCTCCAGTGAAGTCGTATGTTCCTGGACTATGTTGAGGAACTTTTGACTACTGATTTAGTCTCTCTGGTAAAGTGCCATTTAGATTTTATTTCTGTATAATTCAGTTTTAATAGGGTGTTTATACTAGGAATTTATCCACTTTATCTGAGCTATTCAATGTGTTGACATGTAATTGCTGATAATTTTCTCCTTTGTATCTGAAAATTTTGGTGGCAATGACTACTTCATTTCTGATTTGGTTCGGTGAGTCTTCTTTTATTTCTCCTCAAGCTAACTAAAGGTTTGGAAATTTTGTGCATATTGTTAAAAATTAACTGTTGGCTTTGCTTCTTTCCTCTATTGTGCCCAGGCCCCAGTATCTGTGATTTGTTTCTCATGGTTTTAGTTGCTCATAGCCAACCATGGTATGACAATATAAAATAGAAAGTTCCAGAAATAAACAATTGAAACCATTTAAATTGCACACTATTCTGAGTACCCTGATAGAATCACATGCTGAACTTCTCTTTATTCTCCTGCTCAGAATGGAAAGCATCTCTCTGTCATTCATATATATTCAGCTCCTCTGTTAATTGTCTTTATAACTTTCACAGTTATCAGATGTGGTATCCTTATGCAGTAGCCCAGTGTGGCAGCCTGCTGCCTATACTGCTCTCATTATGTTTTATCATTTATGTATACCATCACGTCACTTCATCAAAAGAAGGGTGAGTAAAATACCATAAGATAAGCTTAATGTTTCTACGCACTGCATAAAGGTTATCCTTCTGTTATTCCAATGCTGACTTCTCTGCCCGCATATCTTGGTTGGCACAGCACTGTAATGCTCATATGCTCTTGTCTCAAGGTTGTGTAAACAATTCTTACCATTTATTCTCTGCCTTGTCAATAAATGCTGATCACCCAGTGATTGGGTAGAAGAGAGAATAGGGTGGAAGCTTCCACTAGCCAGGGGGGAGGGAGGAGAGAGACAGACAAAGAGAGAGAGAGAGAGAGAGAGAGAGAGAGAGAGAGGGGGGGGGGGGGAAAGAGAGGGAGAGAGAGGGAGAGAGAGGGAGAGAGAGAGTTTTAGATTTGCCATGGGCATGAAGAGGGGAGCCACAAGGAGAGGGTCTTAGAAGACACCATGAGAAGAAATATCTGAAGCAGAGAAAGCTAGAATGATAGTAAACTGCAAGTGTAGCTGGGACCATGGCTGGGAGGCAGGCAGATTATCACGGGGGTTACTATAAATCCACATTGTGCACCTATTGAGGTGCTGCTTGAGAGAAATCTTTGTTTCTCTGTGTAGTTATTGGAGGCTAGCAGGGGTCTTCTATTAAAACTTATATTGAAAATGAAAATAATTCATTTTACAAGATATTTTGGGACAGACCGATTGCATTCACCTAAATTTTATTATATTCTACAATGAGACTGTATTTTCCAATTAGTTATTACTGCCAATCTCTTACAGTGCTTAAATAATAGTTAAATATAATTACATATGTATTAGGAAAAAACATATTTAGAGTTTATGTCTATTTATGAATTTAAGCATCCACTACGGGTCTTGTCCTCCATGGATAAGTGATAAACGCTGTACTTCTTCTCTTTTTCTAGCTTTTGAGTTTAGTTTATTCTTCTTTTTCTAGGTTCTGTCTTTAAGTTATAAAGTTAGGTTACTGGTTTAAAAATCTTTCTCTTCTTGCTTAGGGTGTTTGCAGTTATACGTTTCCTATTTATAACTCTCCTTTGCTGCATTCTATAAGAATCAACATGTTGTGTTGCTTTTATTTGTCTTCAGCTATTTTCTCCTTTTTCTTGTAATTTCTTCTCTGTCTGGGCTCCATCTTCCTTTGAGCTTCTATTTTACCAGCTTAAGTGATCCCCTTCATTCCCAGAAAAAAAGAAAAGTCTCTCTGTTTTTAAGCCTGGCTATGTAAGTGCCAGAAAGTTGTATCTTATCAATTGAATGGGTGAGTTTGTTGTGGGAGATTAGAATTCGTACATAGCCAGTCTTTCTCATAGATGATCCCCAGCAGCGGTACAATCACCCATCATGGAAAGACAGCGAGAAACGGTATTTCACCAGCTGAAAAAGTCTTATTCATAATTGAGAAATATTATTCAAGTTACTCCTTTCCTAGGCAAATACATCTATCCTTCCAGAGCCCCTGCCCTCTCCATAGTGAGCACAGCTGCAGGCAGAACTTCAGTGCCCTGCTGCCCACAAAATGCCTTTCCAGATCACTCCTGAGACTTTGAAGGAGGTTTGTCCTCATTCTTAGGCAGTGGACTTGCACCCAGAGAGATCTGGTGCTTTGGAGTTCCATGCTTAAACAAGCTATCACAAAAGCCCTTGCTTCCACCATTCCCAGGCCAAACTCCAAAGAGTTTGAAGACTGAGCTTCAAGAGTAGCAGAATGGGAGTCTGAAATGGTGACTCGCTGAAAACTTCCGTGTCGCTTGAAGATTACAGCAGAGTGGATGGATGGTCTGGTCTGTTGGCAACAGCAGAAAACAATTCCACATCCTTTATAAGCACAATGTGTTGCAACTGCCTCCTCTATCTGCTTCTGAGACAACACTTGCCCCTGAAAACGGTACCCATCTCTCTTTTTGTGGCACCAATCTCATGCTAAGATGAAGGAATACACATTGTTTCTCAGCCTTTTGACTAAGACCACATGAAGTTGAACAAACATGGGAAAAATGAAGGATTTTTAAGGAAGTATAATAAGATAATTTAATATATCTGGTGTCAAGGGTTTGGTTACTCACCCATTCTATCTGATGATGTTTTTTGAGTTTAGCTAGACGAAGCTGATTCCAGGTTGAAAGTAAGAAAGAAAGAAAAAAGGAAAGAAAGAGAAAGAGAGAGGGAAAGAAAGAGAAAGGAAGGAAGGATAAAGGGGGAAGAAAGAGAAGGGAAAGGAGGGAGAGATAAAGGGAGGGAGGGGATGAGGAAGATAAGAAGGAGAGAGGGAGGGAAGGAAGGAAGGACATTTTACAAAGGTAATGGAAAATTGCTTCAGATTCTCAGATAAGAGAACGGTTTACACGCTTGTCTCTTGATGATCCTCAGGGAGAAGAGTAAGTACAGGGGACATAGTTGCTGGCAGAATCAGCCGTCCTGCAGAGATGGGGAAAGGGACATGGGAAGATGAAGGTTATATGCAAATCCTGATGAGAATTTGACCTAGATGCTGGGGTTGGAACTTCTCTCACTGAGATCAGAAAATAATAGTAAGTTTCCAGAGCTTTAATTCTTTTTCTTAAAACACACTGTAAATTACATCTGTATAAATTACCTACCTGGCTTCTCCTATCTTTGAAGGCAATTTACTCCTTACATGTGCAGTTATTGGTTAAGGAACCTGACTTCCAGTGAGCTGACTGGTGCTGTGGCCAGCTGACATAAACCACGGTCCTGATCATGAGAACTGGACCTTAGGATATACCAGGTGCATCTTGCTCTTTGTGAAAATGGAGAAAGTGAGACCCAGGAATGAGAAATACCTTAACCATGTTCAGAATGACCCAATTTACAACTTTAAGTCCAGCGGCCAAGGATATACCTGATACATAAGATGACAGGACAAGAAAACAGGACGTGGAAGTTCTTTCTCCATTCCATATTTCACACAAGAAGACACAAGCTCTCACGCCCATAAAAACCAGACAAGTAAGATGCGAATGTAAACTGAGGCAAGAGTTTAAGATAATCATAGTGAAAACAATGGGTAACAACAGCTGACTGTGGCTCCATGCTGGAGATACAAAGGCAGCTTTGATAACTGTTAAATGCCAGCCTCCTCACACCTAATCTGAACATAGAATTGGCCTTGCTAATAAAAATTTGTTTTTATTATTTGAGAACTTCATGCATTTATATAATGTCATTTGATTAAGTCCAACTCCTACCTCCTCTCCTCCAATTCTTTCCTTTTTCTTTCTGCTTCTTCATTTCAATTTCATGTGTGGCTTTTTTCCCCCTGTACCTTCTCTCACTCACTCACTCACTGAGTCCACCAAGTGCCGGACCATCTACTAGAGCATGGCTAGTCTCTCAGGGGCCACGGTCCCAAAGAAAACCAACTCTCTCTCCTCCAGCAGTCATCACTTGCCTGTAGCTCCTCATCCAAAGCCCCTCTTTTGTTCATGCTGTTCATGCTGGGATTTGGTCTGACTTTATCTTGATTGTGTCGCAGCAGTTGCAGCAGCTGTGAGTTTATGTGTATAATGTCCCTGGCATATCCAGTAACTATCATTTTGCTGTAGACAGCTACTACCTCTGGTTCTCAGAATCTTTCTCCACTCTTTTCAGGGATCCCTGAGCCTTTCAGGGAGGGAGCAGGATATAGACCTCCCATTTAGATCTGAGTATTTCACAGTCTCTTATTTTCTACAGTTGTAGGTCTCTGCATTACTCATCACCCACAGCAAAAAAGAAGCTTCTTTGATGAAAGTTAAGAGATGCACTACTTATGTCTGTGGGTCTGTGGCTTGCGCGTGGGTGTGGGTCCTGTTGGGCTGAGTTGTGAATCCTGCGTGTCTGTCACAGCTTAGGGAGGCAGAAGTGGAGCAATATGAGTGAGTTCACTGCACGTGGCGCCTGGCAGATGCCAGGCTATGAGAAGTCACAGAACTCCACTCCAGGTGTGGGGAGATCTCAGTCTGAGGTCCCGCGGGGGCAGAGCTCTTGGGTTTGGGGTCTCCGGGTGAGGTGGCTGAGAGGAGACCAGCTGGTCTCAGTCCTTGAGCTCCCAGACACTACTGGGAGATCACAGAAGGACTGAGACTGGGGGAGGGGACATGGGCTGGACCAGCCCACAGCTGAGAGGGATGAGAGAGAGAAGCTCCAGCATTGCCTCACAGGAGAAAATGAAACTCTTGGTTATGATGACTTGCTTGGCTGGGTCATAGCTGGCTTGGCTAGCTTTCTTGGGTTGGCGGGGCTTTGTGGCTAGAACGCAGAGAAGTCCTCGGTGAGATTAGGCAGAGGTTCATTGGTTGAAGGCCCCCTCTATGGTTCTCCACTGCGGGGGGGCGAGGGGGGGAAGTATGAGAGGAGGTCCATTGTTTTAAAAGTTTTATTGTCATGGTGGAAAGTGGATGAAGCTGTACCCCATGTCCTCAGGGCGGGCCTGAGATTAAATACCTTTTATGAGTAGGAGGAGGGTGTGGGAAGAAATGTTTAATTGGCAACACCCTCTGGCCTTTAGATATCTCATTAATATGGAGATCTCTTGAGGCTCTGCAGCCTGTACTCATGCCCTCTACCTGTGCTATGTGATCAAAGGCCACAAATCTTTCTTTGGGAGGGGCTGTGGAAGGCTGACACTAAGTAAAAGGAACCAGGGCCTAGGAGCAAGGCAGAACACCTACCGTCTACCATCCCTTTAGGGTATCGGGGGGTTGAGGCCTGCGCTTGTCCAGGTAGGTACCCAGCTGCCTCTCACAGTTCACCGCTCCACATATGTCTATAAAGACTTAAAGCTCATTCCACAAGATAGACTTCATGCCTGGTACTACCAATTGGGCCTCAAACCAATAGCCTAGGGCTAGGTTATATGCCCTAGGATAGCTCCTAATACTATTGGAGGATCTAAGGATTATTAAAAAGAAGTTTGTACAAGGTTATTTCTTGAAATTCTTATGTTTGTTTAAACTGTTGACTCAAAGTATTGGAGCTGGAATAAATGATATTTGAAGTTTATTCAAACCAGAGGCTACCTAACTTCTTTTTTAGGATTTTCTAATCTGTTGAGATTTTAAGAGATATGTGAGTTTTGTATATATATATTGATTTTTATTTGCCCCCTCAAACTTACAAGTAGCATTTTATTTCACTGGGCTGCAGGCTAAAGATCACATTATCAAAACCAAAAAAAATTGAGGCTCCAGGAACAAACAGAAGATTTTTATAAAGCAAATTAGTTGCTGAAATTATTGTTAATGCAATTTATATTGCCTCTATTTTGAAATTTGGTAACTACTAAGTTCTCTACCAGATCTCAGTTTCCTGCCAGTAGTTGCCTGATTCTTTATTGAGTGACTCTTCACCTGGTAGAAGTTCAGCCACCAAATGGTGAGGTTATATATCTTTGTCACTGTCACAAGATGGCCCAGTCATCCGCCTATTTTTTATATATTTATATATTTTTTAATCTATCAGGACTGGTCATTGGTAAGAGGAAGGGGATCAAACACTACCCACATTTACTGTTTGACTGAACACAAGCCTCCAATTTGATCCCGTGCCTTTCAAAATGAGAATTTAGCTTCCCTGGGGTTTGTTTTGTTTTGTTTTGTTTTGGTGGCACATGTCTTTTTTTAAAATAATATTTATTTTTATTAGATATTTTATTTACATTTCAGATGTCATCCCCTTACCCCATCCCCCATTCCCATTCCCCTTTCACCCAGGAACCCCCTATCATATTCCACCTCCTCCTGCTTCTATGAGGATGTGCCCCCACCTATCCCCCCACTCCCACCTCACCACCCTCGAATCCCCCCACATTGAATGTCCAGCCTTCATGGGACCAAGGATCTCCTCTCCCACCTATGCCCGACAAGGCCATTCTCCCCTACATATACAACTGGAGCCATGGGTCCCTCCCTATGTGCTCCCAGACTGGTGGTTTAGACCCTGGGAGCTCTGGTTGGTTGGTATTGTTGCTCTCCTCATGGGGCTAAAAACCCTTTTAGTTCCTTCAGTCTTCTCTCTAACTCCTCCATTGAGAACCCATGGTCAGTTCAATGGTTAGTTGTGAGCATCCGCCTCTGAATATGTCAGACTCTGGCAGACCTCTAAGGAGACAACTATATCAAGCTCCTGTCAGCATGCACTTCCTGACATCCACATCTGTGTCTACCTTTGATGACTACACATGGGATGGATACCCAGGTGGAATGGTCTCCAGACGGCCCCTCCTTCAGTTTCTGTCCCACACTTTGTCTCCATATTTGCTCCCTTGAGTATTTTGTTACTCTTTCTAAGAAGGATTGAAGCACCCACACTTTTTTAAATGAACTTTTTTATTTTGAATAGACTAATAAACACTTAAAAGATTAGATCATGATTTTTAATATGACTACTAGTATTTATGCAATTATATTTTCAAGCCCGTAGTATATTTTGTTGGGTTTTTTGTATTTTATTTTTACATTTGAAAGTTGTCTTCTGCTAAATGTAATTAAATGTCTTGGATTTGATTCATATTGACATATTCAGTACCTGAAAAATGGTGTAAACATGAGGAAATCTATGTAAATTAAGGAGTTTCCTTAATTCTTATTTAGTATATTGATTTCTTAGGTTTATAAATATGCTATGTATTTTTACGAAGGAGGTTAGTATGGAGTATATGAAAAGTCTTAGTAATATTTGTATGTGTATGAAAGCTCGAGTTTGTTATGTGTCTTCTCCCAGAGCCGAGCCTTGGCAATGGCCAGGTCTCACAGGGGAGATAAGAAGTCAGCAAGGGAGAAGTGAGTCAGGCATGGGAATCAGGGAAATCTTACATCCTGACTGACTGACAGCCAGAGTGCTTCTTTATTTATACAGAACTCAGTATGCAAGGACAGATTTATGTTGTTCCAAAATATAGATCATATCACTTTTGCTCCTGGACATGTGTTTTAACTTCCTCTTGGTCATAAGTTTAGTCACCATTGATAAACAGTGACAGAAAGAAGTTGTCTTTTACAAACATTTCCCTCATCAGCCCCATAACCCAATAGTTAAGAATCTGGAGGCTATTTTTGCCAAAGCATGGCAGCCCATTCTCAGGCTGGTAGGTAGCTCTTGTGGTTTCAAGGGAACTAGACAGAAAGAAAATCTCCAAGAGTCTGGACAGATTGTCATGTCCCATGCAGTGTATTATTAACTGTTAATAGTCAGAGTGTAGAGTAAGAAGAAGCTTTTAATCTGATCTGCTGCCAACTCCTCTAGGCCACTGAATCTTGTTTACCCTTTAAAGTTTACTTTATTTTGATTATCTTGTTCCTGAGCAAGTGCAGGGGCAGATGTTCCAAGAACATCCTGGAGTCAAAGTGTTATAAGATCTCCAGAATCTTTATTTTGAGTCACAACCTCCAAGGCTTAAGGAAGACCTTCAAGCAGGACCAGATAAGGATATTTCCCTAAAAGCAGGAGGGCTGGTATGCTCAGGACTCTCCTTGGGATGCTTACAAACAATACTCCTGGGAGACCATGTGCCTGACCTGTCAGTTTGTATTGTCTCCCTTTAGGCTGCCTCTGCCATGGCTGTCAGTGCTGCAGTCCCTGGGTTACCAAGGATACACTCTTTTTGCACCCAGTTAGAACATGGAACCAAGCATACACAGTTGGGAGTTGTGTCCTGTGCCGTCCCCATTTAACTCTAGTCTCCATATTGCCTCTGCTTAAAAATTGCCTAAACATGCAGAGGAGCCTGTCCCTGCTTCTCTTTTGAGTGAGAAATAAACTTCCTAAGAAGAAAAAAAGTTGACCTGGGTATAGGCTAATGATTAATAGCTCTGGGAAGTGGAAGGCTGAGTGAGGTGTGACTGAAGAGGCTGAATTTGGTCAGGTCCTTTTATATGCAGGAACTCAAATGTCACAATGAACCCTATTAATATGCACAATTGATACTCAACAATAAAAAACAAAATGGCCTTCAGTGTCTGAGAAACATGGCTTAAGAGGTGGCATCATTCTTGTCATCTGAATAAATTTGATTTGCCATGTTTTCTTCACTCTCTATGCTCAGCTTCTTTATTGACAGGATGGAAGCAGACTTAGGAGAGGGCAGCAGAATGAGATGCTTCACAGTGGGTGTGCAAGCCCACAGAGCATGCCCAGTAAAGGGTGACTGCAAGAAAAATAGAAGTGATATTTGCTGATGGTAAGAACAGAGGAAGACAGACAATTCAAGACTGGAACAATTCTCATGCAGAGGAGTAAGTGGAAAGAGACATGTAACCTGTGACCTTAAGAGATGGACCAGACCTCTCTCATATGAGGCAGAGGCACATCTCTTGTCATCTCCGAGACAAGGCAGAGGCAAGAGCTGTATGTGGAATAGCAGAGAATTCAAAGGGGGTGGGGAGGGGAGGGAAGAGAGGACACATGAGACCAGAATGTTCCATTTCAGTTCTCCTGGCCTTATGGGATGTGCTCACCCATGGGCCCCTGCCTCAGTGCTCTGCCTGCACTCACTCAGTGATCCCTAGGGTTGAATCTGCAGGGAGCACCTTATAAATGTCTTTTCTAGATCCCACAGTACAGCCTTGTTTTCAGAGGGATCCTTCCTTAGTGTCTGTCAGTTGTTGTCCACTGCCTTCTATTTCACAAGCTTCCTTATTTTCTTTGCTTAAGATGTGTTTGCTTAAAGATCTGTTAGCATAGTAGGGTAGGGAGATGACCTCTTGTTCCTCTGTGAAGTGGCCGAATGTCCTCCTCTGATTGCAGAAGAGAGTAAATTGGCATTCACAGATCCCAGTGCAGTTCCTGTATTCCAGACAACTTCTGCTGACTAGAATTCTAATGAAACTTCTATCTGGAGAGTCATTTTCTGACAGTGTGGCTACAGCGACTTTGACACTCCTGTTTCCAGCACCTACCACTTTCAGAGGCTTCTACATTTCTCAGGGACTGTGCATCCTGCAATACCAACTGACTTTAGAGCTATCTTGTGGAGATAGCTCTCAGTAGGATGGAGGCAGTGAACAAGCTAAGAAAATAGCAATTAGACTCTTGCATACATCAGGCAGTTTCTATGTGATTCACAAGCCATTCATTTGGCCCCTAGGTCAAGGGACAGAGGAATCAAGCACAAACTACCTCAGTGCTCAGATTCTCCTGAAATCATGCCCCACAGCCCAAGGTTTATAGTGGGTCACCTGGGTTTGCCCTTACCTCAGTTCTATAATTTGTGCAGTTGGTAGAGCTCCTGTCCAGATTCTAATAAAGGGGTTTCAGTTTTAGATAGAGTGGCTTTTTGTTTATACAACAGGTGTGGAGCTCTATGGAGACCTCAGGAAAGGTTAAGAGGACATTTGCTAGACACATGCTGTTATAAACCAGAAGTCACCCATGATATGGTCCTGACAAACCTAGGGATTTTTTTTCACATTGCAGCTTGGCTTCTCCAGACTTCTCACATTGCTGTCTCCTCTCTCCTTGTCTGCTCCTGTCTGCCCTCTTTGCTGTCTCTGCTGTGCAGGAACATTTATGAGTCTCAGGGCCCATGACACTCACTCCTTTGAGGTTCTATATATTTAATTTATTTTTAATAATGTCTTTATATTTATTCTTGGGGAATTTTATAAATATATCTTAATCACATTCTTTCTCTTCCTCCAGATTTTTCTTATCTCCTTACCCAGCCAACTTCATCTTTCCTCTTAAGATAAAAGCAAAATTGAGACACTCCCTGTCTTGAATGCACAGATAAACATATACAAATATGGAGCATGCTTTGTTTTGACCATTTACTTACTCCTGAGCATAAGTCCTGCCCTGGGGTGTAGTTGATATACCCAGTGTCACCCTAGTGCAGAGATCTGACTTTGCCTCTCCTAGGTATCAACTGTGAATAGCTTCTTAGTTGGAGGAAGGACTTTGTGACTATTCCCCCTCATTCTGCTGAGATTTTGTCTGGCTTCAGCTTGTGCAAACCTTCTGCATGCTGTCATGCCCTCTGTGACTTCATATGCATATCTCCCTTGTTGTGCCTGAAAAATTCTGTATCCTTGGAGCCATCCACCACCACCTTGGGATCTTTCTACTTCTTCTGCATAGATTCCTGAACCTGGAGCAAAAGTATGTGACATCAACATCCCATTTAGGGATGAGCAGTCCAAAGTCTCTTACTCTTTGCACTTTGACCAGTTGTGGGTTTCTATGCTGCCATCTACTGAAAGTAGTTTCTCCAATGATGGTAGAATGATGCTCTGGTCTATGGGTATAACAGAATGTCATTAAGAGTTGTTTTATTGCTATGTTCCTTTAGAAGACTAATAGAAGTAGGTTTTCCCCCTAGGGCCCTTGGCCTAGATAGCCTCAGGATCTTGGCCTCATTACAGTGCCAGGTGTGGGCTTCGTCTTATAAAGTGGATCTTAAATTCAATAAAATACTATAACATTCATGCTACTATTGCACAAATGGGAATATCTTGCCAAGCCTTTGGTTATTAGAGCTTGTATTAAACAATACAATAGGTGGGTAAGACTGATGATTATTTTTACTCCTCTGATAGTGTACCTTTCAGCACTGTGAATGCTGGTCATCAGGGATAAAGCTTCCTGTGGATCACCAGTTAGATTTCTCCATGTTCTATAACTTAAATATGTAGTATGTTCAGCAATAGGGTCTGACTATCAAGTTCTGGAGGATAACCAAGCACAGACAATAGCCTTAACATCTGGGAGGTCAATGGGCTTCCATCAGCCAACTCAAAGGGAGGTAACAACTTTTTGCTACTAGGGAGTTAACTTGGTAGTATGTGATGTCTTGTTGGGATGTTGCCTCTCTCCCCTGCTATAGGGTAATTCTTTTATAAATGTGTATAATGATTGTCATTACAATTAGAAAAAAGTTTAAAGATACCTGTAGGATATTTGGCATAATCCTAATACCTCTCTGGGTATGTTAACTTTGCATAATGAGATTATGAATTTAAAGAATACTGCTCTGTTGACCTTGTTGCTTCAGATAATGCCAATAAAATTATCCATGGCCTGAGGTCAGTATTTCCATTTTGGTCAAACCTCAGGAATGACATACACAGCTTGACCAGGCTAGTCCTTCTTGTCCTGGGAATACTTTTATTCCTGCCCATCATGTTAAAGCTTATCTTTAACAGCATCAACATGCAGGCAGCCAAAGTACATGGCTTGAAGCTGAAAATGGACCCCCAGACAGAGTTACTAAATTAACAGGCTGGGAAGTCAAGGATGGGTAAGATTCTACATAGAGCCTTACCAACCTAAGACATAAGTGCATTGTTTTTTACAATGCATATCCCATGACGAGTAAGGAAGGCATTCTTGTCAGAATGACCAAAGACAGGCTCAGTCTTGTTAACAAATAAAAAAAGGGGAGAGGTGGAGAGCCTTTGGGGCTGCTTGGCAAGAAGCTGACATGGGCCAAGGACAAGGAAATGAGCTGCTTGGCAGGAATATGACATTGGCCAAGGACAAGGAAGTAGGCTTCAAGCAGGAATCTGACATTAGACTAGAACAAAGAAGTAATTTAAGGTAGGAGTCTAAATCTAAGGCTACAACAAAGAAGTAATCTTAGGCAGGAATCTAAATATTAGCCTAGAACAGGCAAGTAGGCTTCAGACATGAAAATGACCTTGGGAAGTAGGCTCAGATACTTTGGTCATCCTGATAAGCCTTTAGAAAAATTGATCATGGGAGTGTTCATGTAATTGGGTTTAATACCTTGCTTGTTCTTTGACTATTTGTGTTTATTGTCGTGCTTGTTTCTTGACTATTTGCATCTATTGTATTGCTAGACCCTCAACCTAGAACTGACCTTAATACATGAATGTAATCAAAATGGTATAAAAGCATAAAGGAAGAGGGGGAATAGGACAGGGGGTTCTAGAAAGGAGAAATGAGAAAAGGGGATGACATCTGTATTGTAAATAAATAAAATACCAATAAAAATAAATCAAAAAAATAAAACGTGTATATGTTTAGGAAGATTCTACAGTAGTAGGTTGCCATATAGCTTTTTCAAGACCTTTAATGGTGTGTTTGTATTCACATACATGCATATTTGTGTGCACATGTGTGAGAAAGTGCATGTGAAGATCAGAGGACATCCTTGGGTATTATTCCTTAGAAGCTATCCATCACTGCCTGTCTCACTGGCCTGAAGCCACCAATTTGGCTAGGCCAGATTACCAATGAGCCCAAGGGATCTGCTGAATGTGTCTTCCTTGTGCTGGGATTATTAACCATGTGCCACCATGCCCATTTTCTTAAGGTGACTCTGAGGATTGAATGTGGGTTCTTATTCTTGTACACCAAGCACTTTGCTACTGGCCATCTCTTTAACCCCTTTATTTCTCTTTGTATCCTTCTTTTGTCCCTTGATTATCTGGGGAATTAATTACTATTCTTGTCCCTTCCTGCTGTAAACAGAGCTAAAAATTGGTTCTTTGATATGAACTCTGTAGCCTATCCCTCTAATCTAGCACTTCTTGACTCTCTTCCTATAGAGAATTTTACTGCTTTGTTGCAGGAAAATATTTCCAGTGTTCCTCTTTTTTTCCTTTTTTCCCTTTTCCTTCTCCTTCTAGTCCTTTTTGTTCTTGTTACTCCCAGGTTCTCACTCCCTTAGTCCTCATGTTCATGGTCTTGGGGAGGAATTGTCAAGGGGACACAAATATAAACAGCTTGTCAGTCAGTGTTCTTGCCTTCTGCTTCCACAACATAAGCTAGTTAATTAAGGAGATTGTGCTAGATTCCTCAGAGGAAAACCTTAAGAAATAGGAAGAAATACTTGAAAAATAAGAAGGGGAAAAGGAAAAGGAGGGGAAATTGGGCCTGTGTGGGTTCCCAAACAGAGGAGAAAAGGTAACTATTTTCCCACACAGAGAATGGAAAGGTGACAATTGCTGATTAAATGGCTTCCCAAAGGCAAGCCTTGGCTATAGTACCCACCCTCTCTTTCCATGTATCACTCAGAATGAGGAGAAATGGTCTTCCTTACCCATGTAGGACATGGGAGGAACATAGAATGGGGTCACATGGATAGAAATAAAAGATGCCTATGCTCTGAACCATCTTTGCCCATCACCAAGGACTTTGTCTATACCTCAGAACACCCATCACAAAGGACTTTCTACATCCCTTGGAATCTTCAGAGTACCTGTAATTGATGTTAGGTTTCTTCTGCTCTGACACAACATGAGCTAGAGCAGAGCTAACTTGAATTATTGATAAACAGGTATAATTGTTGCACATCTAAGATTAATGCTTCTCTTTACCCTTTGACAGTTAGCCTGGAGCACCCAAAAGAGAGGTCTGTGCCAGTGTCTCCTTTGGTTGTTCTTATAGATCAAGCCACATGCCAATGCTCAGTAAATGTACTGAGTAAAAGTCTGCAATCTTATAACATTCCTAAGTGTCTTAGGACACTAATTTGACATTATCAGCTGCCCATTTAATGTATTCATCAGACTATTTCCTCAAGGATGGACCCTATGTGTTTGCATTAGTATCCACAGAGTTTAGTACCAGACATGGAACAAGAATGAGGGAATCCTGAAATATTTGCTGACTTAAGGGATGAATGGCAAAATAAGTAAATGACATGCTAGGCTAAGAGGAGAGATGATGGAGTAATTAGCAAGCAAAAAGATGAGTTTGAAAACTGCTTCTAGAACTTTTTAACACTGAGTATAGGAGAGTTACACAATCTTCACGAGTGAAATGTGGATGATAATGCCTATTACAAAAGAATGTTTTAAAGATGAAGGAGAAAGAAATATCATTTGTGAACAGACATTGCAAGTCAAGACATGCAGGATGTGTTTTTAAAATGAGAAAACAAACAAACAAAATCTTTTTCATTGATTACCTATGAGAATGTCATTTGCAATATCCATTTTTCTAAGATCCAAGGCAAGAATAATAATTCTTGTCCCAATGGAATAGGATCTGCTTGGAATTTCTTATGTGTCCATACATCAAAAGTGCAATCTTGTTTTAAAGGAAACAAAGCAGAACAAAGTCCTAACATTATCCTCTGATACTAATATGGATGCTCATGTTATCTTTCATAGAATTCTCTAGCATCAGTCAGTTCTCAATTGTTTCTTTCAGAACTGAAACCATAAATCTCTACTGCAAAGGCATTGCTATTAGATTATCTGACATTTTGACTAATCAAACATCACCAGGCTGCTCAAATATGTATTATAAATCATCTTCCAGATGACCGGATGGGCAGTGTCAAATACCTGTTTGAACAGCTGGAAACGGTATCCAGGTTGGTGACTGCCTCACCTCAGCAGCTATGACTCACAGGAACACAATAAGGAAAGCAGTCCGGCTGCAAAAAAAGCCAGAGCAGGAGTCTCCTTGAAGGCCAAGCAGTGCTTCTTGGGAGAGGTAAAGTGTTCTGTGACATTTGAGGTGACACCAGCCAGGATGAGGGGCTGTACAGATGGCCTCCCAATCTTTCTGCTTTCTTTTCTACACTGCAGTCTCCAGGGGAGGATTAATTACTTTCCTCTGAGATCAGAATCAACAGATGTTGTTGATATAAGACTTGATGTGACTGGAAGTCTGTACTGTGACTAGCACAGAAGCTAGGCTTTTCTGTCTCCTTTTTCTCCTCCTCCTTCCCCTCCCTACCTCTGCCTTCCTACACCCTCTCTCCTCACCAAAGTGACATTAAGAAGCCTTTAGGAATAAGCTATGGTTTCCATTTTATAGATTCAGCTTTGGTTCACATGTAATATCTGTTATTTCAAATGGGCATTGCTATGTCACTGCCTCTAGGAGTCCTCAAGTTTTTAGGCTTGTTGCAGAGAACAAGCCTCTGTTGCCAGAGTTGGCACTGACATCAGGGAATGTTGACCTTTCTCAGCTACACATAGTGAACCTTTTCATGCAGGAATCTTTTCTAGGGTGATGGACGTGACATCTGCCTCCTGTGTGTATCTCATGGCAAATGAGAAAGTGAGAGTGAGCAAGAATTCTGGACTCTAGTAAATGAAATTGAAACATTTTACAAAGAAGCTAAAAGAAAACAAATCGAGCCTCCCTTTTCCTTCTAAACACTCTGTCTTCTAAGTGTGCCATCCGATTACATGATCTTTGACTTGCCTGCTTTTCCTCCACACTCCATCCTTGTAGTGTTCTTGAGCTCCCCCTAGAGGCCAGAGTATATTTTTACCAGGAACTTCAGCTTCACCAGTGGGTAGTGTCTATGTTTTTGTAGTACCTGAGTGGCCTGCTTACCAGAAACAAAATATTCACCCTCACCGTCTGCTCTAATATTTCTCTCATCAAAGCAGCCCTCCTACGTTGCCTGGGCTAGCCAGAGTGAAACCAGTCAACATCTAATCACTATATGATAAACTTTGATCTTTTCCAATGATATCTTACAGAAGGGACCATGCTTCCAGGCTCTTCTGCCTGTGCTCCAGCCATCATCCCTTAACACAGTCACCTTGGGAACCTACCTATCAATATGACCAAAGACAGTCACTCAGCAGCTACTCAACTAATCCCTACCATGGGTCAGCACCTATATAGCACCCAGTCTCTGACATGAACGCATTCTCTGATTTCCACAAGTTCAGAGTCTAACATAGGAAATACACCAGCAGATATTTACTATAAAGAAAATTAAGTGCTACTTCAACTACAAAGCAAATACCAGTGACTGGCAAGGCAGACTCAACAGGCAAGGCAGAACATAAACTAATAAAGAGAAAATGCTTTGAAAAAAAAAAAAAGCTTATCCAAAAATCTGCACTAAATTGTCTTTATAGGGGAAAACCAGAATAGCTTTTAAACCTTCTCCCATAGATGTTATGATTTGATGGCATCTTAATGTGACTTACATGTGGAACTTGGATGCCAACATATCTCTCCCCTTGCTAAGTTCTGACAGTTCAATCTATCTTCTAGAAGATGCGAGGAAAGCTTCCCTGATGACCACTTTTGGGAGCCATTTCAGAAGGAGTAGATCTGATTTATACAGTATTCCACTTTGTTTTGGGAAATAGAAAAGAAAACGGGTAAGAAAGGATTGACTTTCCTGTCTTTGGGAAAGACAAGCACGAGGGGCACACTGTGTTATCAAATACTAGCTGTATTTTACACTACCTTTCGAGAGGTGGCTTGCTGCTGCCAGTGGCTGGCTCTATATCTTCAGAACTTGAAGCTCTCGGCCTCTCCCTAAGTACCACAGTCATTATACACCCCAGAAAATGAAGATGTGCTTTCTTCCTAAATTGGAACTATGCAAAAAGGAGGTTGAATTAACAAGCACATAGACAAAGATTCTTATCATTATCGTCTTTAAGATCTGTATTATATCCTGAGACTTTAAGATTTAAATCATAAGTTAAAATTAAAAACCTGTCCCTTCACCCCTTACTGTCTTATGTAATACTACATAGCACACAGACGTATTTTATTTTGCTTTCCTGTTGTATAGCAAAATACCTGAGACCAGGTAATTTAGAAGTAGACGTTGATATTTATTTGGCTCATGGTTCTGGAAGATGAGAAGTCTGATAGCATGGAGCTTGCACATGCTTGGTGATGTCCTTCCTGTGGCATTATCATACAGTAGAGGTCAGCACATGAAGAGACAGAGCAGTATCTGGGCTCCAGTCCTTCTTTCTAAGTTGTCTTCTTGCTATTCTTTCAGAGCCACTCTGTACAGAGAGACCCACTCTCAGGATCTTATCTAACCCTAACTACCCACCAAAGGTCCCATCTCCAAACTCCCTCAACATATAAATTTTAACCACATTTAACAACCTCTTACTATTACTACAATGGCTATAAACTTTAATACATGAATGTATTAAGGAGACACATTCAAACCATAACAAGAAACTTTCATCATGTTGTTTCTATTCATAGATCTTCCCTCCTTCTGCACTTCCTCTCTTTTGTGCTTCCTGTCTGATTTTTTATTTCCATCTCCCCTTTACGCGGAAAGCTTATTGAGTGGCATGAGTCACAATGCAAACTCGTCAGGATTCAGCACTTGCATTTGGATGTATCAAGGAGGTTTGCATGGACTTGTCATAATTCAACAATTTCACTGGCCTAGATCGGCCATAATGAAGTCCTCCAGCAGAACTAAGGGGAGACTGTGCATGAGTTTGGGAGATTCTTAGAAAAAGAAAAGTGCAATGTTCATCGGCAATGCCCATGAATGATGGGCACATGCCCAGTCAAGTAAATAGAAATAAACATTATTCTTAATTAAAGAGTAAGAGGATACGGGTCTAGAGAAAAGAGTTTCAATTTAGGTTAAATTATGGCAAAAAATGTACATTCTCTAGGTTAGAAAAAAATTACAATTTTCTCTCTGGATAATAAAAGAGTAGAAATTTTAGAAGGTGAAAGCTGGGCATTTAAAGGCCTTTTACTACATGTTCCTTATTTGCATTTGAAATAAACATGTTTCTCAAGTCATCCGTGCTCCGTGAATAGTGCCAGTGAACAAGCGTGAACGCACCCCCACCCTCCCTGTGTTAGAATTAGGGTTCCATAATCAGTTTTATACATATTAAAAAGTTAAAGTAAAGTAAACTTTAGAAAACCAGGACTCTGAGAGACATAAATGGCAACCTACAGACATTGATAAAATATAATAGTGAAGGAATTAGCAAGTATCATTGGCTGAGCTTCCAATGACTGTCAGCGTATAAGCTACAAAGTATCTGAGACATGCCCTCCGATCTCCTGGGGTTCCAAGTCTGGCTGGATGTAAATCTGAGTAATGTTCTGTGGTCATTACCATGAAGCAGTGGCAAGGACACTCAAAAAGAAGAACTGGATATCTCGGGGGTTGGACAGCCATCAGCAAAGACTTCTAGAGCTTCAGGCTGAATTTGAAGAGGCAGAAAGGAATTATGTGGAAGAAGATAGAGTCAAGCTGTGAAGAATAAGTCAGTGAGGCTGGGGGCTGGGGAAACTGTTCATTGGGTAAAATCCTTGCTATGGAAATATGAGAACTTGAGTTAAATACTTGGAACCCACATATAGAAACCAGATGTGGTGATGTATAATTCTAATCCCAGAACTAGGGAGGTAGGATAAGGCTGACCTCCCTTGTGCTCACTGGCCAGCCAGTCTAGCCAATTTGGCAGGTTTCAAGCCAAATTAAAGACACTGTCTCAAAACAACAACAACAACAACAACAACAACAACAACAACAAACCAAAAAAAAAAAAAAAACCCCACAAAGTAGGTGGCACCTGAGCTTGAGCCCTGTCTAGAAGTTGTACGTGTATATATATGTACACACACACACACACACACACACACACACACACACACACACACAGAGAGAGAGAGAGAGAGAGAGAGAGAGAGAGAGAGAGAGAGAATTAAGATCAAAGTAAGAAAAAACCAGTAAGACCAAAATAAACAAACAAAATCAAAACAAAACAAAAACAATCCAAAATTTAACAAAACACACACACACACACACACACACACACACACACACACACACACACTCACTCTTAGAGTCCTTTTGTTAGCCAAATACTCCTGTGGATGAGGCCTGCCAGGCAGAGTGGTTGATACACCCAGTGACATGCCAAGTGATACCCAGAAGCTTGACAGCAAATAGATTTTTCCTTAAGGGTGGAATTTTGTCTGGTTTAAACCCGCACAGGTCTTGTGCATACTGACCCAGTCTGTGAGAGCTCATATATGAATCAGTTCTGCTATGTCTGGAAAGCTGTTTCCTTGGAGTCCGCTACCACCTCTGAGTCTTAACAATCTTTTCACCTCCTTTTTGTTACAGATCCCTGAGTGTTGATGGGGGGAGGGGTTTTGATAAAAAACATCATTTAGCATTGAATGTTCCTTTGAAAAGCTGAGTGTTATTCTAATGGACTTGTCTTTATACGTGATGATTTCCCCCTTTTAGTTTCTAATATTATTCCTTTATTCTGTGTTTTAGTGTTTTGATTTTCATATGTTATGAGAATTTTTTTCTGTTCCTGTCTATTTAGTAGTCTGAATGATCCTTGTACATTGAGAGGCATTACTTTCTTTAGATTGGGGAATTTTTCCTCTATGACTTTGTTAAAAATATTTCTGTACCTTTGACCTAGATTTCTTCTTTCTCTATACCTTTTAGTCCTAGGTTTGGTCTTCTCATGGCATCTCAAATTTCCTGGATGTTTGTGCCTGGACTTTATATGTTATGCATTTTTCTTTGACTTACCTATCCATTTCTTCTATCTTGTCTTCAAGACCTGAAGTTCTCTCTTTCATGTCTTTTAATTTGTTGGTAAAACTTATGCCTGTTGGTTTTGTTTAATATCCTGAGCTTTTTATTTCTAGTTTTACTTTGGTTTGGGTTTTTGTTAATGATTCTATTTCTTTGTTAAGTTTTACTTTCATGTCTTGAATCACATCTGCTATTTCATTCAACTGTTTGCATCTTCATGGTCTCATTGTGGCATTTATTCATATCTTCCTTAAAGTCATCACACATAATCATAATCACTAATTTGAAGTTCTTCCTCTTTGTGATTCTGACAAAATGCTTTTGTTAGGGATCTATTGCTGGCTTCTGGATGAGGTCTGTTTTCTTGTTTGTTTATGTTTGTGTTTTGCACTGGTAAGTAGGCATCTGGAGTTAAGATCTTTGAAGTGCTTCTTGGTGTATATATTTGGTCTCATCTATGTGGGTTTTTGAGGGGACCTACACTTTCCTACTCTAAATCCTAGCCAAGTGTGGTGGCTATGGGATTCGTGATAAAGATCCTTTATCACTTATGGATCTATAAGTGTCACAAAACAATGTATGCTGGCAAAAAAAGAAAGGTCGAAAGGGTTGGTAGGAAGTAATTGGGGGCGGGAAGTTCCTTACCAACAAGCAAAATCCATAGGGGATGGAGTTGGGGTTCTAGAAGAGGTTTCTATTGGTAGATTGCAGGAGGACTAAAAGTAAGTCTGAAGAGACCAGAATAAAGGTCAGGAATTAATATAAATATCACATCCCTGAGTCCCAACCTAGGAGTCCCATGGGAGTCTCTGGTAAAAAGGGCTTTATGGGTTGATGGGTGTCACAATGGAATGGAAGTGAACTAGAAGGAAATGCTGAAAGGGACAGTGGTAAAGAGCTAGGGTGCTCCTAGGTCACTACTAAGTGGACCATTACCACATTTCTTCAACCCATATATTAAGTTAGATAACTCCATATGTAATGTTGGTCAACAATTTAAGAAGCTGGCACTACACTATTCTCCTATCTTGGAGACCCAACGTATATTATGTATTCAATGAAATATAAAAGCCAAGACAACCATTTATTTTCATGTTGCTCAAATTCATTTTCTAATAGTCAAAAGCATATGGTAATACTAGAAATGCCAGAGTGTGAAATGCTAGAACAAGACAGTGAGTAAAGCAACAGAATGCATATGCATATTCACACAGGTAGATGTGTCAGATGAGGGGATGGCAAGGGAAGAATTTGGCCAGAATCCACTCTGAACATCTCTTGAATCTATTTGATTCTTTATTTACAGTATACCCCTTTGATTTGGTTATTTTTGCCTCATTTTGAAAAGGGTCAAGATTCTCCTTCACTTTCTTGTTGGCATTATCACATAGGAAAGATGCACTAGGAGTCAGGAGAGACGGCTCAGTAGTTGAGCGTACACTGTCCTTGTAGAAGACTCAAGTTCAATTCCTAGCACCTATGTCAGGTAGTTCAAAACCACATGCAACACAAGCTCCTGTGGAACCTGTGCTCCAAGCCTCCATGGGCATCTCTGTGTACACACTGTCCCTCCAAACATATAGACAATTAAAAATATAAATATATCTTAAGAAAAAATTAAAGACTTCTGGATGCTCTGTGACTCAGTGAACAGCTCTGATTGTGGACAGAGAAATCAGCACCTTCTTTAGTTGGACAGCTCCACTTGGAGCCAAATCCTTTGCTCAATATGTGTCCTTTGTGCTGTCTTCGATGGACCTGTTAATAGAAGACATGAGTGAATTTTGGCAGACTTTTTACTCTCCTAGACCTGGATTTGGAATCCCCAAGTCTAACCCTGGATCACTCTGGTCAGCCAATAAGGGCATTTAGTGAAGTCATAAAACGTGTGATGGAGAAAGAAAAACATGAAAACATATAGAAATAGTAGAAGAAAGTAATAGGTTATGTAAGTTAAAATGAAAGTCAATATCCCTACCCATGAGGTCCAGGAAGACATCAGTAGGGACTTTCTCTAGGAAAATTTTGGAGAAGTGAACTCCAATAAGTCAAAAGTTGGCAAAATGAAGTAAAAAGTATCCAAGTATCAAACTTATTTTTTCAAAGTTATTATTCTAAAAGGAAGGCTTACAAAGGCTATGGATGAAGTTAAGACAGTCCAGATACATTTTCTATATGTAGAGGGAGGGAGCATGTTTGTGGGAAGGAGCAGGAGCTGGAGGAGAAGAAAAGCTGAATAACCAGAGCACCTGAAAGAGTAAGACACCTGGAAGGGGGACACGAGGAGATTGGGGTTCAGAAGAAATTCTGCATAGGAGCAAGGGCCGTGGGTCAGGAGGAGAAAAGAATGCTTTTACTTCCTCCTGTTGCTGTGACAAAGTACCTCAAACTGGATTGTTAAAAAAGAGAAACTTGTTATTACATAGTTCTGGAGGTCTGAACTCAAACTGTCAGTAGACCCATGCTTTCAGTGGTTATAGAGGAGGATTTGTTCTGTGCCCTTAGTTTCTGAAGTTACTGATAATTCCTATATATGCATAGCTATCATCCGTGTCTCCCTTACCACATGGCACTCTTTCCTCATGCATTTCAGTTCAAATACCCCTTTATATTGGATTCAGAGTCCACCTACTCTAATATAACTACATTTTAATTTAGCCAAGTACATCTCCAGTAATCCTATTCCCAAATAAACTCACATAAAAGACATTTTATGGAGGAGGAATTCAATATATATTTTCTGGAGGAAGGAAACACAATTCAGCCCACTATAAATAGTAGTTTGACTTCTCAAGGAAATTGGTGGGTGAGAGGTAGAAAGTGATAGAGGTGACATCATTGCAAAGGCAAAGGCAAAGGCTATTTCTTTTTCACTTTCTTCCCAGGCGCTGACCAGTGGGCACACATTATAGTCATATTCTAATAGAAAGTTTCTCATTCCTTTCCACCCATGGCCCTCCCTTGTTATTCAGGCATAGCTAGAACACTCTGCCCTTGATGGGTTCAGCAAGCCAGACAGAAGCTACAAAACAGAGAAGAGAGTGGAGGTTATTCTCAGCTTTTGACTTTCAAATTAAACTTTAGAATTCTCAACAGAGGTAATATTGGTGAAGAAGGAACAGTTAAAGTTTGTACCATAAATAAAAATGGAAAAGATAAATGATTTATTACTCAAAGGAACCACATCCATGCCCTAGACCTCATTAAGATTATGTAGTCTTTGGGGGAGAAAGGCAACTAGCAAGGCATTGAAAGTCAGTGAGGAGTCTTGTACCTGCTCACAAGACAAACTTGTCTCCAAGCCTCATCTCTTCTCTTACCCAAAGCTTCTCTATTTTTCTAAGATTTACAGTTTTGAGTCTCCAATATGATTAACGAAGGCATTGCTCCCACTTTACAGATGAAAATATGGAATCAGAGCATGAGACAAATTTTAGGGGAGTCACATATATAGTAGCCTATACAGCCATATTTAAACTCTGGACTCTTTTGGGAAGCAAAATGATACTCTTGAATACTGCAGTATCCTGGCTTTTTACATAATACATCATTTAAATTAAATGCCTTCTTGTGATGACTGGAAAGAATTGTAAGGAAATGTATCACCTGGAGACACCTACTGTAGGCTCACCTGGAGACACCTACTGTGGGCTCACCTGGAGACACCTACTGTGGGCTAGGCACTATATATTTGCATATATTGCCTCCTTTTTAGTGCTCAACATTTGCACTCATTGCTGACTCCAGTCTTCCTAGCAGTGAGCTTAGGCTCCAGAAAAACCATCTGATTGACTTATGGATCAGTGATTTCACTCAATTTGCACCTAATGAGATTCAGATAACTAATTCTCTCTTTTCTTTTTCTGATGCTCAGAGAATTACATTGGTTTCTCCTTTAAAATTACAAAACAGAATCCAAGGTCCTAATCTGGCTCTTGGTGACTCCCGTGACCTATGTGATACATTTTCTCAATGTGAAAATACCCCACCCATGCAGTCTGAATCAATATCTCTTTCCTGACATGCACACATTTATATGGCTCTTCCATATAAATGTCATGATCATGGTCAAGGATTGTATGGCAAGTTCTGTTCAGAAAGTTCCTGTGCTCTACTAGTGGGTATATTGAGGCCAGTTCATCATTTAATGCCTACTCCCCAAAGCACCTTTGTCAAAGTCTGGGATTCTAACTCCTTGCATGCTAGCCAAACATGATTTTTATTTTTTAAGCAAATATCCTTGAGGTCTGGGAGTTACTACTTGATAACTGAGCACCACCCCCCAGAACTCATATTTTTAAAGAGTGCATGGTGATACATGCTTGTAACTCCATTACAGGTCTCAGGGGATCACTCGCCAGCCAGCATAGCCTACTTAGTAAGTTCTTGCAATGAAAGATCTTGTCTCAATAATCAAACAAAATGGTAGAGAGCATCTAAAAAACTACAGTGAAACTGTTCTCTGTCCCCCACACATGCATGCACACGCGCGCACGCACACACACACACACACACACACACCATGCATGCATGCACCTGAAAACAATCAATAAAATAAAAATTCTATTTTTGATTCCCTGTAAAAGAACGAAACACAATGGTCCCAGCCTGTGAAAGTCCACCTAATATAAGCAATGCTGGTTAGTTGAGGGACCATAGAACCTCACATGAAGTAAAGACAGTGTTCTACAAGACACGGTGTGGAGAAACGTGAATGTCAATTCTTTGGTTGCATAACTTGCTTACTTCAGCTCTGAACTAAGGACTGAGATAGCTTTGGCATGGCTCCAAACACTCCCAAGTTCCACTCTATTTCTTAGAACTAGGAGGTAGAAATCTGAGCTTTTCTGATTTTCTTGCTTAATGTCACCTGGTACTATTATTGGAAATCCCTTACCCTGTCTCAGGCAGTGCTCCTGGTCATGTCCAGCAGATACTTCTGGCCTGCTTAATTTTCTTATTAAGAAGGCACTGGGCATGCATAGCTAGATTCTGAGACAGGATGCAAAGAAACCTAGAGGTTATGGAGTGAATAGCCTCCCTGGGCTTCATGAGAGCAGCAAGAAAGAGAGTCTGGCTAAAGGGACATCCAGGGAGATCCCTGTGCCTGTTACAGAGAAGCCAGACATTTTGATTTACTCTGGCAATTACAGTGTTTTGGGAAAGGTGAAGTTGATGCTCAGAGGCTAAAGTTCTCTGTGGAGACCATCTGCTACCAGCTCTTCAGAAAGCACAGTTCTTTGGATAGACAGATTTTTTGACCTAGTCTTATACCAGGTAAACAAAGATGGACTCTCTGTTCCTGCTGAGGAAGAAGTAGAGAAATTTGCAAATATTCCCCTCTCTAAATTTGATCTTATCTGCAAATTGGCTCACCAGGACTGTCTAGACTAGACTTGGTTACCATGGCTTCTTGTAAAAATGCGTTGACTTGCTTACAACCTAATTGTCTGACTTGTGTGATTTCATTGTGGACTCATTTTAAAAGAGCTGTTGTGTAAAACTACTGTGGAAGCATCTTAGTTCTATTTAACATCTCTGCAATAGCTGGAATTCAGAACTGGTGAATGTCTCTAAGAATTAATTGATAATCCTTCTATAGCCAGGAAATAGTAGTCCCCTAACCCTTTACATTTCATCTTTGTGGTGTGTGTGAGTGTTTACTGCATTGTAACCACCTATCATCCATCTCTACTTCCCATCAGACTTTAAATACCTTTGGACAATTATTCTTCCAAGTTGGCTGTTCTGCAATTGGTGTTCACAAGTGCACATGCCTGTGCACACCTACATATATACATACATGCATGCATACATACATACATCCACACACAGAGAGAGAGTGAGAGACATACATACACATACACACACACACACAGAGAGACAGACAGACAGACAGATACACAGACACACAGACACACAGACACACAGACACACAGACACACAGACACAGAGAACATGTCAGGAAAAGAGTTGGATGCTCCCTGTCTGTGGTTTAAAATTTGAGATAAGAAACTAAATAGCTGAGGTTTTCTTCATTCTAGACACAGGTCCTTGCCAGGCATTTTTCTGTCTACTGCATCATATTATTTCAACAACATTTCTGATACTTGAGTCCACCTGAGTCTGCCTGTGACTAACAACCAAATACATCTAACTAATGAAGCATGGGCATCAGGAAGTGCAAAGTGGCATCTTGCTATTGTTTCATTTTGCTTAGTTACTTAATTACTGTGCTCACCTGAGTTCAACTAGCAAAGTGTGAGGCATACTGGAACCCATCTCTCTTCCGTTTAAGTTGCTTTACCAATTGCTGGCTACGTGTCTTAGGAGCACTAACATGCCTCATCTCAGTTACACCACCTACAACATAGTTTACAGAATTTGGTCAACATTAAATTAGGAAGCATATGAAATATTTTAAGGAATAACATCTCATTACAGTTGAGATTATCATCTGTCTTCACTCTTCCCTTTTATCCCTGACAGCAGGCAATATGGAAAAGTTCACAGTTATATCCAAAGTGATGCTGAATTTGAACCTCCAAAGCCAGTGGGGTTCCTCGGCAGCACTTAGATACCACTTAATGTAAAGAAGGGAAGGGGTTTGCTCATTTCACAAATTCAGGAATCTAAAAGCATGGCCCATGGGCCAAATTGGGCCTGCTGCCCATTTTGTAAATATGTTGTTGGAACTCAGCTATGATCGTTCATGTCTGTATTTTGAAGCTGCCTGTGCATTACAATGGCTACAGTGAGACGCTCTGACAGAGACTGGGGAGCCCATAAAACCTAATATATTTGCTGTCTGGCTTTTTTACAGAAGTTTGCTAACCCCTGTTGCCAAGTGTGTTCAGAATGTGTTTAGTAGAGACTTGATAATGAGATAGAAGCTGACTCCAGGCTGGCTCTGTCCTTGTAAGTGGTACATTTCTAATGTCTTAGAGAATGTGTACCTCTCTACTTCTTCTGAGCAGCCTAGACAGAACCCATTCAATGTCCATACCATGTTACTAACCCATGAGCTTCCTTCTGGATTCCCAATGGTCTCCTCACACCATCTCTTTAATATTTTCCTGGGCACCCATCTACTTTTCTGCTTTGCTTCTCTATCCCCTACCCTCTAAACATCTGCTGCTTCTCCCATCTGCCTTCTACTAGAGCTGAGTCTTTGGCTTTACTCACTTGAGGTATTTCTTCCTTTCTGGCCCTTGCCCTGTGATTTCCAACTGTAGTAGATTGTTGAGGTCACTTTCATATCCCTGAGAACCTGATGCTCCCAACTGCAGGGCTCAGGACACATCATCCTGAGGTTCAGGTGTTAGCTTCCATACTTGAGACTGATCTGTCCATACTGGTTACCTGTCAAAATCAGCACTTCCTCTCCTTCCCTACTCTGTCTTTCTACCCCTATTTCCTATTACTGTATTGGGTGTCACATCCAAAATAAACAACCTGCACTCCCATCTTTTCTCATAGTCTCTTTCTAGGACATACCAACCTCAGATACTTACCAGCACTCACACAATGTACCCCAAGTACATTCCTAGGCATAGGAATTTCATAAAGGCAAGTATCTCAAGAATTACAAGAAGCCACATATAGAATGATGTCCAGAACAGTCAAGAGCACAGAGTGCAGATTAGCAGTTTCTAGTGTCTGAGAAAAAAGATCTAATGAATTGGCTACTTAATGGGTGAAGAGTTTCTGTTTGAGGTGATGAAAAGGACCTGGAAGCAGTGATAAAGATTGCATTTGCTGTTGATGTGATTAATTTTACTGAACTGTACACTTAAAGTGATTAATACTCTAGGGGTTGGAGTGATGGCTCCATAGCAAAGAGCACTAACTGCTCTAGCAGAGGACTGGGGTTCGGTTCCCAGCACACACATAGTGCGCGTGTGGTACACAGACATAAATGCAAACAAAAAATTCATACACATCAAATAGAACAATAGCAAATATAAAAATGATTAACATGCTAAATACAGTTGTATGTATTCATGTCCACAAAGCAAAAATTGATGAAAACCTCAGATGGTAGATTCCTACTACACTTGAGACACAAAAATATGCTCTGTGTTTACTGAGGTCCTTTGTGTAAAGCCTGTGATTCTTCCTACCCCAGCTGTGTTTGTTCTGTCTTAAGTCTTGCCTTTTGTGATGGTGATGGTCATGCCCTGCATTTGCAGGGTCTGCAGATTCCTACAGGGAGCCTGAGGAATCCAGCTGGTCTGTCCACACCAGTCTTAGAACCACTCATGGATAGCCAAGTCCGAAGAAGCCCACAATCCACAGACAGATGGGACTTTCTTCTCAATTTACCCCCTGTGAACTCTTTCAATACTCCTTGGCAGCCCTGTCACACATCCAGATCCTGCGGGTCAATTTGGAGGCTAATGACACACATATGGACCATATGGACACTGCTTAAACTGAAAATGTGTGCAGCTGTTAGGGTTGCCGGAGCCAGATGTTCAGCTGATAATCTTCTTTGGCTGAATATAATCTTGCTTGAAGAGGCTTTCATAGGAGGCTGGCTGCTGAGAACCAGACTCTGTCTTCCAGAACACTTGTCTCTTGTTAACTCTGAAATAGAGGGACTGTGTTTTAAGATATGGAACAAAGAGCTGTGTGTGTGTGTGTGTGTGTGTGTGTGTGTAGGTCAGAGAACAATCTTAGTCGTTTCTTAGTAGCTGTTGACCTTGTTTCTTGAGAGAGATTCTCATTGGGACCTAGAATTCCTCAAGGAAACTAGGTTAGTTGGCCAAGCAGCCTCAGGAATGTGCCTGTCTCTGCTGTTACTGGTTTAGAAGTGCATTGCACAATACCTGTTTTGTTGTTTTGTTTTGTTTATTTGTGTGGTTGTTCATGGACTAGTTTTGTTTTGTTTTACATGTATCCTGGAGATTGAGCTCAGGTTCTCAGGCTTTCAGAGCAAGCACTTTAATGACTGAGCTACCATCCTAGCCCAGCAGATATGGTTTAGCTAGAATATGGTTTCCATATGTTTGTTTGTTTGTCTGTTTGTCTGTTTACTTGCTTGCTATTATTTAAAAATTGCTTACTTAAGCACCACCTTCCACACCTGGCTTACTTTTCTTACTTCATCTTACCTGCTTGATTAGAACATGGATTTGTCTGTTTTCTCTATTTTAATGACTTGGGGGAATGAGAAAATAAAATGGCTTTGATTCTCATGTAGATATTGAAGGGGGGTTCATAGGCATAATAACTGAAACACTCTGTGTGCTCGAACTTAAAGCATAAAGCATAAAGACGTTTGCTTTTGACTCAGAAGTGTTTAAAAGCCTTTATTCATTTCTTTATGATGCAGAGAATGGAGCCATTGTAGAAAGCTTAGGAATCTGTGGGTACTCTCAAGAGAGGAATCCAGGGTCTTGAGAACTTATTCATGACTCCACCAGTCATCTGTTAGAAGGTATAAGAACTTTCCTATACCCCAGTGAACCCTTGTTCCTCAGGATCATCCTTAGAAGAAAGGCATACAGTAGACTCTTACTTCAGCAAACTTCACATTTCACTCTTCAGAGGCACCCCCTTTTCCAGCTTCTTCCACACCCTGTGAGTTTGTATAGCTAAGTTCTATCTGGCCAAACAGAAATAAAGGCTACCTGTACATCATTTCTCAACCTCGGTCCCTTTGTTTGGGTCAGAAGAAGAAAAGCTGAGGTTGTTTTGAAGGGCAGAACTGTAAAACTGGGTTCCCGTGTCACAGCTTGGAGGAAAATTTCCAGCAAGAGGGTATTTACATCAGACTCTTGAATTAGTGACAAACACTGGATTTAATTACTTAAATCCAAGGCCATCCATTATATCAATTTGCCTGTCTAGACTAACAAATAGTGAAAAAAACCAAAATGGCTAAAGCAAGTAAGGGAAGTGCTTTTTTTAAAAAGGGGAATCAGAATTTTTGTCAATTACTGTTATATCTTGGCCCAATTACCACATCATTAGTTGTAGGGTATCTTAGTATGCTATGAAATGAATGTCAAGCTGACCAGGATCTTTTTAAATTGTTGTTACTGAGAAAAAGGAACAGAGTTAACCAAGCCCCAGGACAAAGGAGTGAACATATACTTCTGTGTTTTCCATGTCAACACAACTAATATGTCTCTTCGTCAGTGTTGAGAAATTAAGAAGAACATCACCAGATCAAAGGCTGAGAAAACTTTTCCAATGAAGAAGCCACGTCAAGCAAAGAAGGTGAATTGAGGCTATCTTGGTTAAGCCTTTTTTGTGGTTTACTGAGACTATCAACCATTTTAATGTTAAATGAACAAGTGCCTTCAGTAGACAATTTTAATAATCAAGTCTGAGAAGGATCCCCACCTTTAGTACAGTAGCTACAAATGTTGAATATGAATCACTTGGATGTCTCATCAAAATACAGAACTCTGGAGGCCCCCAAATTGCTTTTTTAACTATTTTAATTTTTAGATTATGTGTATGATTGTTTTACCTGATTGTATGTTTGTGCACCATATGCAAGCACAGTGCCTACAGAGGTCAGAAGGGGGTATCAGATTCCCTGGAAAAGGAGTTAAAGATGGTTGTGAGCCACCGTGTGGATGCTGGGAATCAAACATGGTCCTCTGGAAGAGCAATCAGTGCTCTTGCCCACAGAGCCTCCAGCCCTCACATTTCCTTTTTGAGAATTTTCCAAGAAACCCTAATACTCAAGGGAAATCACTGATTTAGGTCTTCATTAAAGACAATGTTCCCTTCAGAATCTTTAGGGAGATGCTAATATTTCTCAGTTATTAACTTTGCCAGAAGTTTAGAGGACAGGGTCAGATGTTATTTAGGTCTTTTGATAACAATGGTTCTTAGTCCAAGGCCAGGAAACCAAGGAGAGAGCTCTTACACCTGCTAAATATATCCATCCCAATTATACAATCAAACACCAGAAATACAACAGCAAAAATGATCCTTTGGGCCCAATCTATGCAGCAGGGGCCAGGACACCATTCATCATTTGATTTCTATAGGCTGTTATTGTGACAAGTGCCTATGAATCCTTCTGAGATAGAATTAAAAGTATCTATGGAAAATGCTTACAGTAGCTTCTTGAAGGGGACCTCATCTCACCTTCAGTCACTGAATTCTGTCTTGAATCTGGAAGCTGGATGGCAGACCTCGACTTCCATCACAAAGGTTGATATCAGCCTTCTACTAGGATCTTAGTTTTGTTTTTATTAAAAAAGAAAGTTAAGCCACTCCTTGACTACATGCCCACCTTACCCAACAGGACACTGCAATACCATCAGTCAAGCTGCTTCTCCATGACCCTGACATCCACAACAGAAATTTACCTTCCGTCTTTGGTTGGCAAAGCCACTACTTAATCCTTGCTCCTTTAGAAGCAACCTTGTCGTTCTTGTTGGAATGATGGAACCAGCTTTATGAAACCTTCAAGGACAGTCATTAAAGTGTCTCAAATAATCTCTACTATTAGAGTTATTGCTAAAGTGTATTTTTATTGGCTTAATGAAAGGTATGTCCTCTAATGCTCCCAGGGCACATCAAGTTGAAGACTATCTTCTAGAACTCTGCTTTAATGGGATCACCTTTCTGTATCTTTTGATCCTTGCCCCAATATCTTCCCAGGCAATTTCTTACCTCTACACCTAATTGACTACAGGTCATTGCTGGGTCAGGTTTCAGGAGCCATCCGAGAAGCTATTTAGACCATTCCAATAGTTTATTTCTAGGTCATTAAGTACTGAGTCAATGGTTTTCATTTCAGTAAATCTACGTTCAGCGAAGACATATCCAACCCTACCATATTAGTGCAGGATAAACCAAAAAAAGAAACAGTGAAAAACATTGCTTATGTGCTTGTTCATTCATGAGGAAGAATTATCATAAGGAAGACATTCAAGTAGACAAGATGCCTCATTCAATGAAAGTCAGTCAGATTTCCTCTTTGGACACTATTGTTAGGCTTGTGCAATAGTGGTCTAAATTGATGTTGGACTTTATCATAGTAAAGAGAATGGCTATTTATGAGCCCAAAGCTGTGGACTTAATGTCATTAAAATTATCTAGATAGTGTTGATAACTATATACTTATTTCCCAGTCACAGAAACCTTGATATATACAGTATGAGTCTCCAAGGAAACCAAACACTTGGTGTTAACTGCATTAATTTTTTTCCCATGTCAGGAGTACATTTGTTCATCTTATCTAGATTTGAACTTACCTCCTTTGCCTGTATTACTTCTGATAGTACCAGCACTCAAGAGATTGCTAAGTAATGCTTTCATTACCTTAGGCTTAAAAACCCTCTTTCAATAAAGGTAAACTGTCAAGTTGAAAAGATTGAATCACTAGTTTTGTTTTTAAAATTAAATTAACCCTTGATAAGAGTTGCCACTTTCAGGTGTTAGCCCTCGACCACTGTGGTTAGATATCATTTCCATTTTAGTTGATCTGTCTCACCATCAGACCTGTTACTCTCCATGACTAAACGTGCAGGTGATTATATTTAAATAAATTGGTTTTCCACATACAAAACAAACAAACAAACAGAGACAGCTACAGACTGAGATTAAAGAAGAAAACGAGCAGTCGTGAGTGATGCACGTCATATATCCTTGGTACCTTCACACAGTCACTCAGTGTGATAATAGTGCCTTACTCCACCTGTGCGGTGTATCTGCTTTAGCATTTGACTTCTCTGCTAAGGTATGAAAGGTCTTTGGGAGCTGCTCAGATCTGCATATGTACAGTTTGAAGGTAACACATAAAAGAGGTTAGACTCCCATGGACAAGCCTCAGACAATAGTTAAAGGTTAAATCATTTTTTGACATACCTGATTCAGTGATAGACAATTCTGAGATGAATCTACCTACTCCACTAAAGGTCCCCATTGGGGTAAAACTTTAGTTCTGCTGCGATGGCCAACATGGTCATTCATCTTTCTGCCAATTTCATCTCAGCCACATATTTTAGTTTCATTTTGCTCTCTCACCCATGTTCGTTGGAATCCTTTTCCAAACTACCTTTGTGAAGGGCTTCCTCTCAAGCTAATATAAGGTTCAGGAGAAAAGAACAGTGTCAAGGACTAAGAGATAGTATCACCTTTTAAGAAGGGAAGTGAAAATCAGAAATATAGCAGCAAATAGTAAAGAGAGAATTGGAACTAAGGTATGAGGTGGGTTTTGGTTCTAGAAGAAGAAAGTAGGTCTCTATGCTAAAGTAGAGTGAACAAAGGGGCTGATGGAAAGTGGAAAGTTGAGTTAGTAGCAGGCAAGTGTGGATCCTATGTGTAGCATTAGGGAAAGGGAGTGAAATCTATGGTACAGATGGAGAAAATATTTGGCTTAGAGGATGTGGATCTTGAAAAATGCAAGAGGTAGTAAGGAGTGGGATACAGATAAGTTCGTAAGTGAGGGGGCCAGAAAATGGGTTGCTAGCTCAGAACAACCAGACAGTCAGTGAGAAAACATGTGAAAGTCAGTGAGAAAAGGTTTGAGGAGGGAATTTCCCAGGGTATCAGTGCAAGAGGCAGCAGAAGAGACAACATTAGAGGAACTTGGAAGATGCAATCAGATAGGCATGGAAAGAACCGGCCCAACATTTTTGGCAGCTAGAAGGTTATAAACACAAGGGCTCTACTGGAGCAAGAATAGGGAAAGAAAAGTGGAAGAAAGTTGGTAACAAAACAAAATGGCAGGGGTTACTGGACTGCCAGAGGCAGGGCTGCTACCATTACCACCTTCCTCTTGGCTTCAGAGCACGTTCTTCTCTTCTGCTGACAACTTCTGTGACTGCTCTTCCATCTCCTCTTCCCACACCATAAATCTCCATTCCCTGGATGACATTTTCATATTTCCTTTTCCCTCCTGCCACATAAGGTTCTTCTATGACCTTGACCTCATACTGATTACAAAACACAGATAAGACCCCTATGTAGATCCCTGTATAAAAAAGCCTATCAGGCAGACCCAGAGAAAGGGAAGAAGGAAGGATAATAACAAGGTCACATACTCAAAGGGCAGACAATTTTAGATGCTGGTACGTGCTTTGAGGAAAACAAATATGTTAGTGGGACAGGAAATTACAGTGAGAAGTGGAGTAGCAGTTTAGACACTGAAATTGACTGAGTGAATTGCCTGAATGATGAGGAGTCACTTAGAAATATGTGTGAGAAAGGTTCTTAGTGGAAGCCTACAGTTGGAACCAAATACCATGGGATTCTGAGAGAGAAAATCAAGCCAAAAGATCCAGAGCCCAGTGAGCAAGTGGAAAAGATAGAACAGTCAGGCAGGGGTGAGGTTGGGCTGTTCCTACCCAACCTTATAGGAATGCAGCCTCTACTGTTTATATTAATGATCCACTGAAAGATATCAAATGTTGGGCTATCACACTTGGGACTATTACAATACAGTGTGTTCTGAAAAGGTTGCTGTTTTGGCTCCATGAGAGTCAGAGGGGCAGGGCCAAGGACCTATGACCACACATTGAGTGGTATGGGTCTACAGTGGCAGGGCTTGTGCTGTGGACTATGATGGAGATGAAGCCAAGTGAGATGCAAGGATAATGGGAAGGGCTGCTACAGGATAAGTGGGACAGATGGGGAAAATTTCTGGGCTAATTAACTGTGCTAGTAGAATAGGACCTTCAGTAGCATGGGAGAAATATTGGAAGAACAGGTTAAGATTATGATTACTTGAGTTTAGATTAGCAGTGATAGGGATGGTAGAAATGGAAAAGATAAAAGCAGAAAAAATACGTAAACAACCTTCTCATTGCTCCTATGGAGTCTTGAGATTGTTCTTAATTATGTTGTACTTTAATATAGATACATTATTATCTTAGAAAAATTTTGTCTTACTTTTTAAGAGCGAGTCAATATAACTGAAATAGTAAATGTATAAGAGATAAAAATTGGTTTGTGTATTAAGTAAGCAAACATCGAGACCTTTTAAAATATTTTTATTATCCTCTCAGCCAATGTTGGCTCTTAAATTCCTCCGTGAACCTTAACTATCTACTACATGACTTCACTGTTCAATAAAGCATTTATGAGTTGCAGACTCCGGAGCATCATTAGTAGGTATGGCTGTCCTGAACTGAAATGTGCTGAGAGTGTAAAGCATCTATCTGCTTTGAATATTCAAGGGACAACAGAATGGAAAATGTCTTGTTCATATTAATTATGTTTATTACATTTAGGATGGTGATGTTTTACATATATTTGGTGAGAGTAAACTATTAAGTCCAATTATATATGTTTATCTTTAATTTTGAAATATGATTATTAATAATCTGAGGTTTCACTCCTGACTTCTTTTCTTTTTTTTTTCTTTTTGTCTCTACAGGACAACACTTCTGTATACATTATGATAATTTCATAAAATAGTACATGTATTTTAAACAGTTCTTTTTTGTTAATTCTGTAGAATTTAACAATAACTCTTTACTTGGTAAGTTTTATTTTATTTCAGGAAGTTCCACAATGTATAAGGAATACATAGATACAGCATTATTGACTTTTTAGTTCGTAGTAGACGTGTAGAAAGCTGGAGCTCGTGTAAACTCACCAGGCATGACCTGTTTGGTTTATATTAGGCTACAGAAAACCTACGGGGTTGTGAATTGACCAAATGAGAAGTTGTTTCCCACATACAATGTCTAGTGCTAAACGTCTGGCCTTGGAGTGGCAGTTCTGGAAGGGCAGCGATTGCTGTATGTGTGTCTTTGGTTTTGATTTTTACTCACCATAAGGGACATTTACTCCAGTTCTCCTACTCACAATACACAAAAGAAAAGGGCAACAAGATGCCAACACATTTGTTCCTCATTGAAAAGCTTTCTATAATTTCTACCTGATGGCTTCTTTTTACACACAGCTGCATTGCGCTTTTACTTTTTGTATTGGATATTTTAATTTATTTACATTTCAAATGTTATCCCCTTTCCTGGTTTCCCCTCCAGAAACCCCCTATCCCATTCCCCTTCCCCTGCTTCTATGAGGATGCTTCCCCACTCACCCACTCCTGCCTTCCCACCCTGGCATTCCCCTACACTGGGGCATCCAGTCTTCACAGGACCAAGGACCTCTCCTCCCATTGATGCCCGACAAGGCCATCCTCTGCTATATATGCAGATGGAGCCATGGACCCCTCCATGTGTACTTTTTGGTTGGTGGTTTAGTTCCTGGGAGTACTGGGGAGTCTGGTAGGTTAATATTGTTGTTCTTCCTATGAGTTGCAAACCCCTTCAGCTCCTTCAGTCCTTTCTCTAACTCCTCCATTGGGGACTCTATGCTCAGTCCAATGGTTGGCTGCAAATATTTGCCTCTGTATTTGTCAGGTGCTGGCAAAGCCTCTCAGGAGACAGCTATATCAGGCTCCTATACATAAGCACTTCTTGGCATCCCTAATAGTGTCTGGGTTTGGTGTCTGTATATGGGATGGATCCCCAGGGTTTTTTTCCCTTACTAGGCACTGGGTAGTGTCTCGCAGACCATTCACATACAATCTCAGTTGTTTCTCACTGACACCTTCAAGGTGTCCATTTTCATAGACAAGACGGTCTGGTAGAACTGATTGCTCCTTTGCAGCCCTTCTGATGAGCTTGATGAAGAATATAACTGCATATTGTCTGCTCATCTTCCATTGTTCATCATGAGGGTTACATGGAGCTGAACCTGTTTAATTCTCCACTGCACAGCAGAAGCCAGGTTAGGGGCCAGGCACTGAATAGACACTTGCATGTATCTGTCTGGAGACTTAACAATTAGACTAAACAGAGCAAATGTGTTTCATCAAACATTCCACTTTTGTTTACTGATTAAACCTGTTTGCACAACTTATATGAGAAGGACCCCAGGGACGACTACCTGACTAAGCAGGGGAAAGAACCTTGATTTAGTAAAATCTGGGGTAGAAGTGGAGAGAAGAAAAACACACATGTTCTGATGTTTCCAGCTCTAAATTTTTACATGATTGATCATAAATTTCATGTACTGTACTGCTTCTACACTAACCATGATGCAAACACTTCCTTTAATTAACTGACTCTATCAGGTGGCTAATGCATGGACATCCAGAAGGAGCTCAGCTCAATAAAGATCATGCTCCAAATGTGCCCATCAAAAGAAAAATAATCCTCCAATAATGTCCCACAGTACTTATTAGTCACCCTAATAGTGCATCTATGGTTTATAAATAGCATTTGTGGACCCCTAAAAGGCTCTGAGCAAATCAATCATATTCTGCAGCAGCTTGTCCAGTAATATTTGCCAACGCTTCACTTATTGCTTCTTTGAATGGAAACTGGACTATTTCTCAGCCTCCTAGAGATGTTGTAATGAATAAAAAGCCAGCAAACATTTATAAGGCAGTTGACTCAACTGGATGGCTCGCTGATGATGGGCAAGGGAGATTTCATAAATAACATTTCCATCATCCCATTCATCTTGGATTCTCCTTGTCCATTCATTTACCATCTTATATTTTTAATCAGAAAAAAGTTATGTCATCTCAGAGGACTTTCTGAAGAGGTCATGTAAAATATGACTAAAGAGAATGAATATAGACACTGAAAAATGTATCGTTAGCAAACAAGATATCCAAACTACTCATTCCCGCCCAAGCTATTTTCAATTATCTATGGGTATGACCACATGCCACTTATATTGAATCAAGGATCTGAGAGAAAAATGATGATATTCTCTTTAGGGCCTTGTGTATTGTGTAGTGTAGTGAAAATCAGGCCCTTGAGCCAAGGGATGGGATGCAAAGGAGTAAAGGAAAAGAAAATTGATAGATGAAAAAGCAAAGCTCCCATCTTGGGTGTCTGAGTTTCCATATGTCTTTTATGTTTGGGTTGTGACTTACCTGACTCGCTGTTGTTTACAGGTTTCAGAATGCAGCTGAATTACTGTCTGGTGTGGAGCAGGCACTCAATAAATCATTGTTTACAAGTAGAGTTTACTTCAAGTGAAGCAGCAGCTAGATCTAAATACTTACCAGATACTGATACATTTCAAACTAATCATTATTTTGTATGTGACCACAGCATTTACGTAGTTTAAAAAATCTCCCCCCAAACCCTACCCTTCAAGTGCCGTAGAACTAGTTAACTTCTAGGTTTGAGGAGGCAAAGGAAAGGGAAATCTTTGGATGTTGTAAGGAGTCCCAACTTTATTCAGAATGCTCAATAAAGATCATGAATATGATCTTATACAATGAACATGATAATACAATGATTGGTTTTCTGATGGATGGGTATTGCACTGAAGCTGGCATATAGAGTTAAAGAAGAGGCAGACATAGTAAGGCAGCTGGAGATAGTAGCTAAGGCTTCTGGCAGACATTAGCTATGCAAAGCAAGTGTGTTGTGGGGGCTGGAGTCAAGGGCCCAGCAGCACTGAGCAGCACAGAAAGATTACAAATCTAATGCTAGAAAGAAAGACTGACATACGGGAAGATTCTCCATATTTTAAATGAACAAACATACTGTTACTTTAAACCAAGATCACACTTAAATTTTATTGTACGTTAGAGGAAACATAAGCACACAACTAGAGAGAATCCCAAGGGCACTTTGCAGCCTGATGGACTGACCCTACAAAGACCTGCTGAAAGTGTCAGTGGACCAGAAACCTCATGAACCAAAGCCAGGTGGCAAGATTTTCCCACTGAGAACTTAGGACCATAAAGAAATTATAGAGCCAGAAACTCTCCTATCCATGAAATGTTTTATAAAGCAAAATTTAAAAAATATCCTATGCAGACCCCCTCCTGGTCTGCTTCTGGGGACACCGGATCTCTTCTGACCCACCCTAGAGGGTGCACAGAACCCAGAGCAGTAGGTAAGAAGACCCACTCACTGCCCTAGGCCCAGAGCTGAGTGCAGGGAGTCTTCAGATTCCAGCAGAACTCCAAACTCTGCCCCTGTGGAATAGCACACCCCTTCCACCCCTCTCCCAGATCTGAGGCCTGAAGCAGACCCCCACGCAGTCTGCTTCTGGGGACACCGAATTCCTCCTGAACCACCGTAGAGGATCCACTGAACCCAGTGGCAGAGGACCAAAGGAACTGAGAGAGACAGACAACATATCCCGAGACATAATAGAGGAGCCACTGCACTCAGAGCAGTGGACACATTAGCCTGAGACATCCTAGAAGAGACATTACACCCAGAACAGTGGACACCTAGCTGGACTGCTACCTAGGAGACACCATATTCTGAGTCATCCTAGAGCTACCATTGTATTCAGAGCATCTGGAGAAGATCACAGAGACATTGGGACCCCGAGGAGACCAGACACAAGCAAGATAACTGTAAAGGGAGGCCCCAGTCAGAGACAGAAAGTACAGGGAGCACTAGAGTTAACCAAATGGCAAAAAGCAAGAGCAAGAATGTAAGCAACAGAATCCAAAGCTATATGGAAACATCAGAACCCAGTTCCCCCATCATAGCAAGCCCTGAACACCCCATCACACCAGAAAAGCAGGATTCAGAATTAAAATCTCTTCTCATGATGATGTTAGAGGACTTTAAGAAGGACATAAATAACACTCTCAAAGAATTTAAGGAGAACACAGGCAGACAGATAGAAGCCCTTAAAGAGGAAACACAAAAATCACTTAAGGAATCAGAAGAAAAAATAACCAAACAGGAAAAGGAATCAAACAAAACCTTCCAAGATCTAAAAACGGAAGTAGAAACAATAAAGAAATCACAAAGGGAGACTATCCTGGAGATAAAAAACCTAAAAAAAAGATCAGGAGTCATAGACACAAGTATCACCAACAGAATACAAGAGATAGAAAAGAGAATCTCATGTGCAGAAGATACCATGGAAAACATTGACACAACTGTCAAAGAAAATGCAAAATGCAAAAAGCTACTAACCCAAAACATACAGGAGATCCAGGACACAATGAGAAGGCCAAACCTAAGGACAATAGTTATAGATGAGGGGAAAGACTCCCAACTTAAAGGACCAGTAAATATCTTCAACAAAATTATAGAGGAAAACTTTCCTAACCTACAAAAAGAGATGTCCATAAATATAGAAGAAGCCTAGAGAACTCCAAATACTTTAGACCAGAAGAGAAATATCTCCCGTCACATAATAATCAAAGCATCAAATGTACAAAACAAAGAAAAAATACTAAAAGCAGTAAGGAAAAAAGGTAAAGTAACATATAAAAGACGACCTATAAGAATTACACCAGACTTCTCACCAGAGACTATAAAAGCCAGAAGATCCTGGACTGATATCATACAGACCCTAAGAGAACACAAATGCCAGCCCAGACTACTATACCCAGCAAAACTTTCAATCAATATCGATGGAGAAACCAAAATATTCCATGACAAAATCAAATTTGCACAATATCTTAACACAAATCCAGCACTTCAAAGGATAATTGGGGGAAAACTCCAACACAAGGAGGGAAACTACAACCTAGAAAAAGCAAGAAAGTAATCTTCTAATAATCCTAAAAGAAGACCGCTACACAAACATAACTCCAATGCCAATAACAAGAATAACAGGAAACAACATACATTATTCCTTAATATCTCTTAATATCAATGGACTCAATTCTCCAATAAAAATACATAGACTATCAGACTGGATACATAAATACAACACAGAATTTTGCTGCATACAGGAAACGCACCTCTATGAAAAAGACAAACACTACCTCAGAGTAAAAGGATGGAATACAATCTTACAAGCAAATGGTCCTAAGAAACAAGCTGGAGTAGCCATTCTAATATCAAATAAAATCAATTTTCAACCAATAGTAATCAAAAAAGATAAAGAAGGACACTTCATATTCATCAAAGGAAAAATGTACCAAGAGGAACTTGCAATTCTGAACATCTATGCCCCAAATGCAAGTGCACCCACATACATAAAGGAAACTTTACTAAAACTTAAAGCATATATTACACCCCACACAATAATAGTGGGAGATTTCAACACTCCACTCTCAGCTATGGACAGATCATGGAAACAGAAACTAAATCGAGACACAATGAAACTAACAGAAGTTATAAACCAATTGGACTTAACTGACATCTATAGAACATTTCATCCTAAAACAAAAGAATATACCTTTTTCTCAGCACCTCATGGTACCTTCTCCAAAATAGACCATATAATTGGTCACAAAACAGGCCTCAACAGATACAAAAAGATAGAAATAATCCCTTGTACCCTGTCAGACCACCATAGACTAAGACTCGTCTTTGACATGGACAAAAACAACGGAAAACCCACATACACGTGGAAACTGAACAATGTTCTACTCAACGATAACTTGGTCAAGGAAGAAATAAAGAAAGAAATTAAAGACTTTTTAGATTTAAATGAAAATGAGGACACTTCATATCAAAATTTGTGGGACTCCATGAAAGCAGTACTGAGAGGAAAAATCATAGCTCTAAGTGCCCACAGAAAGAAAATGGAAAGAGCGTACATTAACAACTTGACAACACACCTGAAAGTGTTAGAACAAAAAGAAGCTAATATACCCAAGAGGAGTAGACGGCAGGAAATAATCAAACTCAGGGCTGAAATCAACCAAGTTGAAACAAAAAGAACTATACAAAATATCAACAAAACCAGGAGCTGTTTTTTTGAGAAAATCAACAAGATAGACAAACCCTTAGCCAGACTAACCAAAGGGCGCAGAGACAGCACTCAAATCAATAAAATTAGAACTGAAAAGGGAGACATAACAACAGAAAGAGAGGAAAGATAGTTTACATAGCTAGGTTGGGTATTAGGTTACACTTCTGATTGAGCATTACCATACTTATAAAGCCCTTGATTAACATTTTAAAAATGTATAAAAGCCAAATGGAAAAGGGGGGACAAGGGATAGGGGTTTTCTAGGGAGGGGAAATGGAAAAAGGGATTGACATCTGAAATGTAAAGAAAATATCCAATAAAAAAAAAGAAAATGCAAAATAAATAAATAAATAAATAAATCCTACAACTGGTTCAGAGAACTGTAAGAAGGGGACTCTTTATACTTTATCTGAAAATGTTAATGTCCTTATGTTCACATCAGTCTTATCTTGGAATTGGTTAGGATTATAATTGAATTTTCTTCTAAAATAATTATTCATGTATATTTAAAAAACTTTTTGCACTCTCAATTTCTTATTCTGCGTATTGGAAATTCTATCCTTATACTGAAATTGCTTATCGTTAGCTTCTGTCTATTCTTGATCCTCTATTGCTGTCTTATTTTTTTTCTGTGGTCTTAAAGGTTTTACTAGTTTCTTCTCTTGTCGCTGTGACCACATACCTCAGAAAAAGTAACTTTAAAAGGGAAAGAGGGTATAATTTGATGGCTACAATTCATCATGGGGTTCAGAGCTCTCTTTATAGGAAAAAAAAGGTTGTTTCTGGTCTCTGCTTCAGTTCTGGTCTCCAGGTTCTTGCCTTGAGTTCCTGCCATGGCTTTCCTCAGTGATAGACTGAGAACTGGATGTTATTAGATAAAATAAATCTCTTCCTTCCCAAGATGCTATGCTAATGGTGTTTATCACAACAATAGAAATCAAACCAGGACATACACAGAAATGGAACCAATCATAGTGGGCAGGGCCCTTCCATATCACTCACTAATCAAGTACATGCCCTCACAGACTTGCCTACAGAATAATCTGATGGTGGTAATTTCACTTTGGTCTTTCTTTTCTCGGGCTTCATGTGGTCTGTGAGTTATGTCTTGGGTATTGTGAGATTTTGGGCTAATAGCTACTAGTCAATAAGTGCATACCATGTTCCTTCTTTTGTGATTGGGTTACCTGACTCAGAGTGATACTTTTAGTTCCATCCATTTGCCTAAGAATTTCATGAATTCATTGTTTTAATAGCTAAGTAGTACTCCATTGTGTAAATGTACCACATTTTCTGAATCCACTCCTCTGTTGAAGGACATCTGGGTTCTTTCCAGATTCTGGTTATTATGAATAAGGCTGCTATGAACATAGTGGAGCATGTGTCCTTGTTATATGTTGGAGCATTTTTGGGTATATGCCCAGGAGTGATATTTTTGGATCCACAGGTAATGCTATGTCCAATTTTCTGAGAAACTGTCAGACTGATTTCCAGAGTGATTGTACCAGCTTACAACCCCACCAACAATGGAGGAGTGTTCCTCTTTCTCCACATTCTCAACAGTATCTGCTGTCATCTGAGTTTTTGACCTTAGTCATTCTGACTGGTGTGAGGTGGAATCTCAGGGTTGTTTTGATTTGCATTTCCCTGATGACTAAAGATGTTGAACATTTCTTTAGGTGCTTCTTGGCCATTCAAGTTTCCTCAGTTGAGAATTCTTTGTTTAGCTCTGTACCCCTTTTTAAATAGGGTTATTTGATTGTCTGGAGTCTAATGTTTTGAGTTCTTTGTATATTTTGAATATTAACCCTCTATCAGATGTAGGATTGGTAAAGATCTTTTCCCAATCTGTTGGTTGCCATTTTGTCCTATTGACAGTGTCCTTTGCCTTACAGAAGCTTTGCAATTTTATGAGGTCCCATTTGTCAATTCTTCCTGCAGAAGACTTGAAAGAAGGGTCATATGACCCAGAGGGGTCAAGGCCATCACAAGAAAATCTACAGAATCAACTAACCTGGGGCCATAGTGTCTCACAAAGACTGAACCACAAGCCAGAGAGCATGCATGGGATGGACCTAGGCCCTCTGCACATATGTAACAGATACGAAGCTTGGTCTTCATGTGGAACTCTGAACAGCAGGGGCAGGGTGTCTTAGTTAGGGTTTTACTGTTGTGAACAGACACCATGACCAAAGCAACTCTTATAAGGATAACATATAATTGAGGCTGACTTACAGGTTCAGAAGTTCAGTCCATTATCATCAAGGCGAGAACATGACAGCATTTAGGCAGGCATGGTGGAAGAGTTGAGAGTTTTACTTCTTCATCTGAAGGCTGCTAACAGAATACTAGTTCCCAGGAAGCTAGGATAAGAGTCTTAAAACCCTCACCCACAGTGACAAACCTACTCCAACAAGGCCACACCTACTCCAATAGGGCCACACCTTCTAATAGTGTCATTCCCTGGGCCAAGCATATACAAACCATCACAAGGGATTATCTCTGTCTTTATTGCTTGCTTTTGGATTGTTTTTCTCTAACTGGGATGCCTTGTCTAGTTTCAATACGAGTAGATACACCTAGTCCTTCTGCAACTTGATTTACCAAGGTAGGTTGATATCCATGGAGGCTTCCACTTTTTTTAGGAGAAACTAAGGGAATGGGAGTTGGGGACAGAAGAATAAGGGACTGGGAAGAGAGGAAGGAAGGGAAGCTGAAATCAGGATGTGAAGTAAATAAATAAATTAATGAATGAAAAAGAAAGGAAGGAAAGAAGAAAGAAGAGGGGGGGTGGTCTGGAAAGTACTCTCCTCAGAGATGTTGCTGTATTTTTCCAAACTGTCAAGAGTATTGGCAGCTGTGTAGCTATTTGCTCTGCCAGTTTGAAAACTGTAAACTGACACCTCACACAAGCCTTGAAAACAAAATGCACTGTTGATAGAATATTGGATCACTCATGTGGATACCATAGTAAAGGCCAGTCTTCGATGAACTCAGCCAGGATAAAGCTGTTTACATGCATCTCACATGGCAATTGTTGCTACCTGGATCCTTCATCATACTGCAGATGGCTACACAGTCACAGTCACAGACACTACATGGATACAGAAGATGTTCTGGGTGCACTGAGGATGATGTGCCCAATTTGTGACTCTTATAGTTGATCCATTCCTCTGGCAGTGAAGAAGGCCGCACTGCATGGGTGTGGGTCCGGCCTCACCTGGTAGGTGAACTTTACTGTATCTTGGGTTTTCTCTCAAGAGTCATTTGTGGTACCTCACTGCTGTTAGGCACTAGGTTTCAGTGTTGTTTGTCCAGTCCAATCAGCATCTGCTTTTCTTTGGTTGTGATTTACAGACATTTGAGTTTTCTCAGAAGCACATCAGCTCCCTTGAAATTTAACTTGCCAAGATATGGACACTACTTTCCTCATGTACTCCTGAACTATGTGCCTTAATAAGCTTACTTGATCACTAATTGCAACTGTCTCCTGAAATCTGTCATTTAATTTTAGCCATTTCCTAGATATTAGTGTAGAAAAAGAATGAGGATTTTAGAGACCTGTTTTGGAAACTCAGGATTCTATCTCGTGATTTATCAACACGAGATAACTTTCTTTCTCCTAAGATCAATCTCAGGCTAGTTTAAAGGCAGAAGCTCAGCGACAGGACAGAGAGTGTTCAATTCTAATTGAATGCTTGTTCAGACCCTTGGCTTCTCTTCTGGTATTGGCATGATCAATCAGCTTGGCTTCAATACTTACTGGGTTGTCATGGATAATAGAATTTCTCTAGACTTCCTTTTTGTGTGCCAGGACAGAATGTGTGAAAACATTAATGAATCTAGCCATGGCTGAATTAATGTCTCAGGCCAAATGGAAAAATCAATACAGAAACTTAAGCAGAGGGAAAATTAAGTTTGTAAGGTATATGCTGATAGTTTATGGAGACTGTTAGGTTGGCTAAAGCTCAGATTCTGAGGACTATAGCTAATGAAATACTAAATGTTGACTTTGTCCTAATGCTGTTGAGAATACCATCAATTGAATGCTATATGAGACTAACTGAGTATATTTTACTTTAGTCTGAAATGATCATATACACCAAAGTAGCAGAAGTAATAGCATAGGGAAGATTTCCAGAATTCAAGACAGCATAGATAAAAATGAGAGATGGTTTTTGTTGAAGACAACTCCATATGGGTGCCTCACGTTTCTGCATATCTGTGGTTGGTTATCTCAAGACTGTCTACAAAGTAAAAAGTCATGGAAGACATAATACTGTCCTCCAACGGGAAGGTTTGTTTACATACTGATAGAATAAAGACTATTTTCTCTTTGTGGCAAAATGCGGGCAATTTTTATTACCTTTATGCAAATATCAGGTTCTATAGCCTTCAGATTCTTCAGCTGGGATGAAATCCATTTTAATAACCCGCATGCTTCTGCCCCTTCTACATCATTCTTTGATGCTAGAAAACAAGTGAGATTATCATGTCCTATGCTCATGATGCTTAAGACTGTAAATGACAAACCTCTCTAGACTCAGAAAAGTGGGTATCTATACAACTTTGGTAATCTACTTTGCTATCTTGCAAACAGAGTAAATCCTATAATTCTTTACCCTTCTCAATTACATATTTCAACATTTACAACTTAACAGGGTTGGAGAGAGGATTCAGTGGCTAAAACTGCTTGACATTTAATACAAATTTAATCACCTCAGTTCAATCCCTGGGACTAATGATGCAAAGAGATAATTGACTCTCAAAAGTTGTACTTTCACCTCCAAATGCATGCTACAGCATGCATGTATTCTACTCGTATGCTCATACACACACTGCATACATCCTACTCGTATGCTCATACACACACATATATATACTACTAAGAGATTATAACTTTTTAATATGAACCTTGTGTTCCAAGTTTTATCTCAAAACATTTTAACCTGTTCTTTTTTCTTCTTTTTCAAATGAAGTTTAGAATCAGCACCCTCCTACTTTTCTCAAACTCTTAAAGCATTATGTAAGAAGCACATTCAATTTATAAATTAATTTGCTGGAAATTGACATCTTTTAATAAAAGTTTCTACTTTGAGAACATGGCTTGCAGTACATCTACTTTTGTTGGTTGGTTTTTAGTTTAGCTTTTTTTTCTTTTTGAATCAACTTTACACAAATTAGGGTCATCTGGAAAACTCAAACCTCAATTGAAAAAAATATCTCCATCGATTGACCTGTGAGAAACTCTGTGGGGTATTTTCTTGTTTAACTATTGATATCTAATGTCCTTCTCCTCTGGATAATACCAACCCTAGAAAACTAGTCCTACACACTTGCAGAATAGTCGACTGATTATATCTGCTTAGACAGAGTAACCAGCCCTTAATAATTCTGCAGCACAAAAGTCTGTCAGATGAGTTTGGGCCAGAAGGCTGAAGATTTGATACTCCAATGTTCGGTAGTATAGGGGCTGTCCAGGTGTTCAGCGGTCTCTATAAATTGGCTAAGTTTTAGAAGCTATGCTTAGTGTTTCCCATAACTTCAGTTAATTTAGTCATTCTGGATTTCTGACGGCATTGAAGACCTAAAGACTCATATCCTGTTTATTTACCTTGAGAGAAAAGATCTGAGTGGATGGTTTTCAGCTGACATTCATTCTAAAGCCAAGAAAAAGCCAAGTTCAAAATTAAGAGTTTTAGTCAAGAGAGACGACAGAGATTCTGGTTAGTCAAAAAGAGGAGGGTCTGGGTATTAAGACTATCTTGTACCTCACTGGTACAAATAGGAATAATTATGCTCTGATTGTATTCTGAGAGAAAAGTTTTATTTTAACAGGAAGGGTAATATGTAGGAGGAGCTAAGGGGGAAGGAGCACAGAGGAAAAGATGGAGTAAGGAGAGGAGAAGATGAAGTAGATGAGAAGCTAGGTAATGAGAGAGAAAAAGAGAGAGAAAGAGAGAGGGGGCATGGAGGCAGAAGTTCACATGTCTCCACTAGTCAAAGATAGTTTACATAGCTAGGTTGGGTATTAGGTTACACTTCTGATTGAGCATTACCATACTTATAAAGCCCTTGATTAACATTTAAAAAAATTGTATAAAAGCCAAATGGAAAAGGGGGGGGGCACGGGATAGGGGTTTTCTAGGGAGGGGAAATGGGGAAAGGGATTGGCATCTGAAATGTAAATAAAATATCCAATTTAAAAAAAGAAAAAAAGAAAAAGAAAAAGAAAACTGGTCCTAGGCTATATAAGAAACCACATTGAACAAGCCATGGAGAACAAGGCAGTAAGCAGCATTCCTCCATGTTTTTTGCTTAGTTCCTACCTCCAGGTTCTTCCCTTGAAATCCTATCCTGATTTCCTTCAAGATAGACTGAGATTAAAACATATAAGCCAAGTATGATCATGGTGTTTTATCACAGAAAATAAAGATAGTATTTAAAAACCTTATTCTATGTTTCCCAGGTATAAGTTATTACATTTTTCCTGTGGGCCGTGAATATTTGACATGACAAGTATTTGAGGTTCATATGGTTTTGTCTTTTATGAAAGCAATTTGAATTGTTTTTCATTATATTTTGTTAATTAGTGCTAAGTTAAAGAAAGAATTACTGTGAATATACTCTGATAGTTCTCTAGGTAGTTATGTTGGGCCTGTCGTGAAGGGAACAAAACATCTGTACGTGGTAAAGTATTATATGTAGAATAAAAATAGTGAATCAATAATACCAATAGGCATTCTTATCTTTGATCTTTCATTACTGTTTTTGAAGTTGGGTTTATTGTTTCTTTATTGGAAACATAGTTATTTTTACTCATGGTAATAAAGCATATTTTTGATTTACACAATTATTCCTTCCTTCTTATTTCTTTTTGAGGAGTGGGTAATAAGAAAAGGTCTCACAATGTCATTTGGGATTAGAGTCCAAGATTCTTTTGTCACTGTCTCCCAAGTGCTAGGATTACAGCTGTGTGCCACTATGCCTGGTAATTTTGATATTTCTTAGAAATTAATGTTGAATTTTCCTAAAGGCCTTCTCAGGGCTTATCTCAGTCATCTTAAAATATATTGCACTGAATACTCTTCTAGAAGACATTAATAGTTATGAACTAGAGGTCACAATGCCACATACCTGTAATACCAGCAGCTATTAAGAGGTTCAGAGAGAATGATCACAAGTTTTAGGTAAGTCTGGTTACATAGAAACTTCCAGACAAGCATAGGCTTCATTAGAAGACCTGGTTTCAAAACAACAACAATAACACATAATAGATACAGGCTGCTATACTGTAACAGCCAGATGCAGTGGTACACACTTGTAATTGACAGGAGGCATAGACAGGAGGATCCATAGACCCTACTGGCATACCAGTCTATCAGAGTCGATCAAATAAAAGACCAAGTCAGAGGGATAAAAACATATCTCATATAAAATCATAGAAGAAAAATTTCCAACTCTTGGGAAGGAGATGCCCTTTCATGTACAAGAGGCACACAGAGCACTGCATAGACAGAGCCAGAAGAGAAACTGCCCATACCATATTATAGTTAAAATGCAGGACAAGCCCATCAGAATAACAGCAGAGTTCTTTCTCACTGGAAATTTAAAAGGCAGAAGGGCCTAAAGAAATGTGCTTCAAAGTCTGAAAGAACACAAATACCAACCCAGGTTACTTTACCTAGCAAACTTGTCTGTTATAATTGAAGTTTAAAGGAATATCTTCCGTGATAAAAACTGGTTAAATGATTTCATATCCACCCAACTAACCCTACATAGAATACTAGATGGAGTATTTTGGAGTAAAGAAAAGGATAAATACACCCAAGAAACTAAGTGGGTTGGGAGGAGAAATGATACTAGAATAGAGGATTACAATATAGGAGTTAAAAAAAATAAGTAAACATAAGAACCAAAAAATGGCAGCGTTGTCTATACATCTTTCAGTACTAACTCTTAACAGCTTCTGTTCCCCAATCAACAGACACATAACACGATGCACACTTTTGTTGTTCACAAGAAACACTCCACTGTCTAGACAGATACTACCTTAGAGTAAAAGGATAGAAAACGTATTACAAGCAAATGGAACTAGGAAACAAGCAGGCTTTACTATTCTAACATCTAACAAAATAGACTTTCTAAATAGGATTGGAGTCATTCAAGAAATAAAGTCAACAACTTTGGATACTCAAAAGAGGAACAAGTAGCTAATAAACATTTTTTTTAAGTGCCCAGTATCATTAGTCAACAGGAAAATACAAATTAAAAGTGCTTTGAAATTCCATTTTACCCTAGTCAGAATGGCTACCATCAAGAAAGCATATGACAGCAAATTCTGGTGAAGATGTAGAGAAAGAGAAATCTTTGTGCATTGTTAGTGGGAGTGCAAACTTATGCCACTACAGTGGAAATCAGAAATAAATTACCCACTGACCCACCTATTCCTCCCCAGTACATATACACAGAAGACCCTGTATTCTACAACAGTGATCCTTGCTCTATCCTTCAAATATGAGTGGTAGCTTGTTATAAATGGAATCTTTTTCTATCAAATTGTGTCCATGGAAACATCATGTGGTGCTATCAAATGAATGTGTCCTCCTAACACCAATCCATATAGGAGAACACTAATCCCAATAAATGATCCTTAGTTCTGGGACTCTAGGGAGGAAATTAAGTTATGAGGATGGAGCACTGGTAGATGGAATCAGAGAGATGCTATGCCACATCTAGACACAGCAAGAGGGTGTCCATCTGCACACCAGGAAAAGAATTCTCAATAAGAACTGAACTGGTAGGCACTTTAATCTTTGCTGTCTTAGTGTTCAGAACTGTGAAGAATAAATTGCTTCTGTTTTAGCTACCCATTTTCATGGCATTCTGCCATAACACCTGAACAATTAAGTCACAGGTTATTCAGTGCTGGTGAGAAAGGTTCTACCATGAGCCTCCTACTTTTTCTATTTCTAGAAGTCATTTTTTCTAGATAAATAAGATTCTTTTGTTGTGACTGAAATTTCATTGTTTCACAAGGATATGTATATACCTTTGTATCTTTTATAAATAATATATAGAATTTCTAACATACAGATTTGAGTGCATTTTCTTTTGTGATATCTTTGTATTCCCCGTTGCATTAAACATGTCTTTTCAGAGCAGAAATGACTGCTTCCACTGTAATTCTCTCTCTGACTGCCTCTTGCTCTCTGCTACTTTCAGGAAACATTCCTCAGGCTCATCCTCTGAATCATAAACTTAGTTCTCCATTTTCTGCCCTCTATTCCATCATGCTTTTTTTTTTATAACTTCACTGACATTTTTGTACCTCTGTGTTCTAATCATCTAAGCTTCTTTGCTTGTTTCATATGGAATCTCATACTTGGGCTCAACATCAAGAACACAGCACTGAGTGATAGACAACTATAGTCAACTGGAGGAGACATATCCCATGGACAGTGAAAACTAGACCAAACAAGACCAGTGATCACCATAGGATTCTGGCATTTCCAAACCATTTTTAATAAACAAACAAAATTTACATAAAACTTGAAAAAGTACCGACTTTAATAGATAACAACCCCATACACTTTTAATTTGAAATCAGATCAAGTTTTGGACTTAGAATTGATGGTCTCCTGTGTTAACCCCACAAGTAGCTATGATTCCAAGCCTGTCCCGCCATGCTATGTTCAACAGTCCAGTTTTTAAAGAACATCTTTTGGACTAATTCTATTAACCACATATTTTCAAATTCAAGAGTTTGAGATTGTAAAAAAAAATCTAAGGAATCTAAGAAAAAGCTAAAAGGAAGATAACATAAATTTAGTTTGGGGCATGCTTATTCAGAAACAAACTGTTGAAATTTCCCAGCTAGCAGCTGGAAATGGATGATCTCATTGTTTATCGAAAAAAAAAAAAAACCACTCCATGAGGTCATCCAATAATATTGGTGCCAGCAGCTATGATGGCTAGCTTTATGTCAACTTGATACAAGCAAGAATTATTCAGAAAGAAGGAACCCCAGTTTTAAAATGCGACTGCCTGTTGGTAAGCCTGTGAGGCACTTTCATGATTGATGATTGTTATGGGAAGTCCCAAGTCACTATAGGAGGTGACACCTCTGGGATGAATGAGAAAACTGAGCAAGAATAAGCCATGAAGCAGCACTCCTCATTGGTCTCTGCTTCATTCTTTCCATGAGGTTCCTGCCTGAACCTCCTGCACTGACTTCCCTAGATGATGGACTATAATCAGGAGCTGTAAGATGAAATAAATCCTCTCCTCCCCACGATGCTTTTAGTCACAGTGTTTTATGACAGCAAGAGAAAGCCTAAGACAGTAGCAGTCTTATGTGCATTCTGTGATCTGTACTATGCTATTTACCTGTTATGTCTCCTTGGCTCTCATATTTTCTACACTTAAGGGTTAAATGATGTGAATATTTAGGAATAATTCAATGAATAATGGAAGTTATTAGTGCCAGACCTGATGGTACATTTTTGCAATCCCAAGTATCAGGATTTTAAGGCAGGAGGACCGTGAGTTGGAGGCCAATCTAGACTACCTTGGGAATGGGAAGCCAGTTTGGACCACAGAGAAAATCAATTCAGAGAATAAACAAGTAAAGGCAGTTTGTATTTTAGAACTATGTAGATTAAACGCAGGAAATAGTATTCAACTAAATCACAGACTGGAAAGCACACATGTAAGATGCACACATTAGTCAGTTTCTTCAAGGTTGTAAATATCTGGCATTGCTTTCACAGTGAAGTATGGTTAGCTACCATGAAAGCAAGGCAGGACGAGGTCTAAAACAAGACCATCCCCACATTATGTATAAAGGAAACAGAGACAAACTTTAATCCCCAGCACTGTGAGACTCCCCAAAAAGGACACCCAAGAAGGAATGAGAGGTCATCATTATAAAGAACAAAGGAAAGACAAATTATGATCATATACAAATACCAATCAATCCTACTGCCTAAGAAATTACAGGTACTGCAGGGTAATTATGAATCATAAACATGTGTGCATACACCCAGGTTGCCTTCACATCTAGTAAGCAACATCACTTTTAAATGAGTTTTGTTATTGCTGCTGTTGTTTTTCTTTATTTAATTTTGAAGTAATGTGTACATATGTATGTGTCTATGTGTGTATGCATGCATGCATGTTGCATGTATGTGTGCATGTGAAGGCCAGATGACAATATCAGGTGTCTCCCTCCATCACTTTTCCAATATATATATATATATATATATATATATATATATGTGTGTGTGTGTGTGTGTGTGTGTGTGTGTGTGTGTGTGTGTGTATGTGTATATATATGTGTATATATGTGTGTGTGTGTATATATATATATATATTGTGTGTGTGTGTGTGTATATATATATATATATATATATATATATATATATATAGTGTGTGTGTGTGTGTGTGTGTGTGTGTGTCTCCTAGTGAACCTCAAACTTACTGATTGGGTAGACTGACTGGCTACTAAGCCCCAGAAATGCTCCTGCCTCAGCTTCCTCAGTGCCAAGATGACAGATGCATGCTGTTGCTCCCGGCCTATTACACATACAGCCATGATTTAAAGTCAGCTCCTTGTGCTTTCATGGCAACCACTTCACTGAAGTGATCCAAAGTCAAGTCCTAGTCTTTTCCATGTACCACAGGGAGCCAAGGATCCCTGTGCTTCCTTAGCAAACATGTCACTAAGACATCCAGCTCCCTGTGAACAGTATCATTACAAGAAGAAAACCCAAAGCAGAAAACAGACAGGTTTCATTTCTCCTGTGCCCTGTATGAGTGTTCTAGCTTAGGAGACTCTATAGAGTCCTTGCTAGATACATTGCTGCCTGAATTGCTCCCATAACTCTTCTCTTTCTCCAGGAAGTCTAGATCTACACTCCTGAAGAGAGGCTAGGTAATTATCAGAATTTTACACTGTTTTGATAAGCTGTGTATGTGACCTAGAACCACACAGCTCATTAATAGAGGGCTGAAATTCAACCCATGATTGCCTGACTTTTGCTCCTCCAAATCCCTTAGCTTCCTGGAATGGCAAGTTCCAGACCTCTGTGTGTCACTTAGGCCAACTTACCTGGCAAATGCATCCATTTATTATTGAGTTGGTACTAGCAGTTGTAGAGGGAATTCTTATCCTGGAAATCTCCAAGAGGATGGGTTCTGGTGTTATGATCTGACACCCCATCAGCACCCAGAGTAGTGGTAGCCATTTTGCTCCATGCCTGCCAGATATTTCATATTGTTGCTGTAACATGCCTGTCAGTCACTGACACAGAGAAGTGACATGGCTCAAGGACATGCTGACCACATACCCTGCTTTGTTCTGTATGTTCTGAGTGCACTATATGAGGTTTGCTAATCTTAAGAAATTCCACAAAGCTTTATGTAGGACCCATCAAATCAGAGGTCAATATAAACTAATATGTCTAAAATATCTTGAGTCAGAGCTGACCACCGGGCAGTCCTTCCTGCACGTACAAAGGAGCTCACTGTGGTTTTTTGTGGCTGACACTGAAGAATGCTACTAATGAGCCAAAAAAGTTATGATTATTATACTCATGCTCTGTTATCTCAGTGTTCTAAAATTCCCTGCTCACCACCCATCCACCACCCCCCTTACCTTACTCAGGACCAATCAGCTCAAAGGCTGGCTGATAAGACTTTACCTAGTAAGCTCCCGTCCTTGCCCTTTGAACTTTTGAACCTGTTTTTTTTCCTATAAAAAAATCTACTCTGAGAGCAGACTAGGACTATAATTAAGCTCCTAAGTCCTCTTTCCAGTCCTGGATGTCCAGTATTAAGATGTGTGTTCAATAAATTATTTTTGCTTAACTGAGATCAGTGTTTGTATGACTTGAGTGGCAACTCCTGAACCCCAACAGTAAGTAATAGCTGTCTGGTTGTCTCTCGTATGGTATGTCTTGAAGCCATAAAGGAAGACATCCAAGTGCCCTTTGGAAAGGGCTAGTCAGTCTTTAAAGAATGTATGGCATTAAAATTTTTCCTGTTGTCAAACAATATTTCCTAACTCCTGAATTTTAACAAAGCCCCTTTTCATAGTAAATATATTCCTGGCTCATATACTTGTATCTTGGGATGCATTTGACATGGTATTGAAATTGTCAAGGGAAATCAGGGGCAGAGACAACTTTAGAAACAGATTGTCTGTGCTGATAGCTTGAAGAAGTTATTTTACAACAGAACGGAAGCAGTAAAGGAGATGGGCAATAGGTGTGAGAGGGAGGGAGAAACCAGAAAGAGGTGTGACATTTTCTAACAGCAGGGTGCAAATGCATCACAAGGAGGTGTCAGAAGTTGTCCACACTGAAGGGTTCTGAGCAGACCATCAGTCATAGATGGATTCCAGACATCAGATGACATCATTTGTCTACAATCATCTTGAGGTATAAAGCATTCAGGAGCCATCCGGTGTCATAATTATTACTGCTATTGTTACTTAATCAGTTGTGCTGGGCGTCCGCCTTTGGAAGGACACTTTCAGACCAATGGGGAATGAGAATTGTCTTTAGTTTATGATTGACCTCTTTTTACCTGTATTTGTCATCCTCAGCTCCAGGAGTCAGAATGGGAGATCAGGGAAGACCAATGCTCTGTGTTAATAATGCTCTATGCTCCGTATTAATATAAGCTAGTCAGCACATGCACACAGCAATTCAGACTTTGCAAAGCATTTTTAGTCCCCTCATTTCTCATCAGCTACCCACCCCCCACTAGCCAGAGTCAGACGTTAAGAATGAGCAGCTTCAGGAACAGCTGAGCAAGCAATCACATCAAGAGTCTTCTCTCTGAGGGCGACGACAGGAGTGTTGGCCTTTCTGCTGCTCCGACATGAGAACTCTGCTCTCTCGGCTGTTCTGAGTCATCCATCTTTAGAAAGAAGAAGACAGAACAGCTGAGGATTCAGCTGAGTTTATCGACTCTTTGCACTCCAGCAAGCTCCTTAGCAGTGAGGGAAGAAAATCTATGCAGGTGGCTTTCTCTTACTTCCTCCAAAGGTATACACAGTTGTCTTGCATCTTAAAAGCACCAGAACTATGAACATCCCACTCTAGGTTTTACTTGTCTCCTGGCCCCACCATATTGTATACAGCTTGAGAGACTCTTTCCGTGACAGTCCCAAGCCTTAGGAAGTGTTCAGTGAATGATACTAAATAAATAGAATAAACCAAAAAACAAACAAAAAAAAAAAATAAAAACAAGAAATGATAGTTGTGTGGCATCACTGAATTATGCATAGAGTCCTTGGTTGTTGGCCTGTCCTATGCTTCTATGGAGGGTACTTTTGACATCTCTGCTTTCTTCCTTCCTGGCAGAACCTGAATTAACTAAACACTGACTTGTGCTGGCAGGTCAGTCTGTTGCTCAGATTCTGGATTGTCCAAGCCTAGTGTTTCTCTTGGATCTAGAACATCAGTGATATTAAAATAGAAGGTAACACACAGAGAAGTGAAAAGATTTAAGCAAGGAAGGAGGTAGGAAATATGGGAAAAAAGGAATGGGGATGGTGGGTCACCTGAAATTAAGGATAAATGAAGAAGCCATAAGGAAAAACTGGTCGACTAATTAAAGGAACAAAAGTAAAATAGTCTAGACTATTCACTAGCATGTATAAGAATCCTAAGCATGTGACCAGAAGACTCGCAGGAACCTGACTTTTAGAAAACCTTCAGTTAGTTTTTATATTCATGCAACTTTGGGGTCTTCCAAGTAAACCAATATGTCTGGCCTTGAGAAGTTGGTTTAAGGCAACACCCGGCCTTGGTTGATCTCATTACATGGAAGGAAAGTATGGGCATCCATGGTTTAGGGAGAGTGCTACTCTTAGCCTCAAATGCTTGATGTGAGTAAGGAAAAGTCCATGCTGTCCTGCAAGCAACTGGCTAACATCTTGTATCCATGAGCCACTCCCTGTCCTGCTGTTGGTAAAAAAGCAAGGCAGAGAGTCTGTGCTCTTCAGGACAACTCTGGGACACCAAACGAACCAGTGTGTTCTAAGTTGGATTTCTCATTGTGTGAAGCAATAAATAAATGCCTTTATTGCATAAGTCACAGAGTCAAGTTTTGTTACCAAAAGCACCCTGATTAATTCAGACCTTGGCAGTAGCCGCTACAGCACATCTAGATGTATACTTAAGCAGCCAAAATTCAAACAGCAATCAACACAGTTATCTCTTACTGTGTTCCTATGTCAGGCACTGTGCTAAGTGCTCAGTATTGATTACTTCAAGTATTCTCCACAGCCATCCTACCAGGTAGGAACTCAAACGGGGTCCACATTAATAGATAAGGAAACTCAGGAAAAGGGCATTGTGTGTCACCACCAAAACAAGTGGCTCTAAATGCCAGGATTAAAATGCAAAGGATCTGACTTTAACACTTGTGCTATTAACTACTGATCCAAACAAGTTGTAGCCTGTTGAAGTCTAATGGCATTCAAATAAACCCTTCCTCTATAAGAAATGTGGTGCTAACCAAAGAGTATGCAGGGACTGGACCTTGGGCTCCACCACATTTGTGGAAGATGTTTAACATGGTCTTCACTTGGATTCCCTAACTCTGTTGCCTGTCATTGTTCCCTTTTCCTAACTGGACAGGCTGGTTGGGTCTGAGCATGAGAGGTTGTCTTTAGTTTTTACTAAAACTGTTTGTCCCAGGGTAGGGTGGTACCCAAGGGAAAGCACCTCCTTTTCTGAGTAAAAGGAGAAGAGGAAATGGGGGAGGAACTTGTAAAGATTGGACTGGGAGAAGGGGAGAAGAGGAGGGGTGGGGGGGCAGTGATCGTGGTGCAAAGTGAGTAAATAAACTAATTTTAAGAAACACACAAGAAAAAGAAATGTGGTGCTGAATTTTGTCACTAGTATTTTAATAGCTGGAATGATGTTCAGAAATCCAACATCTGGGAAGGTGCCAACCCATTCTGAAATACCAGCCAAAGGCAAATGCCAACTTTCCAACAGAAAAACTGGTGGATCTGGCAGTCTTGAGTGAGCTTTGAGCCAGCCCCAGGAACCTTGAGTATATCTAGCCTTTGACATCAAAAAAAGACAGGGACTGGAAAGGAAGCAGTCAGTCATCCTTCTGTAGGATCCTTATTCTGTGATGGTGGCACACAAGTGAGCATAGCTGTAAGTTTGGTGGAGTAGCAAGAGTAGGGAATGCAAATGATACTTAAGTTGTAAGCACAATAAAGATTCACCTCTTGCTTGAAGTATGTTGACTGTGCATTAGTTTTAAAGAGGAACGCATTTTCAAAACTAAACAGAGACAAAAATACAAGTCTCTAAAATCTGCTAATTTAGCTAATAAGTACCAGTCTCCAGGGACAAAGTATAGAACCAATTTAATCAGCTAATGGAAATCAAAAGTTTACCAAGAACGTTTTGTTTTCTGTTTCCTACATGACTGGTTTGGGATTGCTTAGATATCTGCTAAAGTTTTGTTTATAAATCTATGTAAGTAACTTGTCTGGACGTTTACTTTTCAACTGGCTATTCTAGGAGCTGAAAGAATAATAGCATATCTATTAATAATACAGAAGTTAGATCTGTTCCTAACCTATTCATAAATGTTTTATATTAAGAGTGCTTTGATCTGTGATATTCTTCCTGATTCTCCACCATTTATTCTTTTGACGTCTACTGCAAGCTGGGAACTATGAAGTACTAGGACTTAATTAACCATAATGTGGTCCTTGGATAAGACCAGAGGACCATCTGTACCCACCATGAGCATCACCCCTCCCCCAGTCACTCTGCATTCAAACAAGATGCTTTTGTATTCTTCCATACTTTATAATACTCTCAGAAAAACAAGTTACAAGAATATGTCTAACAAGACATAGTTCTTTTCCTCCAAGACTTTGCAACTAGAGGAAGAAAGAAACACAAAATTGTGAGATCACAATACAATGTGTTAATGCTAATGCTGTAACAGAATAAAGTCGGAATTCAGAAGGGTATGCTGGCCCCTGGGACATCTAAAATGTTCTTAGCAAGAAGTATTATTAAATTTGTCAAAATTGGAAGGAGCAGTTCACATAGGAGAGAATCCTCTGCTGAGAGAACACACATGTCTGACCCTTTTATCTATGCTTGATGTCTCATTGAAGAAGCATTAATGATTTAGGGGGTAGGGTTGCCAATGAATTTGGCATGCCACAAAATGGGAACTCTGTGTCCCCAAATCTGGGAAGCACAGAATAACAAAGGAAAAGAAGACTGTTCAAACGGCAATTGTTTTATGGTCTTTATAACTTGCCATTCTGCAGGAACAGAGCACAAACTGACTAGGCCAAAAATTCTTAGAGTAAAAGGTAAAAAAAAAATTAAATATTGCTAAGTAAGAGAACCAGGAAATAAGGGTCTTAGGAAGAAAACTCACTAATATAATTCATCATGCTAATCGAGCTAATAAGAAAACCATCTTCATAGATAATGGAGTTTCATTATCTATTTTCAATCCAATCAACAAAATAAGAATTGAGCAACATATTAAAATCACGAAGTAACACATACAACACAGCTCCAAACTGCTGTCTTATTTAATGAGAAATCACTGGCAAGGATTTTTAACCATATTCAGTAATCCATCTATTAAGTAGGCTAAAAAGCTACATTTCTATTTCCATTAACCTCCAACAGAAATTTAGATTTTTTGTAAGATTACCTAGAAACCACAGGAATAGTAGAATTACCTATCACTTTGACTAATAGAAATTAGCCTTATTTTCACACCACATTGCGGTTTTGCATGTATTTCAATATATTGTTTATACCACACATGGTTTTGAAATGCATGCGTTTATGAGAACTGTCCCCTATATCTTTCTACTTAGAGAGTACATGTACTTTAATAACTATTCCTCGGTTTCCTTTATAGTCCCATGTATTTCATAGTTCATTTGAAACCTCCATTCATATGAGAGATTCATAAACTTCAACTGCCAGAAGCATCTCATACACACAAAAATCATTATGGAATGTTGATTTCATCATTTTACCAATAATATCAGCAACTAAGATATTCACTCAAGTGGTGCAAAACTTCAGAGGTCAGAAGCTGAATAAGCTGCAAATAATAATCAAACCTATTAAACTTTGTCATGCCTTAGTGTCCCCTTATTCACAGACATGCACACTCACTTTTATTTCCTAAACTGCAACCATGGCAGTAAGATGAAGTCCAGAAAAGGAAAAAGAATCAATCTAATGTGATCCATCTTCTCCAAACATTTTTAAATCTCCCGATCTCTCAACTGAGACTACAGCTTCAACTTTGTCCATTTCCCAAAATAACACAGGCCAACCCTGGAAAGAGGTGTAGGCCAGAGCTAGCAGTAGAAGGGAATTAGAAGAGAGGTACTACCCTAACTCCAGGTTCAGTGTCCAGTGTCCAATATATCATATGTGCTGGCTGTGAACCCAGCAAAAAGGCACCAGCATTTCCTATGATCCTGTGCTTGCTTCCAGATGGTTGGGGTTTCCTTAGGATTCTAGGTACATTCTAGTATAGATGATATGACAGCCCTGCCTGAATCTGCATCTATTTATTTGGAGCTCTGATTCCTCATCTGGCCCTAACAAACTCTCTTCTCCAAACAAGGGTATCGAAGAACTAAGTTATCCTGTGAGGTATGAAAGAGCTCATTAGTACTGAAGAGGCCATGTTGTTGCATTTGATGTGGTAGCATACACAATCATTATTTGATGAACTGATGCAAATCTTAATTTTTCACGAGGCAAGGCAGCAATCTATAACATTAGAAAGTTACCAGGACAGGAACTGAAGTGGAACAAACATCTGTACTAAAACCACTCAAATAATGTGTTTTAAAACACACACACACACACACACACACACACACACACACACACACCATGAAATAAACCTAACAAAGCACGTCTTCAACCTATATTTGGTCCTAGGGGGTACCAGTTTACAACCTCCAGCAATTCCTGCTACCTTTATAATTTGCTGTTCTGTAGGGAGAAACTACACCCTAAATTAGGCCAATATTCCTGACAGTCTATTGTACCTCATAATCTGGGCAATTTGTTGCTTTTAACTCCTGGGGAAGTTTAGGACTGCCCACTACCATATCAGATTCTGTTTTCTTCACTCACCAGCTTAGCTACCCAGAAGACAGCACGCCTTGTATTTTAATAGAGACCCAGGTCAGCATGCCCTCCTCACAAATCCCTGGAGTCTCATTTCCTAAATGCATGCACAGAACTTCTGCTACATCTAAATAGAATACTTGGCCAGAGAAAGTTGGATAGCAAAACTAAATATAGCCACCAGTCAACTGCAGTTTCATCACTGAACGTAGACTATATAAACCATTAAAAACAAAACAAAAAACAAAAAACCCACTTGGAGTCAAACATGTGATTGTGGGTTTCATTCATGAGCCAATTATTTACATAATCCACACTTATTTTAAATATCATCATCATTTGAACAGCCTATAGAAAGGTAGGGCTGACTAGAAAATTAGCATTAGCATTACCAGCAAATTGCGGGTTTTAATAGCACTAGTCACAGCCACAAAAATAACCAAAGAGAATTAAATTAAGGAGCCGGAGCAATCAAAAAGCTCAAAGAAAGGAAATTCAGTTTCTAATGTTTATGCAGCAGTCTATGGTTTATAAAAGCTTCCACATTTACTAGCCATTAAGACTTCTATGAGCTATGTGCAGAGGAGGAACTATCCCTGCTCCAATCACCAGGAAAGGAAAGTCCAGAATGGTTCCATCAACAGCACATCTCCTAAGTGCCAGAGACAGGATTTGAAACCAGATGTGCTGGTACTAGCCTAGTAATGTTCTACTACATGGATCAATAAACTTTGACTGTAAAAGGATATATAGCAAGCATTTTAAGTGTTGGTGAACCACAGGGTCTTCTTTTTTCTGTGTGTGGATTGTACATGTGCATATGTGTGTTCAAATATTTGTGGTCACAAGTACGTTCACGCACATACTTGCACGTGTGTGAGCATATGGCAACCTGAGACAGACATTACTTCCCATCTTATTCATTAAGGCAGTTTGTCAGTTGAACCAAGAGCTCATCAATATAGCTACTCTGGCTGGTCAATTTATTCTAGGTATACTCTGCCTCTACATTCTATGCACAGAAATCTCAAGCAGGCTGCCACGCCCACCTGGTACTTGGGTTCTAGAGATTCTAACTGATCCTCACACTAGTACAGTAATTGTTTAAACTGCTGACTCACCTCCCTGACTCCGTAAAGTCTTTTGTTAGAATCATGCCTGGAGGACAAAACCAGCCCTGCACAAAACTATAAACGAGTAAGTATGCCTTCCAATAGAATTTTATTCACAAAATCAAGTAGAGACAGGTTAGAGACATAGCTCAGTTGATACAATGGTTGCCTGCTGTGCACCAAGCCTTGGGTTTAATCCTCAGCATCATATAAAACTAGGCATGGAGGAACATGCCTATAATCCTACACTTTTAACAATCTAGGTGTGGGGCTGGTCAATAGGAAATTCAAGGTTATTGTCAGCAACATAGCAAGACTGAAGCCAGCCTGGGTTATAAAACCATGTCTCAAAAGAAAACAAGTGCACAGCTTTACTGGCCCCACAAATAATTTTCTGCCTCCTACTATATACTGTTATTTTGGTTAGCCTTAATTATCTACTTGACACAGTATAGCTCCATCTGAAAGAAGCCTCAATTGAGGAAATGACTAGATTGGGTTAGCAGGTAAGTGTATGTAACTAGTCCAGTCTACTGTATGCAGCAGCATTTTTAGGTAGGTGATTCCAGGCCATATAAGAACGCTAGCTCAGCACAGTCCTACACACAAGCCAGCAAATAGTGTTCCTTCATGGTTCTGCTTCAAGCTCCTATGTGAGTCCCTGCCTCAACATCCTTCAATGACTGACTGTAATCTGTAAGTAGAAAGAAACAGGTTTTCCCCCTAAGGAACTTTTGGTCATGAAGTTTATCACAATAACTAATTGATAGTATAAAAACTTTTAAGCACCATCCTTCCTTTACAGTCTTAATGAATCTGCGACAATTGAACTGTCATAAAAAAAATAGACTCATGTATTCATTTTACCCTACTCCTCTGCTTCTCTCCAGGGTCCCACTATGAACACTATGAAGCCCTGACTGGCCTGATACTCACTACATAGGCCATTATGACCTTAAACTCAAAGAGATCCATGTGCCTCTGTCCCCCAAGTGCTAACGTTAAAGGCAAGCATGCTATACCCAGCCTGAATTCCACTCATTTTAAAGAAAGAGAAAGATGGGGCTGGGGAAGATAGCTCTGTCAGTTGATGGAAATTAGGGTCTGTTGGTGCAGTTGATGGAACTTAGATGGTATGTTATTGCATTTCAAAAAAAAATAATTTCCCAATAGTCACGGTGATGGATATTAGGTCAAATACAGAGGTGTTGTTCAGGAGGCTAAAGGTAACCAAGGATAATTTAGCTCTTAACCTGAAATATGGCAGCTACCTACAATCACAGAAGTTCGAATCTGTTTGTCAGCCTTCAGAATCGTTAAGCCAGGTAAAGCTTTTGTTCCCTGGGGGAGGGTCAGTTTACAGGCATGAGCACATAAATATTAATAAATATTAATAAATATTAATAAATAAAAAATAAAAATTACAATATATATTGAAATAGTTTAATGAATATCCTCTTTATGGTATCAAATCTTAAATATTTTTTTCACCACAATATTATATATTTTTAAACTAAAGACCTAAGATGCCAGAAAGTTTTAAGTGAAGAATTATTTGTTAACTACAAAGAAAAAAAATAACCCCCCTGCCAACTGAAACATAAGACATAAATATAAAGCATAATCTAATTTCAAATGTGTTTAAGCATTAGATTCAGGCAATATGCACTTTAGAATTGAGAGGCTGAATATAAAAGTAGACAATAACTAGGCCACACACTAAAACAGAACAGCTTGTAGAGTGTACAGAACAATAAAGCAGACCATCACCCTTGCTACTGCTATTCCTATCTCGTCGTCAAGTCTCCTTGATGACTAACATCATCCTAAACTCCCAACCTGCTTCTAACCTAGGAAGAATCAGGTAGTGCAGCTCCACCCTCACTCATTCTGAGACACTTTGCTTCTCCTTGGAGAGTCTGTCGCTTCCCCGCCCTCTCCACTACACTCTAAACAGGGCACACACTGGACATGCTTGCCTTTTCCTCTATAAAGCTTTGCCACCACTGTCTCTGTTTTGAGTCTGCCAAATGCAAGTGATCGTGGCTGACTTTGAGCTAGAATGCTCAGGATGGATAGCCTTAGCTCCTTCTCATTGATCCATCTTTACTTATTTTCACAGAATGAGCGATTTGACATGGTATACTCCACACTGCTGCGTGCATTACTCAGCAAAATTACCTTCTGGATAATAGGAACAACTTAGGGTATTGGACTGGGAGAAGATTAAGAGAAAGAAACAACTGATCATAAAAATTCAGCAGCAAGACCACTTGAACTTGACCTGAGATATAGTTGTGGAGAGATTACAAAAGTCTGAATACAAGCAACATCAAAACAAACAAACAAACAAATAAACAAAAAAACAAACAAAAAAAAACCCCAGAAACCTCTGTGGTAAAATCAAAACAGATAAAGAGGCCAGTCAGGATAAGAACAGCAAGGGGATCCAAAGATTTCAATCCTGGTCAGACCCACGGCATCCAAAAGATCAAATTGCAACCTTAAGAAGTCAGAACAGGGAGCAAGTTCTACAACATGGAAGAATTAAACTGAAGATACTTTAACATGAGGAACAGCTGAAGGTGACCATAGAACATAGCGTGAGACACTGTATCATATACATCACTTTTAAAGGGAATAAAGGTGACACAGGACATAGTGTGAGACACTGTATCATATACATTACTTTTAAAGGGAATAAAGGTGACACAAAGGAGGCTGGGGTGATTGATTAATGGGTAAAGGAACTCATCTAGACGTGAAAGGAGACAGGTGACCCTGAGAAGTTGTTCTCTGACTGCCACACGTGCACCTTGGCACACGTGTACACATACACACAGAAAGTCACGTATATATATTTTCTAAAGATTAAAGATATAGCATCAATTGATACAATTGGATGTGACCCTTCCCAGAATATTTCAGTTGCTTCTAGGGTCTATTTAGTTCAAGTGCCCCCATGAATATCGCCCAATGAGATGTAATGAAACTGATTTAATATTGAGATAGTTAAGAACATGTCACCCCAAATGTGCCACACTGATATGTTGGTTATTTTAAGACAATGCATTTAAAAGTCAGGCAGCAAGCACAACAAGAAATTTCCTCCTCCTCTTTCTCTTCCTCCTCCTCCTTCTCCTCCTCCTCTACCTTCCTTTTCCTACTCCTCCTCTGACTTCTCTACTCCTCTTCCTCTTTTTCTTCTTCCTTTTTTCCTTCTCCCTCTCCTACTTCTTCCCCACCCCGCTTCCTCCTTGTTCTTCCTTTTCTTCAGAAAAAGAGATAAAATTTCCATGTGAAATATTCTTCTCCAGACCACAAGGAAGGTGCTATTCTTATCATCAAAGATAAAAAGTTGTGGCCAAAGGAAGAATTCACAAACAAAACAAACTTGTACCAAGCCATATCTTTCCAGTCACCTTCTTCACATGGTTAACTACTCATGACAAAGCCCATGACAACTTTCTATGCAGAATACGAGTATTCACCTTTTAACTGGCTCTCTGGGCCTTTATTTCCTTATGAAGGTCACTGTGGAATGTGAGACTTATTAAATACATTTGAATGTCTTTATTATTCTAACCTGTTATATCAACTTAAGTGGTCCCAAGCAATATAAGCAAGAGGGAATGAATAAAATTTTGCCTCCTTCATACTAAAAATATAGTCTCACCTTGGAGGCTAGAATAGTCATTTGTCTGGTCCCTTCCCCTCACAAATGTTCCATCATACTTATCTGTGGCATGACTGATACCTCAGAAAAGACGAGGCATGTCTCTGGATATAAAGTTCTTGATAAGTGTACAGGAGATTGGAGAACTCATTGGGTCCCCTCCATTGAGTTCACCCTTTAAAAAGCCTCAGGGAGCCAAGTATAATTAAGCAACATTAATTAAAATACTAAAGATCAGACCAAGGCAACCACAGGAGGGACGATGGAATAGCATCAAAAAAATGGAGAATAACAAAAATAGCAGCAATCAGTGGTCATGAAAGCCACGGAGGCTGACAGCTCAGCTGGAACACCTTTAGAGAAAAAAGTCATGAATACACAGTGGGAAGGGAGATGAATAAGCATGTGGATAAGAAGAAGAGCTCAGTGGCTTCACAGATCACCTTCTCTATCAATGAATGTCTGAAAGGCTCCTAGCCTTTGTAGATCAAAAATATGTTTAAGTCTTTAAATAGTTTTTAATAGTTGAGATTACATTTCAATAAATTGTATTGACAATATAATGTCTCTCTCCTCATGGCCAACAGAAATGTTTTCCACTTTGACAATGAAAGTCCTCTACTGAACATCAGTTTCTCAAAAGTATTTGTAATCTGAGGAACTTTAGAAATATTTCTCTAGCTGGGCAGTGGTGGCGCACGCCTTTAATCCCAGCATTTGGGAGGCAGAGGCAGGTAGATTTCTGAGTTTGAGGCCAGCCTGGTCTACAGAGTGAGTTCCAGGACAGCCTGGGCTATACAGAGAAACCCTGTCCCGAAAAACCAATATATATGTGTATGTATATATATAATATATATATTATATATATGTGTGTGTGTGTGTGTGTGTATGTGTATATGTGTATATGATATGTATATGTGTATATGTGTATATATGCATATATGCATATGTGTATATATGCATATATGCATATGTGTATATATGCATATGTATATATGCATATATACATACATGTGCACATATGCATATATGTATATATATGTATATATGTATATATGTATATATGTATATGTATATGTGTGTGTGTGTATATATATATGGAACATATATAGTTAAACCATATAGTTTTATGGTTTAATATGCTGCTGCATGGGCTTGGTGTTTGAGTTGTTTGTCATAGTGTTGAGGATTCAATCCTGGCCCTTGAGAATGGTAAACAGAAACTCGACCACTAAGCCGCAGCCTGGGCCTTTGAGAATTTTTAATTAAAAAGAAAAAAACTTTATCATTATAGAATGATTCTTTCAAACCTACTCTCCCAGTCCAATGTCCACTACATTTAAAAATAAAGTTCTTATCTCTACCTGCAATGATGGTATGTGTGGTAGTTTGAAAGAAAATGGTCCACATAGGCCCATAAACTTAAATTCTTGGTCACCCGGGAGTGCTATATTCGAAAGTATTAAGAGGTGTGGCCTTATTGGAATAGGTATGGCTTTATTAAAAGAAGTGTGTCAACAGGGGTGGGTTTTGAGGTTTCAAGAGCCCAAGCTGGGCCCAGTGTTACCCTTTCTTCCTGTTGCCTGAGGATCAGGATGTAGAACTCTCAGCTACTTCTCCAGTACCAAGTCTGCCTGCACGCTGCCATACTCCTCATCATAATGACAATGGACTAAACCCCTGAAACTGTAAGCAAGCCCCCAATTAAATTCTTTCCATTATAATAGTTTTTGTGGTTACGATGTCTTTTAACAATAGAATGTTGGTTGAGACTGTATGCTGCCACCTTAAGGGGCTGAGGTAAACTACAGCCATTCTCTGATTCTGACAGGGTGGAAGAGTAATTATAGTCTCAAAGTCAGCTCAAGTTGTTTAGCATTGAGAGAGATGCTGTAGATTTGAAAGGATGGTTTTCAGATGGTAATACAAGCTAAAGCCAGAGCATAAGTCAGGTATAGAATTGTAAGCTCTTTAAGTTAGAATAGATGGTAGAATGCATTATTGAAAATGATAAATATGATGGACTGGGTATTAAGTGTATCTTATATTTTATAGTTTGCATAATTGTAATGGTTGCGCTCAATATATAGCTGAGAGAAAAGAGTCTTTTAATTGGACAAAAAGTGGGAAATGTTGTGGGTTACTCTGGTGCTGTTTGTATTCTGAAGCTAATTGTTTCCTTAAGAGGGGCTGCCTCAACCAGGAGTGGATCACTACTCAAGTGACTTCATGTGAAATTCCTCCCCATTTTAACTGGTAAAATAAAGGCTGGAGCCTGTGATTGGACAATGGAAGAGAAAGGTGGGGCTGGAGGTTTTAGAGAGTAGAGGAAGGGTAGAGAATGATGGAGGAGAAAGACAGAGGAAGAGGAGGTGGAAGGAAGATGGAGCAGAGCCACATGGCCTGGAGAAGTTGCAAGTAGCATGGAAGTAGCTGGGAAACAGAGTAATGTAGCGATGTATCTGCCCATCCAAGGAGTACAGCTTATAAATATAATAACTGAGTTGGGTGTTTCTGCATGGGCTTATTGGGGTTGGAAGATTACTGCAACAAAATACGGGCTACTTTAGGCTAAAGTGGCAGCTTGTCTCCAGGTTCCTCTTTTTAGAGTAAACAAGTGTTATCAACTTACTGAATGTTGTTCCAGATATATCTTTGCACAGATAAGCAAATATCTGCATGCAGATATTGTTCCATCCACAGAGTACATACATCTACTACAATTTGCTTACCTTATCCTTTTTCATGTAATATGATATATCTCAGAGACTCTTCCAAACCACTTTACAGAAAGCCATTCATTCTAACAGAAGCAGGAATGCTGCGTTGTTTAAATACTCCATAGTTTGAGGCAGAGTGCAGTGGTACATTTTAGTCTCATAGACAGAGGCAGGTAGATAGATCTCTGTGCATTCAAGGTCAGCCTGGTTTACATAGAAAGTTTCAGGTCAGGCAGGGTTACATAGAAAGACTTTGTCTTTAAAAAATAACTAAAATTTGGAAGCCAGTCCCTAGCTAAGTTTCTGTTCCTTATCACAATTACTGCTGAAATGAACAGCCTCACGAGTGGGCCAGTTCATATGCACAAGAATACAGCATTCATGATAAATTCTTACAATTGAAAGCTGCTGATTCAAGGGGTGTGCAAACTGAAGATAAAAATACCATCTATTCCCTTTAGTTATTTTGCGAGCTATTTTATATGGGTTTTTACATATATTGAAACTACACAAAAAACTCAATAAACAGTTGTGGCTTCTTCTTTTTTTTCCTTTTTTAAAGGCGATGCCCTGGGCACCAGAGGGAGGGGCATTGTAATGGGAACAGATATTTATAATGAGAAACGAGTCCATAACCTCCCTCAGACTGTTCGGAGTTTAGGAGGCAGATATTCTTAGCAGGTCAAATTAGTAGAAGTCATCTAGGTCATATATTCCAAACTCTACTAGGTACAAGGAAAAACCAACACATTCTACTTGGTGACGTTTCCACCAAAACATGGAGCTTATGAGCTGAGTTTTGAGGGATGGAAGGAAACTAAATGGAAGGAAAAACAAACAAACAGAAAAAAAAAACAAACCAAAAAAAATTTCACGTGGAGCGAATCATGGGAGCAGAGTTCAAACAAAAAGGGTCAATCTACCAACGCACTGTGGAATTATAGGATGCTGAGCTAGAAAAACCATTATCCGTGTGGGAAATCCTCCACTATGAGCTTCATGGATATGCTTTTTGACAACCTGAAAAAAATGCAAAGAAAAATCTGGTCAAGTTGGATTTAAGCATGGGTACTTTTAATATAAAGCCTGGCTCATTTCTCAACTTACTATGGTGACCAATGGACTTGTAGACTCCAGGAGCAGGAAAACTTGTTTTTAACTCCACGAACATGTATTATCATATATTACTACCCAAACAAAATAATGGGTTTCATTATGACATCCTCATAAATGTGAATAATTTACTTTGGCCATTTAACCCCCATATTGGCCTCCTGTCTTCCCCCTTTCACTCCTAAAGCACTGATAGACACCTTCAGTTTCATGAACTTTAATGTTTTATATTCCACACATGAGAAAATACATGATACTTTTATTTGTGATTCTGAATTACTTTGCTTATCGTGATGACCTCTAGTTTTATCTCTGAAAATAACCATTATTTCAATCATTATAATGGAATAACACCCTATTGTGTATATGTGCCTATATTACTTATCTATTCAACTATTGGTGAACACCTAAATTACTTTCTTAACTTGGCTATTGTCAATACTAAATGAATCTCATGGGGAGAGAGGCTGGCAAGGCAGCTCAATGGTAAAGGCACCGGTCACCAAGCCTGATGATCTGGGTTCAATCCCCTGGCACCATATGGTGAAAAGAGAGAACTGATTCTTGGACATTGCCCTCTAAGCACTCGTGTAATGTGATAAGAGTGCCAGGCTTTCTCAATCACTCCTCAACCTCCACCCCTATGCACATACATATGTGCATGCAGGTATCTCAACAGTAAACAGCCTCTGACTGTTCTGAGTATGTATCCAGAAGTACCTGGGTCATGTGACACTTCTAGAATTAATGTTTTCCAATAAAATTTATGCTGATTTCCACAGTGACAAAATTTGTATATATATATATATGTATGTATATTTCCCTCTCTGTCTTCCTTTCCCTCTGTGTCTCTCTCCCTCTGTGTCTCTGTGTGACTGTCTCTCTGTCTCTCTGTCTGTCTGTGTGTGACTCTGTGTGTGTTTCTGTGTGTGTCTGTGTATCTGTCTGTCTCTGTGTGTGTGTCTGTCTCTCTGTGACTCTGTCTGTGACTTGTGTGTATGTGTGTGTCTGTGTTCCTTTCTCCCCTCCTCATCTATTTTTTTTTAGTAATAGACACTCTGACTAGAGTGAGATGAAGTCTGAATGTAGTTTTTATTTAAATTTCTCCTGTAGCTGAAGATGTTGATCTTTTTACATGTATTTACCGAACATTTGTAATTCTTCACCTGAAAATCTTCAAGTTCACATGCCCTTATAGATATGTCTAGGTTGTCTACAGCATCTTGTTTTAATGTCATATGCTATATGGGTGTATACATTTGTTAACATTTGAAGTAGAGTTTTTCAAAATATAATTTAAGAATCCTCTAGATTCTAATAGAACATGGTAATATCTCATTTTCACCTCAAACTTTATTAATGTGCTCTCTCTCCCTCTCCCTCTCCCTCTCCCTCTCCCTCTCCCTCTCCCTCTCCCTCTCCCTCTCCCTCTCCCTCTCCCTCTCCCTCTCCCTCTCCCTCTCCCTCTCCCTCTCCCTCTCCCTCTCCC
>JANHMN010000020.1:19345087-19355253 GCA_030674055.1 Rhabdomys pumilio
TCTCTCTCTCTCTCTCTCTCTCTCTCTCTCTCTCTCTCTCTCTCTCGTGTGTGCGTGTGCGTGTGTGTATGTGTGTGTGTTTCCCTAAAGTTTTGTCACTACTTTTTATAAATATATAAAGTCTTTTATAAATATAAAGGACTTTCAAAGTCCTTGTTTAAGTAATACTTTGGATCACTATTTTTTGACTTCGCCTTTGTTCATTTCAGCTATGATCATTGTTACTTCTACTAATTTTGACTTTAACTTGTACTATTTAAGACTTTGGGGTGTACTCTCAGGTTATTTTGTTGAGATCGTTCCCTTTTTTTTACTTTTGTTTTTTTATTGGATATTTTATTTACATTTCAGATGTTATCCCCTTTCCCATTTCCCCACCACCCAGGAACCCCCTATCCCATCCCCTCTCCTGATGCTATGAGAATGTGCCCACTCTCACCTCCACACTCTCGAATTCCCCAACACAAGGGCATCCAGCCTTCACTGGACTAAGGACTTCCTCTCCCACATATGCCCAACAATGCCATCCTCCCCAACATATACAACTGGAGTCATGGGTCCTTCCCTGTGTGCTCCCAGGATGGTAGTTTAGACCCTGGAAGCTCTGGTTGGTTGGTATTGTTGCTCTCCTCATGGGGTCACAAACCCTTTCAGCTCTTTCAGTCTTCTCTCTAACTCCTCCATTGGGAATCCCATAATCAGTTCAATGGTTAGCTGTGAGCATCCACCTCTGTATATGTCAGGCTCTGGCAGACCTCTAAGGAGACAGCTATATCAGACTCCTGTCAGCATGCACTTCCTGACATCCACATCAGCATCTGTCTTTGGTGACTGCACAAGGGATGGATAGCCAGGTGGGACAGTCTCTAGACAACCATTCCTTCAGTTTCTGTTCAATGCTTTGTCTCCATATTTGCTCCCATGAGTATTTTGTTACTCCTTCTAAGAAGGACCACAGCACTCACACTTTGGTCTTTCTTCTTCATGAGCTTTACGTAGTCTGTGAATTGTATCTTGGATATTGCAAGCTTTTGGGTTAATATCCAATTATCAGTGAGTGCATACCATGTGTGTTCTTTTGTGATTGGGTTAACTCACTCAGGATATTTTCTAGTTCCATCCATTTGCCTAAACATTTCTCAAATTCATTCTTTTTAATAACTGAGTAGTACTCCACATTTTCTGTATCCATTCCTCTGTTGAAGGACATCTTGGTTCTTTCCAGCTTCTGGCTATTATAAATAAGGCTGCTATGAACATAGTGGAGCATGTGTCCTTGTTATATGTTGGAGCATCTTCTGGGTATATGCCCAGGAGTGGTATAGCTGGATCCTCAGGTAATGCTATGTCCAGTTTTCTGAGGAACCGCCAGACTGATTTCCAGAGTGGTTGTACCAGCTTGCAATCCCACCAACAATGGAGAAGGGTTTCTCTTTCTCCATATCCTTGCCAGCATATGCTATCACCTGACTTTTTGATCTTAGCCATTCTGACTGGTGTGAGGTGGAATCTCAGGGTTGTTTTGATTTGCATTTCCCTGATGACTAAAGATGTTGAACATTTCTTTAGGTGCTTCTTGGCCATTCAAGTTTCCTCAGTTGAGAATGCTTTGTTTAGCTCTGTATCCCATTTTTAATAGGGTTATTTGGTTGTCTGGAGTCTAACTTCTTGAGTTCTTTGTATATCTTGGATATTAGCCCTCTATCAGATGTAGGATTGGTAAAGATCTTTTCCCAATCTGTTGGTTGCTGTTTGGTCCTTTGACAGTGTCCTTTGCCTTACAGAAGCTTTGCAAATTTTTGAGGTCCCATTTGTCAATTCTTTATCTTAGAGCATAAGTCATTGGTGTTCTGTTCAGGAACTTTCTCCTGTGCCCAAGTATTTGAGGGTCTTCCCCACCTTCTCTTCTATTAGTTTCAGTGTATCTGGTTTTATATGAAGGTCCTTTATTCACTTGGACTTGAGCTTTGTACAAGGAGATAAGAATGGATCAATTTGCATTCTTCTATGTGCTGACCTCCAGTTGAACCTCCAGTTGAACCAGCACCATTTGTTGAAAATGCTGTCCTTTTTCCACTGGACGGTTTTAGCTCCTTTCTTCAAAGATCAAGTGACCATAGGTGTGTGGGTTCATTTCTGGGTCTTCAATTCTATTCCATTGATGGAATACCAATCATGCAGTTTTGATCACTATTTCTTTGTTATACAGCTTGAGGTCAGGGATGGTGATTTCCCCAGAAGTTCTTTTATTGTTGAGAATAGTTTTCACTATCCTGGGTTTTTTGTTATTCCAAATGAATTTGCAAATTGCTCTTTCTATCTCTATGAAGAATTGAGTTGGAATTTTGATGGAGATTGCATTGAATCTGTAGATTGCTTTCGGCAAGATGCCCATTTTTACTATATTAATCCTGCCAATTCATGAGCATGGGAGTCTTTCCATCTTCTGAGATCTTCGATTTCTTTCTTCAGAGACTTGAAGTTCTTGTCATACAGATATTTTATTTGCTTGGTTAGATTCACACCTAGGTATTTTATATTGTTTGTGACTATTGTGAAGGGTGTCATTTTCCTAATTTCTTTCTCAGCCTGCTTATCCTTTAAGTAGAGGAAGAGTACTGATTTGTTTGAATTAATTTTATATTCAGCCACTTTGCTGAAGTTGTGTATCATGTTTAGGAGTTCTCTAGTGGAAGTTTTGGGGTCACTTAAGTATACTATCACATCATCTGCAAATAGTAAAATTTTGACTTTGTCCTTTTCTATTTGTGTCCCTTTGACTTCCTTTTGTTGTCTAATTGTTCTGTCTAGGAATTCTAGTACTATATTGAATAGGTAGGGGGAGAGTGGGAAGCCTTGTCTAGTCCCTGATTTTAGTGGGACTGTTTCAAGTTTCTCTCCATTTTTTTCCCAAACTCATATGACTGTGAACATGTTTTTCCTTTACAGTATGCAAAACTCTTTGAATTATTTTCTGAGATTCTGGTGCAGTGGCCATGAATTACTTTAGTTTGTAGTTATTACTCAAGACTTTTATTTCTTCTTCAATTTTATAGGATTTTTTGGTGACTGTAGCAATCTCGCTGGCAGTTACTTACTCTCACTGCTTGAAATACACCATGCTACAATTTTTTTTTTTTTTTTTTTTGGTTTTTAGGGACTCTGATAAGAGGTTCTGTGGTTATAATAAACTTGTCTTGGTAAGTAATTTTTCAATTCTGTTTTGCAGCTTACAGAATTTTGTGTTTTGTGCTCAGCATTTTGACTCTAATATGATGTGAAAACTTATTTTCTGTTTATTTCCATTGGGGGTTATAAATGTCACCTGTAATTAAATGTCCACCATACCTTACCCTAAATTTGGGTGATTTCTGCCATCATTTCACTAAATAGACTTGCTGTTTCTAGTTTATAAAGTAGAGTATTTGTGCTTGTGAAAAGTTCGTAGGACCGGCCTCTTATTCTGGTGGTAGACTTCTGAAAGATATGATCCCAGCTGCTTATTTTTGCTTCTTTATTGTTGTCTGGATGTAATAACTCTTCAACTCTGTCTTCAATGCCTGATGTATTTTCTTGTGTCTGATCTATTTGTGAGGCTAAGAGTGATACTTTACTCTGAATTTTATATTTGATTTATTGAGCTCTCTATTTCTAAGATTTCCTTTCCTTGAGACATCAATCTCTTTAGTAAATTTTCTGCCTAGTTATAAACAACTGTGCTCTGTAAACAAGAACAGCAACAACAGCCAAACTACGTGGCACCAACTGACCTCTCTACTTCATTCACCTGTTCATTTGTTCTCCGATTGAGCTCATTGATTTGTTTTCAGATTACACTTCCAGATTCTTCGTCTGACATGTGGAAATTGTTGTTGTCTTTTGATTTAGCCATTAAAAAGTTGTGAACATTTGGATCGGTCCTATGGCCTTGCTTCCTTATATTTCTTGTGCATGCGTTGGGATGTAACTCTCTTATGGTTTTATAGGGGTATTCCTTTTTAATATTTCCATTTTTACTTGATTTGATTTTTATTTTTTTTTATGCACATGAGTGTTTTACCTTTCATATATGTATAGACATCACTTGCAAGCCTCAGACCCCCCCAAAACTGAAAGACAATGCCTGATCCCTTAGAACTGAAGTTATAGATGGTTGTGAGCCACCATGTGAATGCTGGGAACTAAACCCTGTTCCTCTCCAAGAACAGCAAGTACTCTTAAGTGATAAGTCATCTCTCCCAGCCCTGAATCTGTTCTTAATGAGCACACTTTGCTTGCACTCTCAGTCCCCACTACCATATAAAAGGATGATCACACTAACAACCACAGTTTCAAAAACAAACCAGATACTTAATCATAACAATAATAAACAATTGGGAAAAACTACACCATCAAAAATGATAGAAAAAAATTGCTAAAATCCTTATAGAATGTGCTAGGAATTTAAAAATTAGTCAAGGTTAAACACAGTAAGTAATTTAAAAGGAGTTGAGGAAACAAAAGAGAAGAAACAAAATACCAAAGCGAAACATTTGTGGGATGTGAAATAAAGACAAAAGAAACCATGGTGAGGGGAAGCAAAGGAAATATACAGCTTGACAAGAGAGTAGAAAAGGAGAAAAAGGCAGAAAAAAGAAAGGATGAGAGAAGCAAGCCAATAATTTCTCCTTGTGGAATAGATGAAGGGAGGAGATGCTTTCTGCAGTTCACTTAGTATTAGAATGAGAGTAAATTCTTGTCAGTGTTCTCCTTTGTGTATACTATTCAACACAGTGAGTGGAGGAGTTGCTTCTGACATTTGAGTCGAGGGTCATCTTAGTCTTATACCTCCTTGCACCAGAGTGTTCTGTCAGTCTCTTTCTTGATATAGGAAATTACCAAACAGTGCTGATTCCACCAAATGTCTCTGGAGCTTAGAGGGTATGCAATAAACACCCTGTGCTGGCAGAGGGACATGGGCATCTAATGTCCCTACATATCCTTCCACTTGAGTCTCTGTCCAACCCTAATTCTACATATCCACATCTTATATTCTGACTCCAATTCCCTGATGTAAGGCCACTATTCCCAAATGGAATTACTGTCCACTTCTATTTGCAGTGAAACCCAAATAGAACTCTGTTATCAGATCTTCTACCTAGTCACAACCAGCTTCCTAGACACCGCAGAAGAAGTCACATTCTTAGCCGGTGAAGAAAAGAGGACTGAGGGATTGGAGGAAGAGTGCAGGTGCATGTGATCCTCTTAACAACTGGTTCAACAATGAGATTCCTCTCATCAGAAGTTCTTAAAGATTGTATGTGAAATGAATATGCATGGCCCAAAGGCAAATTCATTGAGAAATGACAGCAGAGTTTAGCCAGCAGAATCATCAGCCTCCCAATCAGAAGTAATAGTGACTCTCAGCTGGTCTTTTAGAAGTCATCAATACTTCATCTAATTGTCACAGCCACCACATCTGTGCTAACTAACAAGTATTTCTTTCTAGATGATAAACATTGACAGACAGCTCTACATTTTCTGGGCTCTGCACAGTTTAGCTGACTCTCAATGGTGTCGCTGGAGAATTTGATCAAGAAAATCCAAAATTTGCAAGTTTCTTTGAATGTCTGAGATAACTTTTGCTTGGGACCTTAATGTTCTATCAATATTTTCTAAGTCTTCTTCCTAGCTAGGGCCAAGCAGTAGTATGTTAATATCTATATTATCCAGGTATAGCTAGATACGACACATTCTCAGTCTGGTTCTTCATCTCTGTGTTAGCAGTAACACGTTTCACAAAAGTGAAAACATTTTGAGCAAAGAAAAATAATATTGATGGATTTTGTAAAACAAGAAATTAGAATGATGAGTCGGTGGCTAAAGCTCTTGTGCAAACATAAAGACTTGTGTTCAGATCCCCAAAAGAGCATATACAGTCAGGCATGGTAGCACACATATGTAATCCCAGTGCTCCTGTGGCCAAGTTATGCCCAGTTTGACACACCATAAAGTTATTTTTTGTTGCTACTTCATAACTGTAATTTTGTTACTGTTATGAAAGTAACTAGCATTCTACCTAGAAAAGGGAATTATTTTTTTATTTCAGTTTTTCATTCTTTATACATTCTCTTAATTGTTTCAGTTGGCTAGGATTTGTTGTCTTTTAAGTTTTTGTATTTTTAAAATATTGATTCATTCACATATACCAGTGAAAGACCTTTGTTTTGGTACTCAGAAGCCAAACACCTGTAATACATCACATTTTCTTTAGCCCTTAACTATGATTAGTAGTTTAGTAGGTTCTAGCTCTAAATAATACTCATCTTTTTTATTAAGGTTTCCTTTAGAAATGGTTGCCTTGATAGTAGATGAGTTATTTTTATTTTATCTTATTGATGAACCCCCCAAGAAAAGCTAGAATATTCTGTATTTCTCATATTAGAATTCTCAACATATGGCCTCATATATTAAGAATGATTTGATTTGTGTAAAACTAGTATATTGAGTTGTTGTTTTTTTTAAATCTTGAACCTCAGATATGTTTTCATTGACTCTGGTACTGAATGTTGAATCTGAGGCAAGCATATATTTTTCTTTCAGAGATATCTTACTTTTTGTGTCTAGCTACTTAAAAATGTTATTATTAATTTTTCTTTTTTTAAAGTTCATAAATAACTAAGTTGTATTCAGAAAATTCAGTTTGTATAATTCTATGTCAAATTTCTACCAAAACCAATATATAGTCATCTACTCATTTCAAGATTTTTTTATTACCTGTTATCTATTCTATAGCTGCCAACTTATGATGGTTTGACCTTCTAGTATTCAACTTTATGATAATGACAGTGATAAACATTCACTGTCACTTTTGAATTTTAGTATTTTTAAGAATCACCAATACTTGGTGTGGTGATTTGAATAGGTATGGCCCCATAGATTCATGTGTTTGAATGCTTGGCCCATAGGGAGTGGCATCATTAAGGGTTGTGGCCTTGTTGGAGAAGTTTGTCACTGTGGAGGCAGGCTTTGAGGTTTCATATATGCTCAGGTTATGCCCAGTTTGACACACAGTCTCCTTCTGCTGCCAGAGTTTCAAGATGTAAAACTCTTGTCTCCTTCAGCACCATGTCTCCCTGCATGCTGCCATGCTTCCTGCCATGACGATAATAGACTAAACCTCTGAATCTGTAAGCCAGTCCCAATTTCTTTATAAGAGCAGCCTTGATCATGGTGTCTCTTCACAGCAATAAACCCTAACTAAGACACTTGGTATCATATATTTTCCCTCTGACACTGTGACAGTTAGCAATTAACATGGCATTATTTTTTCGAATGTTTTTATTTTATTTTATTTTTTATTTTTTATTTTTTTATTGGATATTTTATTTACATTTCAGATGCCATCCCCTTTCACAATTTCTCCTCCCTAGAAAACCCTTATCCCATGCCTCCTTTTCCATTTTGCTTTTATACAATTTTTTAAAATGTTAATCAAAGGCTTTATAAGTATGGTAATGCTCAATCAGAAATGTAACCCGATACCCAACCTAGATATATAAATTATCTTTGACTGGTGGAGACACGTGAACTTCTGAACATGGCATTATTGTAATCAGCAAAGATGGCCAGAAACATACTAAGTCCACATTGACTTATGGTGTTTTCAATTTTACATGGGGTCATAAGTACACAGCCGCATCATAAATTGAACATCTGTGTTCTGATCATGACCTGTGCCATAGTGTTTCTATTTATATTTACATCTGTTCACTCTCTTGAATTGCTTTTATCACTGGTTTTGTCTCTGCATTCACTCAAAATTAAAATTAAATTAGAATTAAAAATGATCCAATTTTTAAATTGTTTATTCTATTCCTTGATCGCTCTTACTTTGCTAGTAATTACATGATACATTAGTTTTACCTTTCTACACTCTTCTTTCTAGTGACAATTTCCTTTGAGAATTTCTTAGCAGATTGTTGCTATTATGTTTTTTTTTCGGCTAGTAATTAAATCAATCACTTTTCTACAGGGTGGGGAGATTACAATAACAAGATGGCTTCGTGGACAAAAAAAAAAAAAAAACATTTGCTGAGGAAGCCTCATGACCTGTGGACAGTCCCCAGAGATCACACACAGGTATAAGAAGAGACTGACCCCACAAAAGTCTGATGTTGATGATAGGTAGCTCATTGTCTTAATATGGTTTGTGTTACTATGACAGAACAACAAAAATTGGCAAGTTTATAAGGAGTAGAAATGCATTCTGTCATAGTACTGAGGTTTAGAAGTCTAAGTCAGGGAATGCACCTTTTAAAAAAGTTTTTATCTTTATTATTTTGTGTGTGTGTGTGTGTGTGTGTGTGTGTGTGTGCATTGCACATATGAGTACAGATGCCCATAGAGCCCAGAGTCATAGGATCCTCTGCAGCTGGAATTATATAGGAAGTTGAGAGTTCCCTGATGTGAGTGTTCAGAACCAACCCTGGGTTCTCTTCAGGAGCAGCTGGTATTCTTAATGGCTGAGTCATCTCTCTAATCCTGTGAGCACAGCCTTTGATATGGACCTTCTTGCCACTTCCTCACATTCCGAAAATAGAAAGGCAGGGGAACCACTTACAAGAAGTCTCCTTTGAAGGTACCAAATCTTACTAATGAGTGACAAGCCCTTGAAACCTAATCACTCTTAAAGACCTTCTCTCTTAACAAGACAACATTAGCAACTCCTGATTCTTTAAGGGCACACATTCGAATCACAACATCTAAACTTCAACTCCACTACACTGTATCTTTAAGCTAGATCATTGTCCCGAGCTTCGGTGCCCATTCGACTACTTCATTTAAAAGTGTCTCACACTCAATCTGTCATCTTTGACATTTTTATATGCATACTCACAGAGCTGCCCATATCCCTCATTTTCTCAGTCATGGCACCATCAATAGAAATCCTTCTAGACCCTCCCTCCCAGATTTGCTGACTCAAGGGTGCTCATCAAAGAGTCATCTAAACCATCTTCCAATGCTGTGTGCTTCTTTCACTGTTTTTGCTTCCGTGCCACACACCTCCTTATCTCTGCCTGTCAGGTCACCATATCCCAATTAGTGTCTTCATAGATGATGCTTACCCAGGCAAATTAAACTGTGTCTCCACTCTCACGCTCTTATACATTAGACTTCTCTTGTAACCTTCATAGTAGTAGTGAAGTTATTTTGAATGGAAACACTTAGTGTCCTTCCCTTTGGTCATTAAATTATGAAAACAATGGTATCGAAAGAATAGAAACTCCCCCCAGGAATTAAATGCTGAAAAAAATATATATTTGAAGCTCTGGTGCCCAGTAGCATGAGAACTTGTCTTCTAGCAATTTCACACAATAACAACTTGCTGGCTCACCTTGCAGCAGAGAATGAAGCCCAGACAATGATGAGATGAGTTAATGATGATAAATCACAGCCGGGCGGTGGTGGCGCACGCCTTTAATCCCAGCACTTGGGAAGCAGAGTCAGGTAGATTTCTGAGTTCGAGGCCAGCCTGGTCTACAGAGTGAGTTCCAGGATAGCCAGGTCTACACAGAGAAACCCTGTCTTGAAAAACCAAAAAAAACTGATGATGAGTCAGATCTCTGTTGAAAGCAAAGTATCACGACAGGACCCTAAAGATGGACTTGAAGATTTCTGGGATTTTTTTATCTGTGACTCTTCCAAAAGTGGTATCATTGAACAAATATCTTTTTCCACCTTTTACTGTTACTTGTCCTTTAATTGGCCTATTGAGAACCAGTAGCCCCAGAAGAGCACAGCCTAGTTTGATAGGGCTGCCAGGACCCAGGCTGTGACCCTTACAAACTCCAGTAATGATTTCAGAATGGTTACATCTCCACTTGGTGGTGAGAAGCTCTATTTACAGTCTTCAATCTGAGCTAACGTTGTAACTAATATTTGCCCATGAATGCAACATTCTGCAGCTGGGAACTAATTGATAACATTAGGTCTTAAGAAATTTATACAACTGATGGATGGCTGATGGTATGTTTTAGTGTGAGAGTACTTTCTCAGCATGCATAATGTCTTGGGTTCAATTCCCAGTACTCTTTCACCACACCACCCCCCAAAAGGCAAAGAAGATAGGAGAGAGAAAGAGAGAGAGAGAGAGAGAGAGAGAGAGAGAGAGAGAGAGAGAGAGA
>JANHMN010000020.1:19355263-19367398 GCA_030674055.1 Rhabdomys pumilio
AGAGAGAGAGAGAGAGAGAGAGAGAGAGAGAGAGAGAGAGAGAGAGAGACTGCCTTTGTCAAACAGAATGCTCTTTCCTGGGTGCCTACATCCCTTTAAATATTTTATCTACCCTGAAAACACCATTCTGGAAAGAATTCCAAGAAAACCCTTCCTTACCAAAGAGAGAGGGGCCATGCAAAAGAACCCTGCACTGCCAGGCAGCAGAATGAAGCCTTAGACCTTCCAGCTCAGCTCAGCTCAGCCACCCACAATCTCTGTCCCACAGCAAATGAGGAAAAGGGGCTGTTCATGTATAAACAGCTATGTTTGAGGGCACATGCTGCATGGTAACAACGAAACTAAGACAGTCCGCTGGTCTCGAGTCCCAGTAGTCTCACCCAACAAGTCTAGCCCTTTACCATCTTCCAGTCAGTGGTATGTCCTCAACTCTGGTAAGAGCACAGCATTGCCTGTCTTTCTTTTAGAACTAACACAAAACTCTGTAGCCTTCTTCCATAGACCCATCTTCTCAGCCAACCCTGCTCAAGTGTCTAACCTCAGCTTCTGTCACTTCTGTCCTTTCCTTCCACTGCATTCCTTTGTGAAACTTTGGGGGACTATAGCACTTACATGCGGTCTGACTGTCAGTGCTTCTTGTCAGTGCCTTTCCTAGGTCTGATTTTATTTTAGAATCATCAAATTCACACTCCTCAACTTCTCTCTGACCTGTGGAGTTATATCTTGAGCTATAAATATGGATTTTTGAAGCAGCATAGGGGTTACAAACAGAGCTTAATGGAGATTAACTGTATTTCAATTATCTGCCACATTGTCTGAAGCAGAGAGTAAAAAGCATTCAGTTATGTCTGGCTTGTGCCTCCTGCCATGTTGAACATGGGAATGGAAACAGGAGATGTGGAAGGCAGAGCAAGAAAATCTATGTCCTACTTGACGGGAGAACAGAGGCAACAGGCCAGAAGACAGGCCTTAATTTTCATGCAAGTCACCTGTTGCTGGACAGAGTGTTCCTTGTTGTCCAGCATCATTGTTTATATACTTGTCCCTTAATGGAGTTCCTGAGAGTAATGACCATGTCTGAGTCATCTCTCTAACCCAGTACTGGTTTCATGTCTGGAATATAATAATCACATGGAAAAATTAAGAGAATGATTGTCTTTTTAAACTTTCTAATATTGAAATGCTTATAGATTAATTTTCTTTCAAAAATAGTCCAGAAAGGATTTTGTACCATTCCCAACTTCCTCCATTGGTCTTACTTCTGCTGTGATAAGACACCAAGACTAAAGAAACTTATAGAAGAGTTTACTTGGGACATATAGTTTCAGAAGGTTGATGGTTGGGAGCACACGGCTTTGGAACTAGAGCAGTAGCTGGAAGCTCATGTCTTGAGACACAACCACATGGCACAGAGGACAATATTTCAGGAAGTGGTGGATTGGGATGCAACCTCTACTAAGAAATAAGAGACAAAGATTGCTTTTGAGGTTCTTCATCCCAAGTTACAGGGTCCCGATCCTTACCGGTAAGTATCCTTTCACTGCTAACACCTTTAGGGACTTGAAATTTTGCTATAACTCAAAAAGTCTGTTTATTTGTCTATCTATCTATCATTTATTTATTTATTTATTTATTTATTTATTTATTTATTTATTTATTGTTTCTCTACATAACCCTGACTGTTCAGGTATTCATTATGTAGACCATTCTGGCCTCAAATTCATAGAGATCTATGTGCCTCCGCCTCCACCTCCGCCCCCGCCCCCGCCCCCACCCCGCCCCGCCCCCTGACCCTGCATACTGGGATTAAAGGCATGCACTACCATGTCTGGCCATAATTCAGCCAATCTTATATGAGGGCTTTGGTTTTATTTTCCTCAAGTTGACCTCTATAGCTACTGAAAAGAAGCTACTCTTCGAAGACACACTTAGAAACATTTAGACTGTTACTACGCATCTGGAGGTGTTCAACTGTATTACAGTTCATTCTTTTCCTTTGTCACCATATCCTGAGATTCTAGAAGATGGCAAATTCCCATATTCTGAGATTGTAGAAGCTGGTTAATCGCAGAGTTCATTTTTTTACTTTTTCAAATTACCTTGAGATGCAAGAAGCAAACAACCAGCATCGTTATTTTCCATATTTTTCTATCAGTTGTCAAAAGTTTTACATACAGAGACACTAAATTCCTTGTTGTATGCAACAAGAAGCTCTTCAAATATTTCCATTGGCTTTCAGTGCTTTTCATGCTACCTGGGGAATCTTTAGTATCTGAAGGTGTCAATAAATTTTGCAACACCTGTTCTAGAAATCTAACAAGGTCATTCTCACAATTCTGCTTTTCTAGAACCACCCCTGGTACCACAGTCTATATTCACTATGGTTGTCTTGGAACAATCACCATGACCTTAGCACAACGGATGCCATGTTAGAGGCACCATTCTAACCTTAGAACCCTGCACATAGGCCACAACACCTGCCAACATTGAACAAAATGCTAATCCATCAAAGACCTATGGTTCCAAGTTCCAGGATCCAGGAAAGTCCTTAAATGTACTAGCCTCAATTTTGGCTTATGTAGCCACGCGGTGGTGGCGCATGCCTTTAATCCCAGCACTTGGGAGGCAGAGGCAGGTGGATTTCTGAGTTTGAGGCCAGCCTGGTCTACAGAGTGAGTTCCAGGACAGCCAGGGCTACACAGAGAAACCCTGTCTCGAAAAACCAAAAAAAAAAAAAAAAAAAAATTTGGCTTATGTAAATTTACTTCTCACTAACTGTTCTTCCTAACAGAGGTATGTCAACCAGAGTGTGGTACTTGGGGCAGCATGACTTACACAAGTCCCCATGCGGTCACAGGTTGGAAGTACAGATCTTCCTTTTTGTATTGGATATTTTATTTACATTTCAGATGTGATCCCCTTTCCCCATTTCACTCCCTCCCAGGAACTCCCATCCCATCCCCCATCCTCCTGCTTCTATGAGGATGTGCCCCCACCCACGCACTCACTCCCACCTCCCCACCCACGAATTCCCCCACACTGGGGCAGCCAGCCTTCACTTCAGTGTGATGGGGTGTTCAGGGCTTGCTATGGTGGGAGATGGGTTCTGATGATGCCAAGTAACTTTGGTTTCTGTTGCTTATGTTCTTGTGCTTTCCTTTTGCCATCTGTTTAACTCTAGTAATATCTGCACTCACTATATCTGGAGCCTGTCTTTCCAGTTATCTTGTTTGTGTCAGAACTCCTCAGAGACCAGATGACTTTGTGATCCTGTGATCCTGAGCTCCTGGGTGGAAGAACTTCTGGGACTCAGGCCGCCTCTGGGGTCCTGAAATCCTGCTGCTCTGAGTACAGTGGTTCCTCTAGGATGGCTCAGGATATGATGTCTTCATGGGAGCAGACCAGCAAGGTGTCTGCCTCAGCCAAAAGGACCAAGGGAGGTGGGGAAGGGTAGTGGTATTACAGAGGGGTGGGGTTTGGGTGGCTGATGGGTCCTGAGTGCCCCAGGCTCCCAGTTGTAGCTCTGGGGCATAGGGTAGTAGGAGAGGGTTCTTACTCGATACTCCAAGTGCAGTGGCTCCTCTAGGATGTCTCAGGATATGATGTCTTCCCAGGAACAGACTAGCTAGGTGTCTGCCCTAGTCAAAAGGACCAAGCAGCCACAAACACATTCTTAACCAAGTAGGGCAGAAGCACTCATGTCAGTTATAATCTATGATTTTGAAACTGGTCACATGTAGCCTTAGCTGGTGTTTATAACCACTTTCTTTCGTACATAGTTTGCATTTCCTCAACCTTCAGCAAACACTAATAGAACAAAAAGGATACTTGGACTATCACATAACTTCCTTTATTGGTCCCCCTTCAGAAAGTATAATACATTATCAAAATTCAAGGTGTCATTGAGATGAAATCATTCAGTTTTACCATCTTTATTTAGAGTCATCTATCTTCATGTATGCTCATTTTTACACACATGTGTTATATATTTTACAAGCTATAGTTTACATCTGATAAACTCTCTGACATGTCTTTAGTTTTGGAATTACGCTGCTCATAGTTTCTGATAGTTCATTTTTCCACTTGTAATTATTTTTTTCTTTTGGTTAATTAATACATAGTTTAATTCTGTATTTCAGGTTAGCCTGAAACACCCTCTAGAGACAAGCCAGCTTTTAACTTGCATGGATTCTTTGAATTCTAACTCTACATACTTTTTAATAAACATAGAACTTTTCTTATAGTATGTCATATAAAAATTAATGGAGCGAATAGTTCTTGTATCCTAAGAGGAACAGACTGATTCTCACAGAGCATCAAATGACAGCTGGTTTTAGGTTATGTCTGACAGGAATGGTCTTGGTGACAGTGGTGTCAGCTGCTCATAGAGCATGATCTCCAGCACCTTGTCTATAATGATAGTACAGGATGCCATTTGGGTGCCTGCCCTGCACGAATGATATGCTTATAGCTACCAACCAAGTCTTGTTCAATTTCCACCCACAAAATGTTGCTTGGCACTTATGTATCTGAGGTCAACATATCGTTATATCAAATCCCATGACTACATCAAGAAAGGTTAATGTTTCTTTCTGCCTCCAGGTTCCATGCTGAATTGGCAACCTTTTAGCTAAGTGCTCCAGAGAACAATTGCTGATTTATTAAAGCATACATGAGACAGATAAAAGCCACAGCAAAATGACCTTAAAAGGGGAGGGGAAAATAGTATTTTCTAAAATCTACTCTTTGTCATTAAGCATCAAAGAGGCAGTTAATTAATATCAATTATCTATAGCTATTCCTTGGAATCAGAATCTGTATATTATAACCTATCTTCAGGTTTGTTTGTTTGTTTTATGTTGAAAAAATTGTTTTTCTCCAAATTTTGTTCCTGGAGAACCCTAAGATGACAAAGCTTTTAATTACGAAGAATCAAATCTTCAAATCTCAACAAAGGAGCTCAAGGTTTAAATCAGACTCAGCTTTCAAATCATGCCATACACTTGCCTTGAGAGACCTTCAAGCACTTAAAACCTTTGCTGACAAGAACTAACCAGGCTCCTTCCTCTCTCTGAAAGCTGTTTGCCTGCTGAATGTGAGTTCGCTGTTTCTGTTGAGAACAAGCCAGCTAGAGCAGTTCATTCATTAGAACACTCTCCCACTCTCAACCCCACTCCCAGGCTTCATTGCTGCTACTCTTTGGCAGGATTTTAGGCCAAGTGGCCTTAGCCTCACATCAGCATGTGATGGCTTATTCTCAGAAGTGTCTTTTCCCCTGTGATGTCTCACCCTTCAAACAATCATCTCATTCTCACCACAATAGATTTTGACCTCTTAAAGATGTTTTTCCCCCTTTAGTCAGAGGTGAAAATTGGTTGTTGTTGGGTTTCTGGTTGAGCAGGGCATAGTTCAAGACAGATACTGAACTAGTACTGGAATACAGTAAGAAGTTTAGTTGAAAAGATGTTAATACCATGCTTGGGCAGACAGAGGCAGTAGCTCTAATACTAGAGACAGATGTTATGGTGGAGACTCTTTGCAGAGGAATCAGAGCACACATGGCAAATGCAGAGGTACATTTTTCTGCCTTTCTGGTGATAGAAGGTTTCTCAGTACAAGCCCGAAGTTCTAATTCCAAAAGGAGGCAAGAAATGGAGTCAGAAGCAGGAACCCACCGATAGCCACTCTGATGTAAACTCACCAGCTAAGAGATGTTGGCAAAGTATTCTGTCCTCCGCATCTAGATAAAAATAAATCATTATGACTCATTTTCAATATGAGGTGTGCTTATGACCCACCAAAGTATCATGGAGAAGCAAGAAGAGCTAGGTGTGTCTCTCCTATAGCGGGAAGTGGCATTGACTTGTCTCAGAACACTGAGAGTTGCAAGCACTCTGCTGTATAACTAAGCCCATGAGCAGAAAGGGGAACAAGTGAAGCATAAGATATTTCCCCAAACCAACAGGGTGAGGAATGTGGGAGAGGGGCTATGGTAGAAGAACACTGTTAACTCTGTACCAGCTTGTGGAAAAGGGGGGCAGCAGTTTCATGCTATTAGGAACTTAAAAACAAAATACCAAAACACTATCTCATGCCAAAATAACATGCTAGCCATTTTTGTTCTTTCTCTATTCTTTTTGCAGAATGATATATCAAGAAGTTTTTTTTTTTTTTGCCTTTGCTAGTATCATATTTGTTATTACATCATGAGGTTCTTGTTTCTTTCAATTTTAGCATTACAGATTCCTTTCTGACTCAAGTCAGAGGCTTAACTCACAGATTTAGTTGTTGAACTGAATAGTTGTGCAGGAAGAACACAAATGTGAATATTTACCACTGTTTCTTTGTAATCACACTTACTAGAAATATATTTTAAGAGTCTGCCATCCACCAAATTTGGTTCTAAGAGTGGGGCATAGTAGGGAAGAAAAGACACGTGCCTGCCTTCAAAGAGCTTCCATTCTCTACAGAAATAAACACTGCTCACAACTTAAGATGGAAATACAAAAGTTAACATTTATTCTATGATGATGGTAAAACAGAATGATTTGAGGCTTGGTAACTCTGTTAACTCTGAAACAGGGAGGGCTGTTTCTAAAGACCAACGTTTGAGTTGTAACCTGAACACCAAAGAAATCAGCTGTTCAGGAAACAAAGAAACAGACAAAAATTGTTCCTGGTAGAGGGAAAGTGCATGGTTCTGTGCCTAAAACCACGTAGGAAGGTTTGAGTATTTGAAAATAGGGGGAAAAATAAAACAGCACTGAAGCATAAAGAGAGTGGTGCCGTGGATCATTGTCACAGGAATAGTATAAGATTAGGTTAAATAACCACAAACTGCCAAGCTTGATATCTCTCCTGAATTTGGACGCTACAGGAGAGGTGTGCTGCTCAGAATGACAAGCCAAGGCAATACATATCTTTCACTTCCAATTCATTTCTATGCCAAATGATGGAGCATGGATCAATGATATTTTATTTGTAAAGATCTAGATAGTGAACATTTTAGGCTATATGGTTAGTCCTGCATAATATTTTATTACTTTTTAAAAGCATTCTTCAAAAACACAGGAACCATTAAGAATGATAATTGTACATACACAGCCACATTACGATGTGGTTGTTTGCTCACTGCTAGACTTAAACTGTGCATAGCATAGTCTTACTTTAAATTACTCTAGATTACTAGGAAAGAAAACAAGAGATCATAACTGCTTGTGCAGCTTCCCAATAGCTGAGAGAATTTGGGAGAAAGTACTCACTCCAACATTGCAAGAATAAATTATGGTCTAATAAAAAGAAAAATGAGTACCCCAAACAGAAAGACTAGCAAGGGTCCAAAACTGCAGAATAAATTATTGACATCTCTTTGTTGCTTCTAGAATCAAGAGCTGTAAACTCAGTGCCTATAGAGATTAGGCACGTGGATCAGAGTGAAGGCAGCTATGGAGGAGCCTTGAGGTCGCAAATCTTGGTGTTAGCATGCTTGTTGTGAGCATCAGGATCACAGTAGGAAGCAGGGAGATGGTATTCCATGTAAAAGGACAGCCATCACTCAGCTCCTGCTAACTAGAGATAAGACCAATGTTAACAAAAGAAGGGTATTTCAGAGGACAGACGTTTAGAATTCAATATGAAATCTGAATATTGTCAAAGATTAGTAATTTTTTAAACTATATTAAGCACTAAGAGGGGATATATTTTGAGGACTTATAAAAACATATCTATAAGTCAATTATTGCCTAGTGGGTCTCTAGTTTACAGGGTTTATGTAATGATCAGATTTAAAAATAACCTGGCCAGTCAGGGTTGTGTGTGTTGTGTGTGTTGTGTGGTGAATAAGCAGAAGGAAAGGCACAATAGGAGTAACAAGGGAAAAGAAAAAAGAAAAGAAAAGAAAGAAGAAGGAAGAAGGAAGAAGAGGCAGAGGAAGAAAACCCAGCCACTCAGTTGTAATTTGGTACTCTGAGGCTCTGTGTATCTGGGGTAGATGATATGGGAAGGCTCCATCCTTGAATGCTAAGTTTGTTTTCTCAATCAAATAGGTCTGTTCTCTCACTCTTTCAACCAACATTTATTGAAAGCCTGCTGTCCTGTTATTTTTCCTAGGAAGATATGAAAAGTGTCTATTCACCCCAGACAGGGCATTAATAATACACCAAAGAAATGGTTCTACCACGTCTAGCTTGATAGAACTAATAACTTTCCTGGGATTACTTAGAGGAGTATGTTTGACTCAAGGACAGATGTATCACCAAAAAGCCCATTCTCAGGATGGGTGACTGCTCATGAAAGCTGCATCCCCTTACCTGCCAGCAAGTCATCCCTGGAGCTCTGCAGCTTGTCTATATTAACTCTTACATTCCTTTTTTTGCCTTAATGTCCATTTCCACTGGAGCATGTATAGACAACTTAGTATTCACTATGGTCTCTTCTTACCTTACTGCCTACTGTGAGCTAACTCTTATCTCAACATCAATCTCTTCACATGGCTGTGTATTCAGATCTGTGTTCCTCAGACAAGCCATTACTGCATCTGTAAGCAGCCATTTCTCGCAATTGTTCCAAAGATATAGTTCTTCCAGGAGGAATGCTGGGTATTCTCGGTGGATGCTGATATCACATAATTTTAGGTTCCCACCTCAGTCAATGGCTTTAGGGCAGGGAGTAGTAAGCAGAGACTAAGGCACTCCTGGATGTAGACAGATGAATGGATGAGGATGGATAAGTTCCCATCTGGTGCTCAGCCTGTGCGTATTATGTTCAGAGCCCCTCTGCTCACCAACCCAGGTCTACCTGACAAAAATGGCATCTCTCCACCCCCACTCTTTCTTTGTAGCCATGCTGAGGTTGTAGAAGCCCCACAACACCCAGAAGGCAGGTCCCACAGTCAGTCATAGAGTACCGAAGACCTTAGGCTTTTCTGGTTTTCCTACTCTCATGTTCTGCTGGAGGCAGAAAAGTGAGAATCTGCCTTGTGTTAGATGATGTGAGTTAGATATGAAATGGAAAGGAATCCTTAGAGTAACTGTTAAGTTTGTCTGTAACAATGCTACCCCCTCTATCTCCAGGCTGCTGTGAAAGCACAGACTGTCCTGTGAGAAGTTTGTGAGAGCAAAGCGCACAACAAGGGATGGAGACCGGATGTTCAAGGCTACCTCTTCTATACACTTGATCATAAGCGACTGTTCTGCAAGGTGACTGGCTTGTGGCTATAACTCTAGCTGTCAAGCCTTACCCTGTACATACACTGCAAAGTTGCATGGCAGGTATAAGCAGCCAGTTTTGTGGGAAAGAGAACATTCACAAAAGCCCTAGTCAGCCTGGGAAAACAGTGCCTGAGCCCACAGCTACCTGCAGCCACACTACATACTTGCACTAGAATTTCTTCCTGGTACAGATCATTTTACAAAGCCCCCATAAGGAATCAAATGTTAACTACTAAGGAGTGAACATTGCTTGGGGCTAGGTAATTTGAATCTGAGGCACCCACTGTCCAGAGAAGTTTGTTGGGCCCACAAAGTATCTAGTCCCTCGAATCTCAGAAATATGCAACGTCTTCCTGTTGGGAGAAGGAGCAACTGGTACCATCTTTCCATAGGCTAACAGAGGTCAAGAGCACCCTGGCCCTCTGCTCAGCTAACTTCTCTAAGATTTGCTCTTTCCCACTAAGTTCCATAGCCTTTACTGTGAGGTATTTAGAATCCGTTTTAAGCCCCAGATATAGAGATGGTTATATCTAAGGGACATACCAATTTTTACATGGGAACATGGCACCAAGAGAGCTTTTGTATAGTGAGTTTATAGCTTTTAGAGGCAAGAGGTAAATGGGTTGCCCCAAGAATGGGGTCTATGACTCATGGGAGTGTTGGTTTGCCTGAGCCATCCTGTGTGCGGGAGGATCACTGGAAGAATGAGTGTTCACAAAGCCATAGTAACTAAGAGTCACATAACCCCAGCGAGGCAAGACCATCAGTCCCGGGGTTCAGGACTAGGGACTGTGATCTGACAGAAAGCATTTAGCATTTCCACCACACTAAGGGCCAAGGGTCACTAAAAATGTCTTCTGAGATTGCTAGCTGGGTGTCAGTGGTTTAGTGTCTTAGAATCTACTCAGTGATTTCGAAAAAGTCTGCTGTAGCTCAGGAGATGGAGAGTACAAAGAGAGCTTCTTGTTCTTCACCACATTCCCACTTCAAGAGGAAATCCTAGACATGTACCTGTTTGCATAATCAGGGAGAGCTAGAAAGGAGTCTGCTGCAGAATCTGCAGCAGAGAAGATCCCAGAGGGAAAGGAAAAACTTGTGTTTCTGGAGAATGGTGCCCAGTGGTGGAGAGGCCTCCGAGACCAAATTCCCCAGGAGATGACCTGGAAATTGAGGTGAAGCCAGGCCTAGACTATAGGGCTGAGAGAAAGGAAGAAAGGATTCTGGGCCTTAGGCCAATCTCCTGGGAAGCCAGCCAGCTACTGAAGCTTCAGGGTGGGTAGAAAAACTCAAGACTAAACTCAGTAATGCTTGCATGAAAAGGGTCAGATGACAGCAGAAAAATTGAAGTCATTTTTATGAAATGAAAATATTCAGTGGACAACTAAGAAGAAAGAAAAATGTGAGAAGTGGGCTGTTGGTTTTTCAACAGGAGAATCCTCCCACAGCCTCTCTGTTTCCACCTGGGAAGCCCTGATGCCTTACTCAAAGCCATTTCCACATGTACACTGAGAAAAGTCATCCCCTAAGAGGCACTAAGCCCAGCTCTATATCTGTTCCATCCATGGTGCACCAGACAAGTGTCTCCATCACCCCTACCCAGGAAAGTTATAACATTAACAGCTGGAGAAACCCACACAGTTACATACTTAATATTGCTCACCTCCTAATTAATAGTGAAAGAGAAAATGAACTTCCAGACAGATGGGTTTCTAGTGGGCACTGAGGATAGATCCTATAAGAAAGCTTGATCATCTCATGTCATAAAATTAATAGAGTTATCTCTCATCTTTATAGTTCACGCATTTAATTATTCTCCCAAACAGAAAAACAATGTTTGATATGTGCCTACATCGGCACTTGCTGGATTTATTTGATAGCTGTCCTTTTGCATACATACCACAGTGCTCTATTATGAATTCACTAAAGAGAAACTGCATGTTGATTTATGACCTTATTTTTATAACATTATAAAGTGGATAAATTACATTAGTGCTGCATCATTTTAATCTTAACTTGACTGATTTTATTATCTATCCCACATGATGTCTTCCATAATTTTTTCTTCAGTGGCATTTACAAGAGTCCTTGTAATGCTTATTAGCATGTTTGGTTGAGTTGGAAAAATAAAACAATGTTAGAATTTTATCTTAACAGAAAGTAAGAGTGACATGTATGAATGATATTAAGGGGAGGACTGAATCTGCAATTAGATTATACAGTACGTGTCATATATATTTAATAAACCAGATTTATAGTTCCAAGGTTTGGCTGAAAATATATTCAAAGCACATGATGAGAGGAAAGTTATATAGCAGAAGTGTCTATGCAGAAGCTGAATTAAATTTCCCTGGGTTTTCAAAACATGCCTGGCTTTGTAAGTTTATTAATGGGTAGTTAGTAATATTATAAAGTTTTTATATGGCTCCCACTAATTAAAAAACTGAAGAGCTCTTTACAAAATGAATAACAATTCATTTCCCAGCCCAGGTGGTTCTCAGTTCCTTGCTTTTAACAACATTAACATAATTTTGATAATAAATCTCTGTGTACATTTTGGTGAATAACTCAGAAAGTTCAAAGACGCAAGTGACATTGACAAAGCAAATTTCATTTCTACATACTCTTTGTGCTTATGGATATAAAAAGAAGAACATTCTAGAACAACTGAGCTGTGATAATAGTCACAGAGATATAGGAAATGATTAAAGAAAAGCTTTATTGTTCTTACTTCCGATAAAATTACTTAATATTGATGAGATTCTTAGTATTATTTTTTTAACAATTATGTACTGATAGTTACAATTATAATTTAGTGTAGAACACTATTTATTAACTCTTTAAAATCGTTATCATCATCATTATCAGCATCATGGTGTGTGTGTGTGTGTGTGTGTGTGTGTGTGTGTGTGTCTGTGTGTGTGTGTGT
>JANHMN010000020.1:19367408-19408106 GCA_030674055.1 Rhabdomys pumilio
TGTGTGTGTGTGTGTGTGTGTGTGTGTGTGTCTGTGTGTGTGTGTGTCTGTGTGTGTGTGTGTCTGTGTGTGTGTGTGTGTGTCTGTGTGTGTGTTTGGGTACTTATGTCCACAGCCATGTTAATATCAAAGAACAACTTTTAAAAATCAGTTCATCTGCATTGTAATAACAGTAAGATGTAGAGAAAATTTCTTATGTCTTTATGGACGTGGTGCCTGTCAATAATGAATCTGATGGCCTATGGCTTATGTAGGAAATAGAAGGTGGGGCACCTGGAAAGCAGAGAGGATTCTGAGTGCAAGGTAAGAGATTTGCCCCAGAAGATATGACAAAACAGACACATGGTACCTGAGTACATGTAGCCAACCACATGGCAGAGTATAGATCGGAATAAATGGGTTACTTTAAGTTATGATCCAGTAGTCAGAGAAGAGCCTAGCTACACGGCTAACATATTTGTAAATATGTTTTGAGTCTGGGTCTTATTTCTGGGAACATGGATCTGAGAGAAATAATCAGACCTAACTTCTGCAGTAAGGAAGTTTGAAAAGGTCAACAAATCATGTTATTAACTATTCACTAAAACATACTCTATAATACATGTAAATATCTGTATAAATATACATATGTAATTTAATGACATTTTCTCATCTGGGCTGACAATGCTCCCTGCAAAAGCCCAAAACCACCTAACAAAAATCCCAACACCAGTCATGAGAATCCCTCATGATGTTTGGTGAGGTTTGTCTAGGTTCCCAAAACAACACAGACTATTGCTCTCGGTTGCCCTCTAGAGATGGAATGTAAGTCATTATTACTGAAAACACCATGCACTTCACAGGACCCAGAGAATTTGGGGTGAGACTACATCTGCTAATTCATGTCATGTCAGAAGCTAGACCCATAAAGTCTCACCCACATGACTTCCCAAATGTGAGCTGAACAAGGACAACAATAGGAACAGCAAAGTGGGTGGAGGATAAACCCCAAGGACTCAACAAAGAACTATAGGCGACTAAGTAATGGTAGGGTGGGAGAAACAGTTCTACCCAGAGACGCGTACACCAGTTGGTGATTCAATACCAAATGGTCACCATTGAAAACATACATACAAATGACATTATACAGATGGAGAGGATTATATGTACAAATATGTATGTATATACACATATACACATATACTAACAATTAAAAAAGAAGCCATCAATTTGAAAGACAGAAAGGAGGGCTTGGAGAAAGAAAAAGGAAGGAGGAAGCGATTTAATTATAATCACAAAAAGGAAAGAAAACATATAAAGAAAACTCTTTTTAAAAAAATGAGTTCCCCCCACCTTCCAGCATGGAGTATGAGGACTCAGCTCAAGTTAACACACTCGGCCCTCTGGTCCATCTTGCTGGATTTTATGACCTTTTAAGTTAGCGTATAAGTAACAGGTTTGGTTATGACTTTTTCACACTTGTAAGACAGTATAGTCTGTTGTTATTTGTTACCTTTCTCCTCCCTGCCCTCCCTGTTTTTCCCTGCTATCTTTATGTAGTTCTTCCTTCCCAAATAGTATTTTTTACATGAATGAAGAAAACCACACGATATTATGGCATTGAAAGATCCATCAGATGCATCTTTAAACCTGCATTTCCATTTTCAAAAGCATAGTAGAAAGCAAAACCTTTGTAACTATTTTAGCAAAAAATGCAATCATGCAGACAGACTTCAAACGACGTCTAGAGCACATGGATACAAATCTCAAAGAACGCAACCACAGACCAGGAGATCGTGGAAGACCCTAAATATAGAGTCAACCAGCTCCTTCCTACCAGCACCACTTTATAAATGAGGAAACTGAATCAAGAGCGGAATAACGAACCTCATTCCTCAAAGCTCTTATTCTTGCCCAACACAACTGCAGAAGTCCTTGCTTTACTCCACCTCCATTCTTTACAGTGACAGAGACCGAAGGACAGCCCAGACCTAGGAGAAAGCACTTCCTCAAAGTGCCTGTCATCTAGCAAGATGCTGCAAAGGCTCTGCTCAGACATACTTTTTACAAAAAGGAACTCTTCAGATGAGTTTGAAGTCATCAGTAGATGACATCTTGTCCTCTAGGAGATATCCTGTTACCTAGAACAGAGCATAAGTCTGCCTTTACTTACCCCAATCTCTAACAATTACACCTACTACACACAGTTTTAAACTGAGCTGTGCTCCTCTCCCTGCCAAGACGCCCATTCTTCCCATTTTTTCTCTTCCACTTTCCCTCCCTCTCCCCCACTCTCTCCTAGTGTAACTTTGGTAGGAACAGTGAGAAATAACTGTACAGAGCCTCAATATGGTGTTGTGTAACAATCTCCTCAGAGACCAGAACATCCCATTCTACAGGAAACTTCAACCTTTACCTTTCATCCTACAGAAAGATAAACGACTCAAAATAGCTCCAGGAAGTCCTTGAAACTTACCAGATTCACTAGACCCCTTCGTGACAGACAATGCTATAAAAGCCGAGAATCCCTTTCAGACTACTTTAACTGAGCTACAAATTAGACTCTTAGTCAATCCAAGCTACCAAGAAGACTCTGAGACTAGGCCAGTTGCCTGAAAAGAAGCAAAGACCATCTGAGCTATCTTGAAGAGATTTAGATCAACTGAGGCAACCCAAAAGGGCATTCTCTAATCTGTAAAGCTGCTGGCAGGCTGTGCAGTGTGCTCCCTGTTCCCAGCTTGTGTGAGCTGTCATTCATGCTTCAGTGAGCTTTGGTGAGCTATCTTTAAATCATTTCTGCTCCTGTAAGTAATCCTTCACACGAATTCCTGTGAGTAACCCTAATTAAACTCACAATTCACCAAGTTGTATTTTGTTGGTATCCATACTTTAGTCTGTCATGGGATCTCTATCTGGGATGAGTAGACATGTGTATCGTGTCTATCCAGGAAAAATTTTGTCACACAACATATGGTGCTGACTTGAAATTTCATTTGCCAAAAGAGTTAGTCCATTATGTTTTAATTTAGCCTAATTTAAGATTTTAGGAATCAGGCAGGCATAGCGACTTTCTTGTCAAAACATCAGACAATTGGCTTTATTTATCTTTAAAACCTCATGAAGATGGCTCCCAGTGTCTGCCTTTTTTTTTTTTTTTATGCTGTTCTGGTTTTCCAACTGCATCTCAGAATACTCCCTCAAGCTCTACTTATAGCCTTAACCAGCCTCTCTCTCTCTAGCTTACAGCTCTATACAGCTTTATATTCTTACTGCAAACCATTCCCAAAGGCCTATTAACGAGGTCAGTTATCACAGCACAGACCCCACCTCTCAGTGCCCAGTTTTTGTATTAGTTACTTTTCTATTAAAAAATATCCAACAACACTCAACTTAAGAGAAGAGTTTGTTTTGGGTCATTGCTTGAGAGTACTGTCTCTAACAAGAAAGGCATAGCAGTGTGGGTAACTTATATCTGTTGTGGTAAGAATGTTAGGACGCTTACAGGAAACAGAAAGGAATGGGGTTACTCAAATTCTTTCTCACCCTTCCACTTTTTATTCAACCTAGAACCCCAATCTATAATTTCTTGCCTCCACACATTCAAGATGGGTCTTCCCATTTCAGTTGATCTACTCTGAAATACCCTTATAGGCAGATCCAAAAGTGTTCCTCACTCATACCCTAATGCTTCTTAATATAATCAAGTTGATTAAAATTCAGCATCACAATTTCAAACCAAAGACAGTACAATATGAACCTTATAAACATGGATGTGAATTTTTTCTCAACCAAATATTGCTGAGTTCAATGTGCAATGTTTAAAAGAAAATTATTAGAAGTATGCAATTCTGATTCAACATTCAAAAACCAATTAGTGTCATCTATCGAATGACTAAAGAAAAGTCACATGATCAAATTGGTAACCAACAAAGAGCATACAAGGGCTGGACTGAGACCCCAGCACATAGGGCTGCTTTGTCTGGCCAAAGTGGAAAAGGATGCGTCTAACCATGCAGGGACTTGATGCACCAGGGAGGGAGAATACTTGGGGGACACCCTCTCAAAAAATACGGATGGGGGATTGGGAAATGGACTTTGTGAGGGGGGACTGGAGGGGGAATAGCATTTGGGATGTAAATAAATATTTAAATAAAAATAAGAAAAGGAAAATGCAGCTGAAAAAAATCAGAGACTCGGTCACAATTTAAAAAGTAAATTCTTAGCAAACTAGGAATAGAGGGAAATTTCTTCGATTACATTCAAGACAGCTACAAAAACCCTACATGTACCATTATATTTAATAAAGAAAACCTAGTCTGTCCTCTGTCACCATTCTCACTCAAGATCATCCTGAAATACCTAGCTAATGAAATAAGACAAGAAACAATAATGAAATATATACATATTAGCATAGAAGAAACAAACCTGTCCTAATTCTCATGTGGCATAATTGTGCTAAGTCGAACAATCAAAAGACAAAAGACTCACAACTCTCAAATCTAATAAGCAATGATAATGTCATTATAGCATATAAAGTACTAACAAAGATTCAATTACCTTCCCACATTTTAGGGGCAACTTTTAGAATTTTAAATTAAAAATAAACATTAGTTCACACATCATGCAAGTGCACACACTCAGGTATGAAGGACACCTATGAAATTAAAACAAAACTTGGTAACTAGCATCAAACTCAATTGGGAAAGGCTGGAGCAGGAGAAAGGCAAAGGTGTTCATGTCTGCCATTTCTACTCATTATTATTGTATCATAGTTTCTAGGGCAAATGATCAAGATAGAGGAATGGAAGAAATAAAGCCAATTCTACCTGCAAATGACACAATAGTGTATAAATAGAAATTATAAAATCTACATAAAGGCATACGCAGAAGCATATCATGATGGATAAATGACTACAGTGAAGTTCTGAAATATGAGACAAATGTACAAAAAAATTATTATTCTACACAATTGAAATGGTGAAAATGAAATCATTTCTGCAATGTGAATGCAAAAATGAAGTTTAACAACCCTATTTGGAAACGTCATTAAAAAGAATGAAATGCTTAGTAATAAATGTAATGAAATAAATGAAAAATTTATGTCCGAAAACTATAAAACATTGTTGAGGACTGGAATATAAAGAAAGATCCTCGTGGTTGTATGGGTAGGCCCTGCACTAACTATGCTATTTCCCATCACTGTATGATTCCATTTTAATAAAATGCCCAAACTTGGAAACCATGAAGACAGAAAGTAAATTAATAATTGTAGGTGCTCAGCTGAGAGGAAAATGGTTATATGGTTTATTAGTGTCATGAAGACATTTTGGAATTAGTGATGGTAGCTACAAAATTTATGATTTTACTTTCACCTTCAAACCACTGCAAATAATACGATACCACATATCGTATTATGTGAGTTTATCTTAGCAAAAGGCTATGGAACATCCCATTATTAGAAAAATAAAACTTTAAATCAGGATTAGATGTACTCCATGATGTAAGAGCACCTAAAATTAAAAATAATACCAGCTGCTGGTGGACACACAGAACTCTGGACTCTCACATGTTCCTGATGGTTTTGATAAATGCTACAATCACTCTGGAAAATGGCTTCTGCCTCTTTTCTAAAATTAAGAATATTCGTAGCAAGGTGTGGTGATGTACACCTGTACTCATACTGCTTTGGAGGAGAATCACAGGTTATAATCTGGGCCACACAATGAGACCTTGTCTCAAAAGCAAATACTATAATTAATGATTAAAAAATTTCAATCCTGGTCACTTGCCCTAAATTATATATGTTTGCACAGAAACATGCACTTGGATTATGTGGACTTGTTCAAATTTAGTCAAGTCAGGTGATAATAGAATAATTAAATCTGAAGACTGTCTAGTTTAATTCTGGAAAATGTTTGGACAATATCTTAGATTTTTTTTACTTCTTCAGTGCCTTGGTCATTCATTGTAGAATCCCCGGTACATGAATACTGGAAATTCTTTAAAAGAAATTCTTTTTCTCATATCTTCAATGTCTTTATATCCCTGTGTTACATTCAAAATAACCTCCTCATAAATACCTCCAGTTCACTGATTCTTTCATCAGCCGTGACTAATCTGTCTTATATATCAGCTGAATTAGGATCAAAAGTAAAGTTACAGTTTTATAAAAGGAGGTCATAGTAACTCATTCTCCTAGTAATTCATGCTTCTTCATTTATTTCTTTTTAATGAGGTTCACTGTGACATTTTCATACCTGCATATAATGTGCTTTGATTATTCACCCCATTGCCCTCCTTTATCTCCCTTCCTCCATCTATTTCATAAATACTTCTAACATTTTCATTGTATAATCTTTTCCTTGGAGCAATACCTAATGACCCCTTTTGTGATGACTAATTGTCTTTTGTCATCTAATCATAAGCATATGATTAGATGTCATAATCATAAGCATAAGTACTCCAGGCTACTGTGAAGTTTCCTTGTAAAATATTTCCACCTTTGCTTTGCCATGGCCCTAAGAGTTTTATCTTCTTTATTTCAGGCTTATAGTCATTTTTCTTCTCGTGTTTTTGGCACCAGGTGGGATGTGTTTGCTGATACAACACCCACATGTAGTATGCACGTGTAGGCTTGCATTTCAGATTCTTCTGCAAATTACCCTCCCATTATAAGTCCTGAGCACAGCATTTCAGTTTTTGAGTGTTCCTTTCAAAGTATAGTGCCTGACCTGAACAGATTAGTCCAACAGATAAATGGTTGAAAACACCTCCTTTCCTTACCAATGGCTCTCAACCTTCCTCATGCTTCAGCCCATTAACACAGTTCTTTATGTTGTAATGATCCCCAACCATACCACTATTTTTGTCACTTCTTCATAACTGTAATTTTTGCTAGTGTATGAATTCTAATGTAAATAATCTGTGTTTTTCTGATGGTCTTAGGCAACCCATGCGAAAAGGTCATCATGGGTTGAGAAACGGTGGCTTAAACCATACACTTCTAATGACATTAAAATCTAATATTCAATTAGATAAGAAGCAACTCGATTTGCTGTGGCAGACATTCCAGGTGATCCATCTGTGTGTTTCAGAACAAAAATATACCCCAAATATTGGAGTTTTGTTGCTTAGGGATATGAAAATTATCAGATAAAAGTTCTTCCAATTCTGCTTACTATAGCTAAAAGACTAAGCAATAAACATGAGGACACATGTGTAAGCGTTGCTGTTAGAAGGAGTGCTCAGGTCAACTCCTTGAGTCCGGGGTCATTCCAGAGCAATTTGTCTAAGTTTTGCCTCTTTCATGACAACATGAAGACAGATGTAAAGCAAGGCAGATGATCAGGGTAAGTAAACAATAACACACACACACACACACACACACACACACACACACACACACACAGAGATTTTTCCCACAGATGAAGAAAGTTGGGCAATTTTGCTCACACGATGGCAATGATATCAAACTCAGATAGCTTCCATACTAAAACAGGTTTTTAATTCCTAGGCTTTGCTACTTCTTAATAATATACATATTTTGTGATGTATTTAAATGGCTCCCTACTACAGAGACTCTAGATTGTTCTCATTTTTCTCCATTATAAACAAGGCTGTAATTAGCATCTTTCTATGGGGAATCAAGTCTATCAGTCTTTTCCTTTATAGTTTCTGAATTTCCATTTCATATGGGAAGGATTCTTGCTTTCCAGGTTATAAATAATCCTCCTTTATTCCTTCTATAACTTTTATGGTTCTATTTTATTCATTTAGCACTCAAGCCCCCCTGGAACTTATTTTGATGCATGGCATTGTTTAGTCATCTAATTTGATTATATTCCATATGGGCAGCTGGTGGTCCCAGTGTCGTTCTTGAATAGTCTATCTTTTCTTGGTTGAGAAAATATTTCCCAAGAAAATCTTTAAGAATTACAAATGTCTTACATCAACACATTAAAATCTACCCATGCTTAATCAACTTGAGAATTATAAACACATAATGGCTCATTAAACATACAGAAAAATCTAGTTTATATTATGGGAAAAATAGGGACAGAAAGCAGGGGTTCTTTCCCCCTTTTTCATAACAAGTGCACTCGGTGAATCTTCCTAATGGGAACATTCTGCTTTTAGTGCAGTTACTGGCTCTGCCCCTTAGCAATAAATGGAAATGCACTCCCTCCCTTTAGTGTCTCTGCTTCCTCGGTTCTGAAAGGGAGCAGTCTCTTCCTTAGAAACCTGCTGTAAAAGTTTGGCTCCTGTATCCCCTTCCATGCAGGTTTGATTCCTGTTTTGTTAAGGAACCAAAGTGTTCCCGAGGCTGGTCTATTCAAGCCCCAAGTCATTAAGTGATGCAGCTGCTTCTACTACTCAAAAAGATTTGTTTTCACAGAACACTATACAGTGTTCTCAGTGGACCTTGGATTTCAAGGACAGAATTCTAAAAATAAATATAAAGATTATTGGGAAAAAATAATAAAGAGAACCCACTTGCTTTTTTTTCTTTTTACTTTTATGGACTTTTCTCCATTCTGCTATGTCATCTTCTTTGAAAACTAATTTTATCTCACTTCCTTCATAAGAGAAAGTAGATCTTATCTTCTGTGTACCTTCCCTGCTTCCAAACTCCCTGGTGGCCATATCTCTTCTCCCTTCCACAGGCCTTTGTGTCCAAATGGATGCCTGTACATTCTGCCTTCACTTTGACCTCTTTTGATCAATAATCCTATCCCTCTCTAGCTCCATAGCCTTTCTCCTTTTCTATTAGATTCCTTTTAATCAGGTATAAAGTACATACTATTCAAACGATCACCACAGCAAAATCTTTTGTAGCACAAGCGCATGGCTTTTACTCTTCCCATCATAGCCAAATTAGAAGTGCATGCTAGCAGTATTTACATTCTCTCTCCATGGATATTCCAGCCCACTGTCATGGGCCTAGTTTCCCCACCTCTAGATTGACTTCAGCATGATCAACAAGCTCCTTCTGTATATTGCCACGCCCACTTTTTGGTGTGAGTTTGCTTGGTCTCTTGATTGACTTACATTTATGACTATCTCTTCCCTCTCAAAATTTATTCTTATCTTGTATTTCATGACAGCATACTTTTCTGGAGTATTTTTGTTTTTTATTTCATGCTAGGGAATCCAGAGCCCCTTGTATAGTAGGCAAGCACTTGGCCACATCTCTAGACATCTTCTGCAGTCACTTTTCATTTTTTTTTCTAGATCCATTTACTGACTCTTTTGTGCCTTTCCCACATTTTTAAAAAATTTAGTACATGTACGCTTATGGCTTTATTTAATGATAAAAATTATTTTCCTTGAATCTAGAAACATCATCACTATCAGACACTTCTCAGAGTATAGAGACAGGGAAATGGAATCTTTTCTGTTACTCAGCTCAGGTGGTAAAGTGTGTGGAAAGATGCCACTCTAAACTGGTGTGACTTAAAAGGCAATCCTGGTCCACAGTGCTGGGCTGTTTTATTTGCATCAAGCACAATGCTACTTATATTGAATAATTACTCTCAAAGTAGAACTGCAGAGAAGGTTTTCAAAATAAGTAACTTTCAGAAGAACTACAAGGAAGTTAGGTTCCTTAAATAGAAACAAACACAGATAATTTCTCATCTCATCTTCATCCCCTACTCCATCGTCTGTGAAAATGACCAGATACTAATGTTGTTCTTCCCTGCTTTGCTGAGCTCATGTCAAGTATTCTCTGTTTTATCCCTGAATATCTCCTGAGGCCATTCACTTCTCTTCAACCTCATAGCCACCACTCCAGCTGTATCATCATATCTCAGCTATAATTCACAGTTACCTTCCAGTTAGTTTCCTGACTGCCTCTTTCCTCTGCTCCGTGCAGTCTGATTCTGTAGTCAGGGTGATTAAATTGATCCTTCTATTTCATTTTGTGTATCAACGATTCCGCATTACTCTTACAATAAACTTTAGAGTTTTATGTATCCTATGGCTTAGGATACTTGCCGCACCATTATCTCCTACCATTCCCACTTCTATCTGCTCAAGTACATGCATATATGCACATATATACATACATACGTACATACATACATACATACATACATACATACATACAGATAGAGAGACAGAGAGACAGAGAAAGAGAATATGCACTGAACATGTTTTCATTCCTGTTTTGGCCTGTATTTTGTTTTCTCTCCATGCAGTACTTTCTACTCAGGCCTAGGTTCACCATGGTTCCAAGTACCTTCTTCCCCACTCAGATTTCAGATTTGCAAGCACAAATCACTCTCAAGTCTTCCCTGGGTTATTATTCATAAGCTCCTGTGTTAGCCAAGATCTTCCTTTACTGGGAATAACCCCACTGTAATAAGTTATCAGTGTTGATTTCTTTTCTGTAACCAAAAATTTACGAGCACCCTACTTTCCAACTAGGGTAATGAATAATGATTCCCTATTTATCCTTACAGTGTCCTCTCAAACTCCTAGGAAATTTTCAGTTTGTCTATCTAACTTGTCTGTATTCCAACATAGCTCAGAAAACATGAGCCCCAGCTTCAAAGAGAGGTAATTTGCCTAATAGAAATAGGGAGAGTTTGGTGGAGGAAATCACACAACACTCCCTTCTGGTCTTTATAGATGCAGACTGGCCTATATATGTGCATATACACTCACACACGTATATCCATACATACTAAATAAATGAATAAATAAATAAATACTTCTTTAAGAAAGAGTATACTTAAATTAAAACCATGTTATATTTTTAAATTGATCATTCCATTCCTTTACATCTCAAATGATATACTACTTTCCTGTTACCCCCTCCATCAAACCCCCATCCCACATCTGCCCTTCCCCCTCCCGTTTGCTTATATGAGAGTGCTCCCCCACTCCCCCACACTCTCCCATTCTCACTGCTCCAGTATCCCCTACTCTGGGGCATCAAACCTCCCCAGGAGCAAGGGTGTCTCCTCCCATTGCTGTCAGGCAAGACCACCCTCTACTACATATGTATCTGGAGCATGTATCCCTCAAGTACAATCCTTAGTTGGTGATCTAGTCTCTGGGAGAACGAGGTGGTCAGGCCAGCCTATGTTGTTCTTCCAATGGGGTTGCAGTCTGCCTCTGCTCCTCCAGTTCTTCTGCCAGCTCCTCGATCAAGTTCCGAGTTCAGTCTGATCGTTCGCTCCAAGCATCTGAATCTGCATTAAAACCATGGTATCTTAACCAGAGTGGTCAAAAATTAAGAGGAACAGATAACTAATAGTCTGTTTTTAAAGAGATTGCTATCAACACTTACCAACATTAATTCTATTTAAAATTGTAACAGATGCCATTAATAAAATAATTTATATTTAAGAATATTTATAGACACATGGACATGCATTACCTCCTACCACTTCACAGATGAATATTTCTCATTTAACGACAGCTATGACAATTGATCAGTCTATCACTGTCACCCAGTCACATGTTCATGGACTCAGGACTCCTGTGCAAGAAACACTAGGAGTATGTAAATCAAAACAAGAAAAGAAACAAAACAAAAAAAAAGAAAGAAAAACAAACAAAAGCTCTTAAGGCCTTAAACCCTTTGCTTTCTCAGTCACAACACTGGGCATTGTATTTCTGTATATGACCCAGCAGTTTTCTTTGACATATTAGCAAGCAACATTCTATTTTCCCAATGTCATTCAACTTAGCTGAGACTAATATCTGAATCAACAGCATCTAGATGGCTGTCCCTTTCTATACCCATCATGGATTATTAAAAATTCACCATGGTAACTTTCAGTGCGGTCTCCGACCACAGAGCAGACTAAAGAGTGCCTCCATAAAGAATGAAGTAATTGCTAATTTCTCTTTCCATTATCTCTTCAAAGTCTCCAGAAATTTATAATTTTTCTGTTTAACTTGCATAAAACACTGCATAAAAGCTGCATAAAACACTGAAAGGGAAAACAGTATGAAGAAAACATGGAATTACAGTCAAACAGCTCTGAGTCTGATCCTGATGCATTATGTAACCTTTTTGAACTTCAGTTTTCTTATCTCAGAATGAAATGGAAGCAATAGTGCCAACTACATTAGACCCCATTCTACTTTCACACATGTAAGCATGTAGCACTTACTAAATATTGGTCACACCTTATGCACAAGGTTTAGTAAGATCAGCCTCCACGTGAAGCACTCAAGCACAAATGAAAATTAACAAGAGATGTTTTCTAATTATAAAGGGTCAAAGCCTTTAGACTCTAAAAAAAAAATCCCTTTTTATAGTAATTTGATAATGGAGAAAGAAAAAGCGATTGAGCCGGGGTCTGAGAGCCCGTATCTTTAAATGGAGGGGCCTTTGATGAGCTCAGAATTGCAAGTAGACATATACCTAAAGCTGGATTCTGAAGAGAAACTGGCAGCCATCCCATGCTGCTTTCCAGAGTCTCAAAGAGTTTACAGTGCTCCACTAGTGGGTAAACAAGACATTTTCATTCACTTCCACTTTGCTTCTTATTTTAGTACTGAAAATTCTATGTTCCAGGAAACCCTAATTCCCAAGAAACCAGGAAAGCTGGTCACCCTACACAAGACAGTGGAATATCTCAGTAGTGAATATCAAGGGCAGCTTTTCAGAATGCACTATGGTACTGAAGATTGACTCCAGGACTTTGTCCAAAGTAGGCAGTTGCTGCCTGACTAAGTTATACACCCAAATAACTTTTTTATTTATATTTTTTGTAAATAACTTTAATTTTCTCAAATGCCTATTTTTAATTATGGTTCTTAAATGTTTTAACCTCCCTTGTAGCTCACCACTCACTAGTAGTAGTAGAAAAGAAAGGCTATGGGGAGTGGCCTGTTTAGAATGGTTCTTTGGAGCAACATCCATCTATGTTCTCCGGAAATAGGCAGTTCAGGTCACAGATTAGCAGCAGCAGCCCAGTCCACTCACAAATACTTCACAGATACCTCAGCAGTCCGGTTCTGTAGAGTCAGGATGGCAAACACAGATCAGCTGTGGTGCCACTACCTAGCAGAGACAACCAGGCCTCAGCCTCCACTCAAGTCAGAAGGAGGGACCAGAAGAGACACCAGGAGAAGTCCTCCACTGTGCCTCTCTCAGGGAAGTGAAAACCAACAAAGATATGAGACCTACAAGCTAATAGGTCTATAAGCAAGCCAAGCCCAGCCTCCCATCACTATGAGTAGAATCCTATTTATACCCCCAAAACATCATGTGTCCTCCTCAGCATGTGTGTCTGTCTCAGCTGACATCATTCTGCCAATCAGCCCAAGTCTGAAGAAGCGCAAGACACTGCAGCACACCACCAGAAGTTCTTTGGTACATTTCTCTCTACGGCATTCCAACAAATGCAACTCAACTACACAGTGTAAGGTGGACTAATACATGCATTGCATTAGCAAAGAATCCTTCATCCTGTGTCCTTCTGTGTGCTTTCTTTAGCGGAACATCCTTTCACTTGTGTCTGCTTCAGCTAAAGGTTCCTTCATGAGTCTGCTTTAGCCTTTCACCTGTGTGCACTTTAGCGAAACGTTCTTTCATGTGTTTGCCCCAGCAAAATACCATGCAACTGACTTTCTAAAGAACCCTTAAGTTTCTCCTTCAACAGACTGTCACTAAGTTGTCCACACTGGTCTTGAACTTCTACTGAGTATAAAGGATCAGAGGACTGCACCACCACCGGCAATTTCCACTGGATTAGAAAGTAAGGGGGCTAGAGAGATGACTCAACCACTAAGAGCACATGCTACTCTTCCAGAGGACCTGAGCTTGGTTACCAGAGCTCCCATGTCAGACAACTGACAGCCACCTCTAACTCCAGCTCCAGGGAATTCAATACTTTTATAAAGACCATCAAAACACAGAGACACACTATAGGAAGGAGAGAGGGAGAGAGGGAGGGAGGGAGGGAGGGAGGGAGGCAGGGAGGGAGAAAGATACGCACTTAAAGATAAAATAAATCTTTACAAAAAGAAAACAGTGGTGAATGCCAAATGTGGTGGTATAAGCCTGTGGTAATATAAGCACTTAGGAGGTGGAGGCAGGAGGATCAAAATAGGTCTCAATTATATAAATTAGGAGCCTATCTGCATGTGATACTACTTCAAAAGAGTAAATAAATAAAAATATAAATAAAAGCAATGGCATGAATGTAAAAAAAAAAAAAAGAGGGGAGCCTTGCCCATCACTGTGGAACTGTAAATTCACACAGCCACCGTAGAGAGTGATATGAGGGTTCTAATAACTGTTAAAAATGGAAATGTCACATTATCCGGAGAGCCCTCTCCTGACTTTATTTCCAAGTGATATGAAAATCATATAGTGAAAGATACCTGCACTGTATTTTCATTGAATCATTATTCACAATGGGCAAAACACAGTCAACGTTATCAACAGATGGAGAAAAATGTTAAAGAGATACATACATAATAGAATACTATTTAGCCTTTTAAAGGAAGCAAATCCTGTTATTTACAATGTCGATGAACCTAAAGAGCTCTAAAGCCACACACAGAAAGACAGATGCTGTGAGCTCACACCTGCACGAGCAAGCTAAAGAAGATGAATTTGTAGAAGCTGACAGTAGAATGGTGGTTACCAGAGACTGGATGTGGGTGTTGAGGCTCCAGAGGGAGGTGGCCACAAGCTATGAAATTTCAGTTAAATAGAAGGAATGAATGTAAAAGTTCTATTACACAACATATTGACGACAGCTCTTAACAAGGTGCTGCAACTTTGAAAATCACCCAGAAAAGTAGACTTAAGTGATCTTATAAGAGACCTATACTGTGCGCAATATAAGCCAAAAACTGAAAACAGAATCTCTAAGATATGTTTTATTTAGAAAGCTACCCATATGAGAAGACATGATTAGTATCCCAAAGATATCTCTTCCATCTCCTCTTTAACCACTAGACTGTACTGTACATAAGCAGTCAATAAATTCAAAGTTTAGTCTTACCCACCTAGTCAGGTAGTCATTCTTGTCTCTGAGATTTATGGGGTTGTTTCTTTTCTCATTGTTATCTCCCCTCTCTATGTAGGAAGGGAAAGGCTCACAACACCAAGGCCATGGAGTCCTGCATTCCTCCTGAGCCTGTCCTTCGGATGACATCCAGCTTGAAGGTTAACAGAACAAACAAATATTTGTGTAATCTCCTACCTATAACATATAGTTCAAATGTGTTTTTAAAATCTACACTATGAAATGCCTCTATCCATCCCATCATAAACATGATAACCACATGAGATTATGCACTCATTAATTAATTTGGTTCACCAAGTCCACAATGTATACATATATCTAGATATCACAGTAAAAGCTGAAGATGTAGCTCAGTGAAAATAAAAGCATTTTACATATATTATATATAAATATATATATAATATATATTATATATAATATATATCATATAATATATGTGTGTATTATATGTATATATGTATATATATATTATATATAATATATATCATATATATGTGTGTATTATATGTATATATGTATATATGCATATACACATACACATACACATATACATATATATAGTGTGTGTGATAATACAATTTTTGTCAATCAAAAATTTACTAATTTTTATTACTAAAAATTTGTAAAGAGAAAATACACCCAATAAGTACAATTGGGTTTTAAGAATTTTCTGGTTGTCCCATCTAGTGCATAGAATAGATAAGTTTTTATGAAGGTTTATAATGCAATAATTCATATCCACGGCTACACAGTGAATCACCCGAGGAGATTACTGCTTCATTGTTATAGGGTGGCACCTAGGCAGAGACTTTAAAAATATCTTTAGGTGATGTTAATACATAGCTAGGATTAACAACCTCTACCTCTAACTAAGTCTCTCTCAAAAGAATTGTCTGTGTTCACCCTTGAGAAACTTTAAAATGACTTCCAAAATATTAAATGGGGGGTAAGAATATAAAATAACCTCTTTTCACATGTGTTAGCAAAACTAAAATATGCTTAAGAATGGAAAATGCTAACATTCACAGTAAAACTGTCCAACAATTGAGTTAAGAAGGAATTTGCCAAATGAAAAAAAGGAGCTTTTCAGAGAAGCTTTCCTTGAAACAAAGATCTCAAGAGTTACACATCTGAATTATGTCCCTTTAACGTTGCTACTACATGAATATAAGCCATAAACCTATTTTAATGATGTTGCCGCTGTAGAAAAATAAATTTATTAGAGAGAAATGCCTTGGAGGCTGAGGTAGCTTCATTAAAATGTGTTGAGTGGGAGAAATCTTTTATTTTTAGTTACCAGTTTAATCTCTAGAATCGATAAACTATCACATAAAGCCAAATGGGATGAAGTTGGTGGTTCACAAAGCTCGGGGACTCATATGCTGCTGTTAAGTCCAGTGTCTCCTAGAGTTTCTGTTTAGTCTCCTTGGCTCTGCAGAATACACACTCCCCCTGGTGTGATCCAGAAGCACGCTGACTGAGCAGGAATGAAGTCTCAGGACTTTTTACCACTTGGTCTTGTAGACCATTCTTAAAGAAGAACTGAGAATTGAAGGTCTGGCTGAAGTGAGGGTATATTTTCCAAGATCTGCAGTACTTTTCCTTTTCCTGGGGATATGTAAACAAATGTCTGTCGACCCCACATAGAATCAATAACTTTATGTGGCTCCTTAACAGGAGCATAGTGAGGAGCTACTCAGAGGAGCAGGGGTGACCCAGAACAAACTGCATCATTACAAAACCCCACTGCAGCATCAATGATGACTTCAAGAAATCTGCACCATGGAGTCCTGTCTTCAGTTAACCTTCTGCCTCCTATATTCTCTCCAACTCCCATGATTACGTGGAGCTGAGAGGCAAAGTTCTAGGGGAATCCCAAGCAAGAATGCTGAGACTCTATCTCCTTCTGAAAAAAAAAATATGAACAGCTCCATGACTATGATCACAAACCTAGCTATAGTTATATGATTTTGTTTATTTCATTGTCATGACTACAGGTAAAGGATCCTTCTTCAGTTCACCACAGCAACTTCTGATCTACTTAGGCCAATGGCCATGTCCAGGCCAGAGGAAATCACTTTGTCCTAACAACCATGGTCACACAATATGCTTCTTACAACGACCATTTCAATTCTTCCTAAAGAACTCAAAGGAAGTGAACCATGGCAAAGCAATGAAGGCTCTGAGAGAGGGCGACTATGTCTTTAGAACCTTTATAGGATGGCACCTATTATAATGCACTACTTAAAATATAAAGTGTCATGATGGCTGTGAATGTTCAAAACCATAGAGAGAATAAGTTTGGCTTCCCATGTTGAACTTTGGAAAGCCAAAAGGATGCAACAAGAGACTCCAACCAGTTGCATTACAAAGAGAAATATTAGAAAGTCAGGGTCCAGAGGGTTTTGCAAGGTATGATCAGTATAGATCAAATCTTAAGGATACAGATGGGAAGAGGAGGAGAAGGACAGAACACAGCAGGATGAGTTTGCGCTTCAGGTAAGAGATGTGTTTTGAGAGTGATTAATATCATAGGCAGACAGGCAACATACACAGTACAGTGGGATACTGAAGTAAGTCCCACCAGAAAATACAGGCTGCTGACTCTTAAAGGTTTCTGGGGGAGGTCTGTCTACATAACGAGTAGCAAGCTTAGTTAATGAGTGGTCTGTGCTGCAGGACTTAGACTACGTGATAGTAACCACAGAGGTTATGAACAGGGGATTAATGCTAATTACTATGTGACTACAGTTGAGAGGGATGCAGAGACTTGGGTGTTGTTCTGGTCAGTTCTGCTCTTAAGGGCAGGAGAAAAGAAAACATTTGGTTATTGTGGGAGTGGTGAATTGAGAATGATAATGGGAGTCACAAAAGGTGGCCCTTCAAGTCTTTTATTTACTGGTTTATCAGTTTTGACTGAATTGTACATGTGCATGCTTGAGAGAGAGGGGTGAGGGAGAGAGGGAGGGAGGGAAGAAGAGAGGGAGGGAAAGCAATTTCTGGCAGTGTCATGTGATGCAAACTTACCTAGTGCTTTGCTGAGGTAAGACTGACCCAAGGGAGGACACATGATGTTTGGAGAGAGCATAAGTAGGACTCAACAGACAGTGAGGGGGCGCTTGCATAGCTAGCTTTGCAAATGATTTGTTGGTCTTACACTGATCTCTCCTTCCTTGAGAAAGGCATGGTAGTGAACTTCTCCTGGTGGCCTGGCTGACTCTGGTCGCTCCTGATGATTCCCCTCAGGAGAGGCCTGGCTGTTTTTGCTGCATTGTGCCACCACTGCTGATCCACGTTTGCTATCCTGACACTACTGAACTGGACAGCTGACAATGGAGAGTGAAGTTGCCTCAAAGAACTACTTCTAAATAGATCCACATCCCCTTGTCTTATTTACCATCTTTTCTCCCCTAACTTTGGACTGTGAGCTAGAAGGGGGGGGAGTGTTTGAGAACCCTTATTAAAAGTGGTTTTTAAAACATCCAAGCCTACAGAGAAGCTGGTGGTATATATGAATGTGAATGTAATCGCCCACAGAAGGGACCTTCAAGTTCTCTGGAGCTACCACCTATTTTGAATGCTTGAAATCAAAGTCGGGTCTTCTGCAAAAGCAGTATGCTCTCTTAACTGCTCAGATACCTCTCCAGCACCCTGTCAGCTCCTTTTAAAACAACACCTGAATGGAAGGGAGACTGCATGGGGGTGTGGCCTGCTCTGTGAGACAGTGTACCTAGCAGACTTGTGACCTAACAGAGTACTCATTCCTAGAAACTAGATATAGGTGGGGGGTTACCATTGGAAAGCATATTGGTGAGCAGAAGCTCACAGTCTAGTCAAAGTGTTAGGTCTCAGCAGCCTCCATCCACCGAGAACCCAAAGACTACTCCTCACTACAAGAGAGCCTTTAATCTTCCTGTATAGACCAGGGATGTCCACTAGCCTGGATTTCCTGCTACTTTATTCTGAGTGAAAATAGTCTCTCTAACTGTTCTTGTGATTTGTATTTCTATAACAGACCAACCTCCTTTCCAAGCAATATATTCATTCTTTAGCTATACTAGAAAAAAATCAATCATTTTTATAGAATCTCTCAAGTTTTAAAATGAGCATTTCTTGTAAAGATGAATTTGTGCCTTTCACTCTGGCTCACTGTGGATCGGCCTTAATGTGAGCTCCTGTTTTTCTGTGTTCTGAATGGACCAAAGTCTGCAAGTGTATTTAGCTCTTTATGTCCTTATGATACTTTGTGGTAGCCATAGTCTCCCAAGTTAAAAACAACAAATATGAAACTAACAAACAAAAACCCAGAAGAAAAAAATCATTCATTTATTTTTATCCACTCAACAAATCTTGGCTCTTCCAGGTTATTTTCTTAAGGTAGGACATTCAGTAGTAAACGAAGTAGATGAAGAGACCAATTTCATGAAGCTAACGTTCTAGTTGGGAGACAGAAATTAGGTGAGGGAACAAATAGCTATATAAAAATAAGTTCATATAGCAATAAAGAGAGAAGGAGTAACATTAAAACCATCTATTAAAATGTTTATTTGCAAGGTAAGTGAAAATTTTCACCTTGGGGAGTTATTAAAGTGTATCTGACCTGGCCTCTAAATGACTGGAAATGTTATTATCAAAGTAGAGAAATAAAAGAGAAAGTTCCACTCAAAAGAATATGAAGAAATATGATTCAAGGGTATACATAAGACAGTGAGCAACAGACCTGGGTGGTTCTGCAGTTCCTGAAATCTGTGCCTGTGAATTTCTTCCCTGCCAGTGCTGTTTGTATTTTTGACACTCTCCTCAGGATCTATGGCCTTAAATGATGCATGGAGAAGTGGGGAAATTGAAGCATTTTTTTCTGTCACACCTGAATTTAATGGCTAATAGCAATGTCCCAGATTCTTACTCCCTGGGTCTTGCAAAAGTAACGTTTCACTATGAGATGTGGACAAGAAAGAGTAAGAAAAGGAGTGTCTGAGTGTTTGAAAATGTGGCTATGGTTAACCTAAAAAAATAACTAAGTAGCAACCAGAAGTGTTTTTGATTATGAAAACACAAATTGAGTATCATGGTACATCATAAGATTGAGGCAGCAGCTTGCATATTTTGCCCAAATAAATTTCAAGACCTGTGTGACCTAATCCATAGACAAAAATCAAATCCAAGGGAAAACAGTTCAGCAGCTAAACAAATTTTAAAACAATTATTTTCTTGTATTTTGAATTAAAATTTCTTCTAGAGTTAAATTTCTTTTTTTCCTGTAGTGCTAGAGTACTTAACTGCCTCTCATCCTCTTTCTTCCCCCCTTTTGATTCCCTCTTTCTGATTTTATTTCTTTAACCATCCTCCTAACTTTAAATCACAGAGAATCAAAACTAGAAGTTAATCTTTAAGATGGAAAATAGATGATATTAAAGGCAATATAGTATCTTCACTGGGTCTTAACAAGAGCAAATAAGGGCTAAGACCATGAATATACGTTACAAACCATCATGAGAGATGATTATAATAATGGCTCCCAAGAGACCCCTTTTCTCATTGTCAGCCCTTTTGAAATAGGATACACCTCTCTTTGAATAGAGTAGACTGTGTTCTTCTTGGATCAAATGCTGTAGCAGAGGCAATGTTATACGACTGTTCTAGAGCCTCTCTGTCCTGGATAAATTGTTTTAGTGACTTTGATATGAGCCAGGATCACCTGAGAAGAGTTAACCTGACTAGAAAAAACTTAATTTATCAGATTGTCCCATAGGCAGCTTTGTGAGGCATTTTCTTGATTAGTGATTGAAGGGAGAGGGTTCATTGTGAGTGGCACCACTTGCATAGGTGATCCTGGATTGTGTAAGAAAGCAAGTTGAGCAAGCCACAGTTCAAATAAGTAAGCAACATTCCACTGAGGTCTCTGCTCTAGGTCCTGCCTCCAGATCCCTGCACTGATGTCCTTCAGTATGTATTGAGAGTTTTAAGAAGAAAAAAATCTCATTTCTCCCCAAGTTGTTTCTTGGCCATGGTGTTTATTACAGCAATAGAAAGCCAGCTAGGATAACTTTCCCTGGAAGAATCTTACAACATCTATGTTGGCTCATCAAACTCTGAGCTCACCATGCTATGAAGAAACTCAGGTTAGAAACTGGAGGAGACATATTGTGAGAGCCATTTGTTCAAGACCAATAAAGACCATCCCAGCTATACCAACTACCTATAAACAACATTTGAATTAGCACTTCTTGAACCTTTTAGGTCCAGTTAAAGCACCAGCTGATGTAGTCATATGGAATGCTAGATAAGATTTAACGAATAAATGACTAGGCTTTCAAGCCACAACATTATAAGAATTACAAACCATTGCTTGGTGGTAGATGATATCAAATCAAAAGTCTCTCATGTATAAATCATCCACTCATAAATTATTGTAACAGCAAAAAAAAAAAAAAACCAGCTATCTTTACTTCATAAATGAGAAAGTAAAATTATAGAAGATTGAGTTTGTTGTTCAAGATCACAGAACTTTCAAGAGGTAAAACCAGCAACCCTATTTTCATGTGATTTCAAGTCTTATATATACGTGGTGCTCCAGATTCAGAGCTATGAGATCCATTCGCAGTGTATACTGAGAGTCTTGTCTTTGGTTAACTAACAGATTCTGTCTTGGTGTCTCCCACTTACCAATAGCTGTAGGACTTAAGCAGGTTCCCCATCACCGTGTAAAACATGTGTTCTTCATGTCACATGAATCATACTGACTCTAGGATACAGCATATATAGATAAGAATGCCATTCAACTTATACTTTGAAGGTATTTTATTGGCCATCATTTTTGTCCATTTTCATACTTCAGTTTTACCACTATTAATTGTTGGAAGCTTACAAGGAATAAAACTTGCTACTAATATTTTACAGTCATTATCTATTTAATATTCACATCCTCTCTAGTGTGCTGTGCTGGTTCTCCACGCTTTGCATATGGACATGCTTAGAGACTAAAGGATGTAGCTAGAATGAGCCCGTGTTTTACATTTAACTAGGAGATTTCATTTATTGGCATTCGGGTAAATGGTTTATTTATCTGAAAAAATAAAGCATCTTCAAGAAACAGTGCTGGTCTAACTGGCAGGCGGTATGTAGAAAAATGAAAATGGATCCATATTTGTCATCTTGCACAAAGCTCAGAAAAGATTCATTTTTAAACAAAAGGGTTTTTATTCTTAAAGAAAGTTAAATTTGCATGTTCTGTGTATGAGATTTTGAAAATTACTCAAATGTAGGATAACTGAGAAATCTATAAAACACAATATCATACAAACTCTATTATTACTAACACTTTAGATATATTTCCTAAAGTCTATTTACTGTGACCACACACACACACACACACACACACACACACACACACAAACACAAACACACACACACACACACAGAGGGAGAGTGGGGAGAGAGAGAGAGAGAGAGAGAGAGAGAGAGAGAGAGAGTGTTACATTTTGTTTTTCCAGTTAAAATTACTTTTTAAATTATATCTTAGGGTAACTCTAACCAAACAAGTGAAAGATCTATGTGACAAAAATGTCAAGTCTCTCAAGAAAGAAATATAAGAAGACCTCAGAAAATGGAGAAATCTCCCATACTCATGAATTGGTAGGATTAACACATAAAAATGACCATCCTACCAAAATGCAATATACAAATTCAATGCCGTTCCCATCAAAATTTCAACATAATTATTCAAAGACATGGGAAGAGGAATTCTCAATTTCATATGGAAAAAAAAAAACAAAAAACCTAGAAGGGCAAAAATAATTCTTAACAATAAAACTTTTAGGGGAAACACCATCCTTGACCTCAAGCTATACTACAGAGCAATAGTGATTAAAAACTACATGATACTGGTATAAAGACAGACAGGTTAATCAATGGAATAGAATTGAAGACCCAGAAATAAAACCACACACTTATGGATACTTGATCTTTGACAAAGAAGGCAAAAATATACTATGGGAAAAAGAAAGCATCTTCAATAAATGGTGCTGTTCTAACCAGCAGTCGGTATGCAGAAAAATGAAAATAGATCCATATTTTTCATCTTGCACAAAGCTCAGTCCAAGTGGATTAGGACCTCAGCATAAAATCAGACACACTAAATCTAATAGAAGATAAAATGGGAAAGAGCCTTGAACTCATTGGCATGGGAGAGAAATTTCCTAAACAGAACTCCAATGGCTCAGACTCTAAGATCAAGAATTGATAAATGGAACCTCATGAAACTGAAAACCTTCTGTAAGGCAAAGGACACTGTCAATAGGACAAATCAGCAACCTACAGATTGGGAAAACAATTTCAATAACCCCACATCTGATATCCAAAATATATAAAGAACTCATGAATCTAACCACCAAAACATCAAACAATTCAATCAAAACCTGGGATACAGAACTAAACAGAGAATTCACAACAGAGGAATCTCAAATGGCCAAGAAGCACTTAAAGAAATGTGCAAAGTCCTTAGTCATCAGGGAAATGCAAATCAAAACGACCCTGAGATACCACTTTACACCAATCAGAATGTCTAAGATCAAAAACTCAGGTGATAGCACATGTTGGTAAGGATATGGAGAAAGAGGAACACTCCTCCACTGCTGGTGGGATTGCAAACTGGTACAACCATGCTGGAAATCAATCTGTAGGTTCCTCAGAAAATTGGAAATAGATCTACCTGAAGACCCAGCAATACCACTCTTAGGCATAGACCCAAAAGATTCCCTACCATGTCACAGGGGCACATGCTCCACTATGTCCATAGCAGTCTTATTTGTAATAGCCAGAAGCTGCAAGCAACCCAGATGCCCCACAATGAAAGAATGGATACAGAAAATGTGGCTCACTTACACAATGGAATACTATTTAGCTATTAAGAATGAGGACATCATGAGTTTTGCAGGCAAATGGATGGAAGTAAAAGGACTTTTCACTCAGGTAAAAGGACATGCATGGTATGTACTCATTAATAATTGTATATTAGCCAAAAAGTATAGAATACCCAGGATACAGTCCACAGAACTCAAAAAGATTAACAAGCCAAAGAGCCCAAGTGAGGATGCCTCAATCCCACTTGGGAGGAAGAAGAAAGTAATCATGGAAAAGGCAGAGACAAAGGTAGAGAGGACCTGGGAGGGAGAAGAGAGGGAAAGGAGAAAAGGGAAGCATGATCAGGTATTGGGGGTGGAAAACAGGAGTGAATCCCTGAGGGCCAGCAGAATGAGTGGAAACAGACAACCTCTGGAGGTGGGAATCGGGGAGACTCTCTAGAATGTACCAGAGACCTGGGAAGTGAGAGACTCTCAGGATTTAAAGGGACAGACTTTAGATGAAATGCACAACAGCGTCGAGAGGGAACTTGTAGAGTCCACCTCCAGAAGAGAGACAGGACATCAAGTGGAGGGATGGGATTGCCTCCCAGTCAAAAACTCTGACCCAAAATTGTTCCTGTCTGAAAGAACTACAGGGACAAAAATGGAGAAAAGACTGGGGGAAAGGAGGTCTAGTGACAGGCCCAAATTGGCATCCAGCTCAAAGGAATGCTCCAAAACCTGACACTATTACTGATGATTACTACAGACAGAAGCCTAGCATGTCTGCCCTCCAAGAAGTCCAACAAGCAGCTGAAAGAGCCAAATGCAGATGCAACCAATAGACTGAAGTTGGGGACCCCTGTGGTTGAACTAGAGAACAGCTGGAAGAAGTTGAGGAGGAGGGTAACCCCATAGGAAGACCAGCAGTCTCAACTAACCTGAACCCCTGAGATCTCTCAGACACTGAGACACCAACCAGGTATACACTGGCTGGTACAAGATCCCGGGCACAGACACAGCATAAGACTGCCTGTTCTGGCCTCAGTGAGAGAAGATGTACCTAACTCTCAAGAGACTTGAGACCCCAGGGAGTAGGGAGGCCTGACAGAGTGGAGGCGTGGAGGTGGGGTCATCCTTTTGGAGACAAGAGAGGAGGAATGGGATGAGGAACTGTCAGAGGGCAGATCAGAAAGGGATAAGAACTGGACAGTAAGAAAAAAAAATCAAGGTAAAATTATAAGAGAAGCACTTTTGTAAGAATATTCCAGATAATTCAACAGGAAAACTGAATCATTCCTTATAGAACAAATTTCCAAATTATAAAAGAAATATTTTTAAAACATGAAAAATATTTTTAAAACATGAGAATGAGGAGCGCTGTTTACTTATGGTGTTGGAAAATTAGTTAGCAATTTGGGGGAGGGGCAAAGCATTCACTTAGGTCTTTATCTTACCCAGTTACTGAGCCATTTACTCCCATTCATCTGTCATCAATCAGCAACATGGAAACATTGTATCTCTCTCCTCTGAGGTGGATGCTAATTGGAAGCACTAATCCTACAACCACACTGGGTACTAATGAGAAGGACAGAGGCGTTTTCATAGATCACTGAATTTTGATGTCCACGTGTGCACAGACGATGTGACAGGCATAACAAACGTATAGGATGTCCTATGAAATTTTAATTTCAAAGAAATATCAGATACATTTTTTTTTAGTGTAAGTATGCCCTAATCACTCCTCTTATCTGGCCTGCATTGCGTGTTCTTGTGTCAGCTTAGAATATGAGCTAATACCAATAAGGATACCAGAATGAGCCAGAAGCAAGGGTCCAAGTCTACAAATCTCTTTATTCCAAGTGATGGCCTAGGTATAAAGGCCATGCACTGTGCCTAAGACAAGCTGTTTACATTTTACAGAAGGCAACATTTAAAGAATTCAGGTAAAATGTTCACTGCCACATATGTGGCATTTGGTGGGGCAGGAACTGACTCAGTCTTCATGCTCTGTGGCCTCTCCTGTGCTATAAAAGGGGAAATCCAAGAGGGATGTGGGACCTGCCTGTGTATTTTCCGTGAGTACAATAAAGGACAGAGGAATTAGCTTGGGAGGGCTCTAAGGACATCCAGTTATGAGACTCTTCAAATCAGGGATGCTTTGAAATGAATTATTTTAACAAAAGAACATTGTACAATAGGTATATGTTTGAATAGATTATTCCTAGTTAACCTATATTGTCACTGGGATCTTACTCTAGACCCCCTCATCTCCCCAGTCCTTGCAATAGTCATCCAACTATTTCATATAAAACACAGAACATAGTGAAGTAGACAGGTAGGGTCTATTTGAGAAGTAAGGTCTATTTGAGAAGAAAGGAGGCATGAAAGGACAATAGCCAAAGGCCAAATATCCCAATCTACATGTATTATTTCTAAAGTCTCTGATACAAACAACAGTACTTGAACGTGCAGATGGTTGAAAGGCTTGCTCGTTTAGACTTTTACAAGAGGGAGCAATGAACTCCCTCTTGTAAAGCACCCCAACATACAGTAATCCAATATGTTAGATTAAGCTCCTGAAACCAGGTTTAGAGGGTTTATTTAAGGACCTTCCAGGTAGTTTATAACGTTATGTCTCTTCCCTGGGCAATGTATATGACTCAGTCACCCCAGTGTTCTACCAGTAATTGGTTCTTCAGATCCTATTTGTACTGGCTACTTTTATTCAACTGAACACAAACTAGAGTCATTCAGGAAGAAGAAATCTCAACTGGGAAAATGCATCCCAGGGCCAGTTTGTAGAAAACATTCTTGATTAATGATTGATGTGGGAAGTTCCCAGCAACTGTGGTCCTGGGTACTGTAAGAAAGCAACTGAAAAAGCCTTGATGAGCATGCTAGTAAGAAGCAATCTTCCATGGCTTCTGTTTCAGTTCCTGCCTCCAGATTCCTGCCTTGAGTTCCTGCCTTTGCTTCCCTGGATGATGGACTACAAGCTATAGGATGAAATAGTCTTCCTTTTATACCAGTTTGTCAAAAGAGGGTTGGCCTGGCACTTTGTGTATAGAATAAAGACTTTTGTCCCCTCACATGAAGATGCCTTATCCCCAGTGGTCGTTGTTTCCAATACTCTTTCTCTACAGTTGGGTCCCTGGCATCACAATGAGCACATGAGCACCTGCCATGGAACTGACCTGTCCAAGCTCATTTGCATGTGCTAAATTATTTAATACAACATTCCAGACTAGTGTGAAAACTCATAGGAAACTAATTCATCAAGGTCAAAATGGCTACTAATGAGCTTACCCAAAACAACAAACCCATGTCTATATGACCCAATTGATTCTATTTTTCTCCCATCAGATATCAGTCTCTAGAAACAGAATCCCACAAAGGCATACCAATGGGGCACTGGCTATCTCCATCTGGATCTTACCTGCTTCTTTTCCCTGTACTATCTCCCATCGCCTGTGCAAACAGCCTGTCAGTTTCTTACTCCGACAACTCTTTTTAGCCTGAGTACCCTCATCTCAGTGGTGATTTTCTTTGCTATCCAAAATCTATTCCACTGACCAGCAAGTGCTAGACATCACCTGGGAGTACATAGGAAATGCAGAGTTCTGAGCCTTGCTCTATATCTGTGGAATCAGAATTCATGTTTTATTAGGATCCCCTAGGTACTCACACACTGAGGATGGGAAGGAATGCTATATTTAGCCAAGCTTCTTTCTCCACAGCCTACAGCTGTAGGTGGTCTTCTGTCCTCCCTTCCTCCCTTCCCTCTATGCAATACAGTCCACTTTTCCTTGAGTTTCTAGTACATCTGGTTGGTCTCTGCACACTGCAGCAGAGCAACATCCCCAGAGGGCTAGAAATGTGCCAAGTCTCACCAGCTCTGGGAAGCGGCAACACACTGTAAGACCTTCGAGAAGGATTGACTCTACAAACTGCTGCTCTGCCTCCTTTCCTGGATTCTTTGAGTAAAAGTTTACTTCTGGGAGGGATTTTCATTTGGGGTCTTATATAAAGGGGTTGGCACATGGTGTATTTTATCACACCCTGCCTTTTAGGGATAGCTCCACTCACCAAATGACAATATAGCTTCTGCAGTATCACAAGTACCTGAATTGGTTTCAGTGCCCAAAATCCCAGATGGCATCTGCTTCAGTCTTCAGCCCTGTCTTGGGTTGCAGCTTGTACTCTGGCTTGAGAACATATTCCTGGGTTTGTCATTAGTCAGTGCCCAAGCCTCCTTCTCGAGTTCTACTTTGTTCTTGACAAAAAACTCTTACCACATGCCTAGTCTTCTGGATACTCCCGTCCACCTTTTCCTTTCCCCAAGACATGCACTGATTTATCTTGCCAGAAACTGCTTTGGTCTTGGAAGCTAGGTACTATTTCTACTGTCAAGTTGAGGAATGCTCCAGGAAAAGGCATGCCTCTACTGGAGGAGCCGCTACAGGACTTAGTCAGTTCATTTCTTTTAGATGAACACAACAGATTTTGTGTCACTACAGTTTCTACATGAATTCCTTGCATGCTTCCTTCCAGCAGGCCTGCTTAATATCAGTTTTTGTGCAGGGCTGTCTGGGTGCCTGTGGGAAAGGAGGTGGTCTAGACTTCTAGCTAGGGGCAGTATTCTTAGGAAATAGGGTGGTGACAGGAAGGGAAAGAGCTTACCTAGCTCCAGAGTATATTGTCATTTGATGCTCAAAGAGCACAGGGGTCAAAGCATCTCTGAATATCACCAAAACGTATCAAATAGAAAAGGGAGCAGCCAGGGAGAAAAAGTCAGACCTACAGTAAAAAACCCACCACGCAGCTCCAAAAAAGACAGAAGTGACAGAAGGTAACATCCAGAGGACCTCTAGGGGTGCCAGAACTGGGGGCTGGAAGGAAACCTTTTATGTGGAGCCTAGACGCATACCATAGGTGTTGGGGAAAATGAAATGATCAAACTGGTTCCGCAGTGCATGAATTCTATGTTCACTGAATCACTGAACTGGAAAAAAAAAATGGATTCATGGCTAAGATGTTTTGAACTGACCATGTCAAGTGTTGGCAACCATGAAAAGTAATTAGAGCTCTCATAGCTGCTCAGGAAATACAAAATGGTGTAGGCATTTTAGAAAATCTCCACTCCAGGCCATGTACAAAGATAAGCAAAGCACATGGCTGCAGGATGCCTTGTACCCAAGGTTCTTAGCTTTCAGGTAACCAAAAACTATAACTGAACCAAATTCCCACTAGCAGATGATGAATAAACAAAGATGAAGTTTTCTCACAGCAGAATCCCACTCAGTGGTGAAGGGGAGCAAGGGTGCTATCAATACACACTTCAGAAGTGATTTTCTAAATTATTTTTTTTCTGAGTGAAAGAAGCCAGTAGTAAAAGAATAAACGCTGAAATTTATTTTAAAAATAAGTTCGAAGAATACACTTAAACAAAACTCTAGAATATGTAAAACTGCTTGCACTAAAATAAAAGTAAATAAAAACATAACACAAGCAAGCAGAAACCGTTAACAATTGCTTGAGTAGTCTGTTAGAGAAAGCCACGATTACAAAAGAGAAGAAAAATTGAGGTTATCAGAAATACTTGTTTAATTCACTATGGTGACAGAGGGTACATATATATCAGGATACAGGATGGTTTTTTATGGTGCTTCAATTTTAACCCAATAAAGTTGAAGAAAATCAAGATGAAATAAAGAAAAATTCAGCATGGAAGCCCTCACATCCCCTTCCTTCCTCTTGAAATAACAGAGACAGAGAGATGATGGAGCCACTACTCACCTCCATTCCTGAATAAGACATACAATCTTTCCCAGTGGAGTTTGTGATAAATATACACCACAAGCCAGAAGCAAACTCTTATTGTTTCAAGCAAGAGAAACTTGGGCGTGATTTATTACCACAGCATAATCCTAACCTAGCTGAGTGATACAACTCACAAACTCAGTTTACTGTCCTAAAATCTCATTGAAAAAATTAACAGCCCCAACTATGACAAAATATGATATACTGCAGTACATAAACTCTGCCCCCATCGAATTTCTGAGACATAAATCAGACTTTTATTTGTTCACGTGAAAGAGTAATTGTCACATTCATTTCAAGATGGAAATCTCTGTAATAATTTAACACATCAGTCAACACATTTAGTTATCTCAAGGAGTAAGACTTTAAAAGGAGATGATGGGAATTCTGAATGCACTATAATCCACCCCATTTGAAACCATGATGTTATTCAGCAAAGATTGAAGAACACAGAATATATCCTGAAGGAAGCAACAGGAACAATATGAATGTGGGTATTTGTAGTGAGGTGAACTGTACATGGCCTTGCTCTTAGAAAAGAACCTGAAGTTACGTTGACACTCTCTTACGATGACATCTCACATCCTCAATGGCTTGAGCAAGACTTTATTGATTGACATGATGCTCCTCGGAATGAGACCTGATGGAAAAAGAAGCGCATTAATGCTTTCATTAAAAGGAAGGCTGAAGACTCCTGTTAATAAGATATTTAAATTTCTTACAAGACATTAGGCTATTATTCAAAAAAATGAATTCTTGAGATGATGAGGCATTATGCCATTGACATCATTCTGAGAAGGAATCAGAGGCCATCATCATTAAAGAGACAAGGAAAGAATGAGGTGTGGGTCTGAGCCATGACCTACCACAGTGAATCAAATAAACTACTAGCCCCAGACATCAACTGTTGAGAACAAACCAAAACAAACTAACAAACAAAAATGACAAAAACAAAACTTATTCTAAGTACGACCCTTTCATTTTCAGGAACTAAAATCAAGGTCCTATGCCCTAGGAACTGGAGACTCCCCTGTAACTGGAAAGCTTTTGTTGTAAACAGTTGTGTGATTCCAGATGTCTCAATGACTTTTCCACCTTGTTGGTAGGGTCAAACAAATCTGTGTTCCCAGGCCTAGGAATGAACACCTACCCTACTTCTCCAAATGTTTTCCTAATTGTCTGTTAACTGGTAAAGAATATAGAAATTGCTGTTATCTAAACCAAGGTGTATATGTTGTAAAAACATATAACCAATCGTCTGTTATGCCCTAATTAACTACATGCATTGACCTGTTCCTTTGTCCCCTTATCACTCTGAGTTCCTGACCTAAGTCTAGGAGAATGAATTAAGGACCTTGCAGCAAGGTGCCTTGGATATGGTCAGGTTTCCAACAGGTACTCTTTTCTTAACCCATAATGTCAAAACACAGTTGGATGACACAGCAGCTCCCCCCCCAGCTTCCTCCTTGTTTTGTGTTCCCACCATTTAAAAATGTACAATCTTCTTTTGAGGACACGGTTCAGATTCCAAAATGGTCATCTTCCTGAGCGCTCAGAAAATAATGCTTTCAGTCTTTAAGCTTTTGTATTGGAAGTGAGTTTTCTTGGTTTCCACCCCAATCCCAACACTATTTCCAGACCAACTGAGATAGAGTCACCCAGTTACATGGACAAGACTGAGAGAAGGTGTTTTCATCGAGGACTAACTGGTGTATAATCTTCCCTGACACCACAGTATACTGAGAGAAATGATATGGATTTATTATGTTTTATGTGTGATGTATTTATTCATAAACAGATCCTAAATTTTTCAACCATTGCTTCATTTTTTTTTATTTTTCCAAAATAATGGTCTGCAAATAATAAGAATGGTCTTATTCTCATTTGCTGAGGAAATCAGTAAAAGCATCCAGACACTCCCCACTTTGTCAACACATAGAAACAGGTTACTTCATACCCTACTTTGGAGCCAACACACATTTAGACAAAGAAAAACTTTAGAGTAAGGTTATCTAGGAGACAGTGGAGGTGACGGTGAGCACACGAGAAGATGAGGCTGGAGCTCACTGGTGTAAGACAGGGGGGGTGTGCTGTCACACCTGACAGAGGAAGGCTGGAGAATTTGTAGAGGGGCAAAACAAGCAGAGGACAAGGACGGTGCCATGAATAAAGCAACCAAGTGGTGTCCACAGAAGACACTTGCTGACACTCCCAATTCTAAGTCCGTGTCCTCCTCTTTATCCCATGACTCAAGGGGATGGAGTGTTTACTGTAACTCTGGTGAGTACTGTAGCAGCATGCTCACTAGTCTCCCTTGAAGATCGAATCACCTAAATGTTCTCTAGAACTCAGTGGCCATCAAGTACATGCCTTGGGAGAGCTAGGTCAGCCTAACAGACACCCCTCTAATGTCCTCACAAGCAGCATCTATAGCTAATCCATGGGAAAACTGGAATACTATTCACAGTTGTGCATTGTGGCACACACATGTAATTCCAGTACTAGAGAGGCAGAAACAGGCAGAATTCCTGTCTTGAGTTTGAGGCCAGTCTGGTATATGTAGTGAAACTCTGTCTAGATTAAAAAAAAAAAAAAGTTTATTCCTACCCACATTCACTTTCCAGAACACTACAGAATGTGAGTATTGTGTCTGTTAATCAATTTTCTTTACATGACAAACACGTGAGATACTCAGCTTCTATAGAGAAAGAGTTTAATTTGGCTTACAGTTTGTAGAGTTTCCATCTATGGTTGCTTGCTCCCACTGGCTTTGGGCTTGTGGTGAGGCTGTATGTTACAGTAGAAGAATACATGATCAAACAAAGCTATTGCATTCACCAAGGACAGGAAACAAAGAAAAGGAAGAAAAGACTGGCATCCCACAATTCCCTCCAGGCAGGCTCCACCTGCAGTGACTTAAGCACTGCTACTGGTTTTCCTTTAAAAGTTCTACCACATTCTAACAGCACCAAGATGAAGACCAAGCCTTTAACACACAAGCCTTTGGAAGCCATTCCTGTCTCTCTGTAGCAATGTTCTTCCTAGTTAATGTGCTGAGAACGATGTTAAACTATATCCTATGCTTTTTGGAAGAGCCTGATGATTGATTAGTGATGCCTTCCATGAGAAGGAAGAGTTACATTGTCTAACAGGACATTAGCTACTCACACACGATCTCATAGTCACTGGTCTATCCAGGACCTAGACTCAGTCCTATTTTAAAACAAATTTCTAATTAAACTTCACATTTTCTCTATTTCTAGTCCATATAGTTCTTTTGGGACACACATGGGATATAATCCCTAAATAATAGAATCAAAAATATATTTGCAAAATAGCAGGATTAATTATTTAAACTGACACAGAAGTGGAAGATGCTACCCAGAAGACATTCAGACAGAAAACTACTCTTCACCTCTCTCTCTCTCTTAAAAAGAAAGAAAGAGAGAGAGAGGAAAGAAAGAGAGAAAGAAAGAAAGAGAGAGAAGAAAGAAAGAAAGAGAGAGAGAAAGAAAGAGAGAGAAGAAAGAAAGAGAGAGAGAAAGAAAGAGAAAAGAAACAGAAAGGAAAAATTAAGCCCAGACTAATTCTATACCTAGGTGTGAAACAGAGTGAGGAAGCAGTTGTATTGGCCAGTCAGATTTCACATTCAGAAATCTGTTGTAGACACCACGTGACTGAAGGTATAATTATATTAATTACACAATAGACACAGAGTAGTCAAAACACTGTCTTATGATTAAATTTTGGATGCACCTGGGTAAGATCTTGAACAAAGCAAATATAAATAGCTGGATTTGTGGTGGTGGTCAGAGCATGGGTTAATTTTCCTCTTCAGTTTGGTTTCCAGCAATGTCGTCCTTATAACAAATAATTTGCAAAAAAGCCATTAAGGTACCTCAGTGACAATTGTAAAACCAATTATAAATTTCTGAATCTCAGAAATGAGGCTGGAGCAATGGTGCAGAGCCACAGTGCGGAGGAGGAAAGTCTCTGTGAGGTTTTATTTTTGCATGAATAGAAGAAAGGTATTCTTAAAGAGAACAGACATTTTTATCTGTGCATTCTTTATCTGTGTAGTACTCTAAGAATATAACCTGTGAAGTAAGGATGACTCAGATTGTCTCTTGAGAGTCATCTCATGTGTTCAATTTGGAGAGTTTCGCTGGACATGCTGACCTGTTACAGGGCTCACGCCCCACGTCTTGCCATGGTCACTAGCCTGAAGAAATCCTTTTCTCTCCTCAGGTCCCTTCTGCATAAACTGCCTAGGTCCCTGAAGAAGTCAGAATACTATCTTATCAAATAATATATCAGCAATGCTAAGTCAATTCAGAATTGACTCAACTGGAATCAATGAGTCTTTAGGATGGATGCTGGGTTGTTCTTTCTTTGTATGTTGCCACAGTCACATGTGAGTTCAGAAAGTTGGCAATTGACAAAAAAAAAAAAAAAAAAGAAAGAAAAAAAAAAGCAGAAAGTGTACCACTGGATTAAGTCAACCTAATAATGGTTTCTAGTCATAAGATCATTATTTTTCATGCCAGTCTGAATTCCGTCTTTCGTTGTATCCTAAAGCTGGACCATATCTACTATCCATCTCCTGAGCAGGACATAGGAATCCAGCTGACACTAAAAGTTGGGACTGTATCTTAGCTAGTGCGAGTGATTACTGTTTTATTTTATTTTATTTTATTTTTATACCCAGTTATATTTTCCATTTCTCTCATTCTTCTCTCCTACAAGGTAAGATCCAGTCACAACATTGGAGTTTCCTCTGCTCCCTGGCCCCCTGTTACTGAGATTCTCGTCTGTATGTGTTCTCCGATGTTACGACCTGTAAGGAAATCAATTCCTTTGATTGTTAGTGGACTTTGGCTGGTGTGCGTTGGCACCCAAACTGTGTACTGTCTCTATTGTTACTGCGTGCAATTCATTCTCGTTTCTGATGAACTAACTTTTCCATTCAGCCTGGCTTCCTTTCCCATCACCATCCCTTTCCCACTTCAGATATGCTTTAAATGGTTGAGCATGCGTGAATCACCACTTGCTATACCATCTGCATATGCATTTATTTTTCCCTGGGCAAGCTTCAGGGAAAGAAATCAACTTGCCACTGTATTACACAAAGAGCGTGGAATTATATGGCATCAGCTTTTCTTCTACTCAGGTCTCTCGGGGCTTGAGCAGGGCTAATTTGAAATGCATAGGTGATCTGAAATCACTTAGGTGATGTCAGTGAAAGAACACAAGACCGATAATAGGAAGTTTTGACTTAGTGCAAAGGAATAAAAACATTCATTTAAGGGTGTACTGTGGGACACACTGTGTGGGACACACTGTGGCTTTCACAATGAGATATTTTTAATGCTTCATTTTGTTTTGTTTTTGTTTTGCTTTGTTTGTTTTGTTTTCTTTGGGGGGAGGTTTGGAGGGTGAAGGGTGGATGAGAGGGGACGGGGTGATGGTCGGACTGAGTACATGATGTAAAACTCACAAAGAATCAGTGAAAAGTTTGAAAATGCAATAAATAACAACAAAATGCTAAAAAAAAAAAAACCCTATGCATTTAAGTTGATATATTTTTATTAAGAAGCTGCTTCAAATACAAAACAAAGTTGGATCAGGTGGGAAGACATAACCACCCTGGATTCTTTTATTCCCTCCGCCTGAGTCACTTTTGGTCATAGTGTTTCTCACAACAGAATGAAAATTTTAATGGGATTATTTGGGAAGGAAAGTTGGGGAAATTTTGCAAAACAAATTTTGAGAGCAAACTAGACTTTTAGTCTGATGCTAGTCTATTTAGAAATGACCATTTGTCAGGAATTTTATGTGAGATTTTGGCGCTGGCCACATACACAGGTAGGGGCTTTTGAGAACTGGAAAAAAATGGTTGGGTTCATAGTAAATTAAATGTATAATGAATGAACAACACGGTCCGAGAACAGGGCAGTGGTAGTATGTGCCGCATGGCTGCTTTCCCATTCTAGGCTAAATTTTCCTTTAGAAATCACAAATATAAAGAAATGATGAAGCAGAGCAGTTAATGAGTAAAACTATGAATCCAAACCACTTAGCACTCAAGTCTGATTTTCATTACAAGTGTGCTAATCTCAGAGGAGTTAAAGTATTGGCCCTGTTGTGATTTTCAACTTAAAATTTCCCTGGTCTTGACAACAGCCCTTGGCAGCCTGAGCTTCCTGATCAGTAAAACCTATCTGGGGAAAGATGCTCTCTGAAGAGGTACAATCTTGTGGTACTCTATCTACTCAGTGTCAGATAGTAGAAGGAAGTCATCCTTTCCTTCTTCCACACTTGTCCCTCAGCCAAAACTCTGAGGTGTAGTGACATGGTCAAGAACATGGAGACTTTAGCCCATTGGCAGAGTAAAAAGAAACCAGAGCTAGGGATCCAAAGAAAAAGGGGAAATCTCAGACTGTGTATGCTACCCATGCTAGACTAGTGTGTGTGTGTGTGTGTGTGTATATACATATATGTGTATACACATACACACACACACACATACACACACATATACATACACACATACACATACACTACACATACACACACATGCACACACACACACACACACACACACACATATACACATACACATACACACACATACACATACACATTCACATACACCTACACACATTGGCAGGCCCTATCTGAGCAACCTAAAATTCCTAACTCATTTCAGGGACAGGTAAGGGCTGTTTCTTACTTGTGGGAGTGCCTGGTAAGTCTTGGGTTATCTGAGCAAACTCAAAAGTGGCTTCAGCAAAGAGCTGCCCAAATTGTGTTTCTCCAAACATTTGATTCTGCTACTAGTTTCCAGACCTTTGTGTCTACCCTAGAAGTCTGCTCCCACTTCCTGGCTTCCCTGGGCTCTGCCTAATGGACTTCTGATTATAGTGGTCCCAGAGTAAGCCCAGCTTATACACAGGGAGAGGAAGTCAGCAGGGAACACTCACCTTATGGTGCATAGAAAATGAGCTTCTTGCTGGAAATGCAAATTTTGAAGAATAAAATTCTTACTTCTGAATACATAATAGTCTCTAATTAGCTCACAGGTAATTAGAGTAATTCTAGGGGGCAACGCACTCTTTAAGGCTAGGTACCCAGGTTTTTTTTTCCCTCTAGGGAGAATATATGCAAATGGTTAAAATTACTTTACAGCAAAGATTATATTTTTCCATACATTATTATTGGATTAAGTGCTTGACTGTGGTCATAAATTTTTGGCCTTCTGCTACTAGTTTCCCGCTTCTGTTTGCAGCCTTTTCTCTATGCCATTGACAGGAGAACCTGAGCTTCACTGTCAGATCAGGAATGAAGGATGCAGTCTATCTCAGAGCTGTCCAGACAGCCCAGGAAGGGCCGAGGGTAGGTGAGGCCGAAATCTGATGTTATGTCCTCAGAGTCACTGGGCTACTCATAGATTTTGACTTAGCAGCTCCACAGTGTGATTCTTTTGGAACAAAGAAAATCACTTTAAGAAATTGAACCATGCACCGTTTCAGCCTGAGCTGTCCATAAAGCTGAGCTGAAATTACAAACCCTGTGTGCTACTTCTTTATTGGAGGGCTTAATAGGAATGAACCAAGAACTTATTGGATGAAATCCTCTAAGCACACACTGAGTAGACAAGGCTAGAGGGAAGAGGATTGTTTAGGATGTTGTTGCTTGAATCTGTGAGGGGCTGGGTTACTGGAGGCCCTATAGGCTAGAAAGGACAGAGCAAGTCAATAGCAATTCCGTGCATGGAACGGATAGAACTGTAGTCCTCCCATTTTTAATTGGGCCATTTGGCTGGCCAGGAGCTATCTGGGAGGTGTTGCAGCTTGTGGAATGCATCCTAAAGTTTGCCACCTGGCCATTGATGGCCCTTCACCAGTTTCCAACTCTAGAGCTGTCCCGATGTGACTTCACCAAATGCTGTTGACTAAAAACAGAAGTCAAGGACTTGCCAATTTGAATAATACAATCATTTGCAACGGGCTCCATCTACACCATTTATTTGTTTGGCTTCTCTCTCACTTTTGATGTCTTATTTCCCAATGAGCATTCAATAATTTAGGTAGGAATGGGACTGAGAACTTACAGATAGTGTGGACTCACCTGCAAGGAAACCAAGATGTAGAAAGATCAGTTGTTTAATTGACCCTCTGGTCAGACTCTCTCCATGAGATGTCCAAGTAATTCACAACAAAATTCTTCCCTGATACTTGACTGGCCCTTTCTTGCTCTACAGTTACATTCTGCTGGCTCAGTTTGCAGCTCCAGAATGGAGAACAGGCCTGAAATCTATCTGATTCCATGTAAACCCCAGATGAACTCATGATCCAATCCCACACCCAGACAGCTTTATTTGCAAGAATATTGAAGTTGCCGGGTCGTGGTGGTGCACGCCTTTAACCCCAGCACTTGGGAGGCAGAGACAGGTGGATTTCTGAGTTCGAGGCCAGCCTGGTCTACAGAGTGAGGTCCAGGACAGCCAGGACTACACAGAGAAACCCTGTCTCAAAAAACAAAACAAAACAAACAAACAAACAAAAGATAACAAACAATCGTTCCATGCCTGTCTGAGGTCCATGACACCTCATCTCTAATAAACTTAACCATTAACACCATCCCAGAAGGAAAACCTGCCAAACAAACAAACAAACAAACAAACAAAGAATATTGAGGTCATCACTCCCTAGAAATTGTCCCACACAGATGTATCATTCTGAATGGCTCTGTTGCACACTATTAAATATGAAACTTCTGAATGCTTTTTAATTGGCAAAGATGACTTCACATTTTTCAGAAAACAGTTCATTAAAAATGTTCTCCCAAATATTTTGCCTGTAGCTGGGATGTATGTCAGTATCTGACTGACAAAGTCATTCTTCACAACCCTATGTTAATCCAGCTCTTCCAGGAAGCTGTCTGTGGTAAAGCTGGCTTGCCCCCCACCACAGATCCAAACTTCGCTTTTATAGTTTGGAGCTCGTTTTAGATAAAGACCACCTGAACAGGAACTGTACTTCTGTCTACAACTAGATGAGGCCATGTGACTGGCATTAGCCAATAAAATATAAATCAGATCCCCTCAAACATGATTTGATTAAAATTTTGATTGTATTTGTGCAAAATTGCTCTTTTCTTCCATTAGCTGGACAGAGTTCAACACTCACAGAGAACCCAGAAAACACAGCATATTGAAGTTGTAGGGTCATTATTGGACTGTGTCACCACACATGGAGGAAAACTTGTCCATTTCCTCATAAACTTGTTGGTCATGACAAATCCCACTAACCAGAAATATCTTCAATCGACTCTTAGATAATTAAGAACAAAGTGTATATGTCAAGCCATTACAATTTTGGCTCTCGTTATTGTTGCTCTTGCTGTAGCTAACATTAGCATAAGTAACTAACTCTTTGATTCCCTCTCTTTTATAAAGCTTTCTTAGATGTATTATACAATTTTACTACAAGACTCTGGGGCTTCTCTTTCTACACTGTAATATGCTAACTGCTTATCCATGTGTCCATGTTGTAGCTCATAAGGAAAAGATAATAAATGTTTCCTAATAGTGTCTCCTTGCTACTAGAACAAAAGAGTTAATTAACCAAATGTTTGCCGAGACAAGTTTTCAATAAATAATTCTATAATGTTTACCAGTTCATAAAAAATTTCTTCATAATTGATTTTAGATTTACTCATTCGTTCGGCATATATTAGAATAAAACTCTGCTGCCTTCTGTGTGAAAAGGCTACGGTGATACTTTTCTTATTATCCCATTGTTGGCATAGGAAACTGTAAGATGAAGTTATGGGTACCATATGTCACATCAGATGCTGGCTAGTAATGACACTAAACCGATTCTCAGTGGGCTATCTGGGAGCAGAGTACTCCAATTAGTAATCTGCCTTCTGATGTACCATTTTCTGCTCTCTATTTCCTTTGAAAGGTGTTAATTTACTACACGGGGGATGGAGGGAGATGAGAGCTGTTGATTTCCTCATCCTGTGATCTGGATAAATACAATCACAGGAACCTGCTTTGCTATAAAACATATATAATTACTATGTAAAATTATAGACAGAATTACCAGTGAGCTGGTGTGTAGTTTCATGTCTGCTGGGTTCAGTGAAGCGCACTGGACCCTGAAACCAGAGATTGGTTTCAGTCAAGAATGTTGAAAGCCAATTCTAAATGCCCGAGGTGTGCAACCTTACACCAGCTTTATAGATGGAATTACTAGTGAGCTGTCTAGCATGACTGCTGGGTTCAGTACAGTGTACTTTCCTCCAGAATGAGATTGGTTTTCATATAGAATGCTAAAATGGAATTCTAAATGCCCTAAGTTTGCAACCTTATGCCAACACCATCATCTGGATAGCAGACCTAAGTGGCTGCCCACACAGGGAGCATTCACCTCTGTGTCCTTGCTGAGAAAACCCAGTTGTGTCTAATTTCCCCATATAGCCATTGACTTTTGCTTCAGGAACATACATATCCTGGCCACAGAATCTGTGAGTAACCGTGAGAGATTAAAAACAGGAAAGAGGTAGTTCTTTTTCAAGTGATTGTGACAACGTATGGATGTGATATGAAGAACCAGCCTAGCCATACTGAAGATAAGGCAACAGGAAAAGGAGAGTAATGCCAAAAATACCCATAGAGGGACAGTGGACAACTGAAGAACACATTTCAGTTCTGTCCTCTTGATGGCCTCATCACACAGGTAATAAATACCCTGGTCTATTAAGCCACGGTGAGTTTACTTACATTTAGACAATCTAAACATTAACAAGCTACCAGTTGCACTTAGCAATTCAACCTCAATTAAGAGAATTTTAAATGAGATGGGAGAAGATGCATCCCAAAACAGTAGGACTAGGGACAGTTAATTGCTGGCACTGAATTGTTAGGACATCAGGGTTAGGATGTACATTGGCAAAGTACTTGAGTAGTATATAAACTGTAGGTCCCAAGACCAGCACACACACACACACACACACACACACACACACACACACACACACAC
>JANHMN010000020.1:19408116-19439472 GCA_030674055.1 Rhabdomys pumilio
CACACACACACACACACACACACACACACACACACACACACACACACGCACAACACAGAGACGTACACACGTACACGCACACACTGAACATCAAGACCTTTAAAGTTATCTTAGCTTTCCCTAACATATGTAAGTTGGTTACTTCATTTCTGTGCATAATAGCTGAGCTCCACGAGTGAGTTAGGCCCTATAGCAAAAAGTCATGAGCAATACAGGGAAACACAAACATTCTTAAAACCCAGAGGAAGTTTGTGTCTACAGTGACTGACCCAAAGGATACTATAGAGTGATTGTTTTCATCTGAGTACTATGACATTCTCAATAAAATCAGTTTTCCTATTAAGGAGAAGAGAAGAAATAGCTGTTAGATAAAAAAAAAAAAGGAAGAAAGAAAAGAAAGTCTCTGACATATTTCATAATGCTTAGAGCTAAAGACTTCCACTAAAATAAGAGTCAACTGAAATTCCTTATTGGAGTATTTAGAATACAGTTGGAATATAAAAGTTCCCTGACACCACAAAATGCCCAATAAAAGAGAAATTCTGCAGCCAAAAGAAACGTAAGTAGGAGGAGCTGGACCAAAAGGTGAGAGCTTGAGGCTTTCACAGGAAGAGTGTTTCCTGTGGATGGTGCTATGCCACTGGTCAGGAGCTGTCTGGGCACAAACCGTTCAAGTATATTGAACCTAAGGTTTGCTGAGATGCAAGAGTAGGGGACGCATCTGTATGGGGAAGGAGGGGGCAAAAGGCCACTCCAAGAATCCAATTTAAGTGACCAATTGCCTATACAGCAGCTTCCCTGGACTGTTTCTGGATGGAAATTAGAGCACAACCATTCATCTTTCCACTCTTTCCATTTTCTAGTATCTAAAAATATAAAAACAAAACTAACCAACCAACCAAACAAACAAACAAACAAAAAAAACAAACCAACCTGATATCAGTGTAATGGAGAGTGTCATAAAGGGCTGGGAATTTCATCAAATTTGCACAGAGTGGAATTGGTTGGGGAAATTCCTACCTGTCTCCTAGGTGACGGGGTCTTAGAGAGATAATATAGGAAGCAAGTGAGAAGCAGTCCTAGGAGACTGCAAAGAACTTCTACCTGGCAATTCTAGGAAGGAAAGTGGGAGGGACAGGAGCAAAGCTTGTGACAGTGGGTTATGTGGGGCATGCTCCTGCTTTAAGCGCTGAGGGTTGGCTATATGTATCCCGCTTACAAAGAATCAATGGACTGTTAAGAAAAACGGTGCTTTAGGTACAGCAGATATCCTTGTCAGCACGGGGAATCGTGTAGTCAGTAAGTCCCCAGCTAAAAGGGAAAAACATCCTGTTGTCCAGGGATACCTTGTAGCGTTATCGACTCTGGTTTCTCATCCTCCTTAGCGTCCCCAGTACCTAGAACTCTAACTTGACAAATTCATGTCCCCGAGTTGTAGCAGCAGGGACCAAGGCAAGAATTGCCTTTGGGACCAATACAAGGGGAAAAACCTTGGAGGTTCTTAGCCATCTGGAGAAGTAAAAATTCTTGGGACTCCTCTGAATGGAAGGCATTTATACTTTCAGTCCAAAAGATTCAAAGTCAAGTTGGGGAGGGAATTGCCTCAGCTCACATCTAACCATGGCAGTGCAGGTTACATATGGAGTTAGTTCCCTACTTATCTCTGGTATTATACCACAGGCAGGGAAAAACTGTCATTCAACACACCAGAGTAGAATTCACAAAAGATCAGCATGTACATATGGCTCTTCCATCATCCCTACTAGATAAATAGTCCTTCTTAAATATTGATTGTCAACTTGACAGGCTCTAGAATCAGAAGACTTATGAGAGATTATCTTGATTAGGTTGGCCTCTGGCCATGACTGAGAGGAACTTTCTACAGTAGATAACTGAGGTGGGACAACTCACCCTAAATGTGGGCATTCATACTTCTTGTGATGAGGTCCTGGACTATATAAAAAGAAAAAGGCTTTGAATGCCAACATTTGTAGCTCTCAGATTCCTGGCTGTAGGCACAATGCAACCAGATACCTCATGTTCCTCCTACCATGCTTTCCCTGAAGCCATGGATCTTTTCTCTAACTTTAAGCCAGAATGAACCATTCCATTCTAAGATGTTTTAGCAGCCCCAATAAAGAAAGTAACTAATACAAACCTACAGTCTAGTAAATAAAACCACAAAGGAAATGTGATTTTTTTTTAGTCTCTCTTTTTCTGATGCCAAGAGATGTAAAAGGGATCCCCACAACTTTAAACAGAAAACACATTGAAAAGCTATACAGCCCTCTGCCTAGTGAAATACTAAAGAAGTCCCCAAATATGAAAGTTTAAGGCACATAAGTACCACATGCTAACTGGTTGCATCACTCTGGATGAGAGTTTGTGCCTAGTCTAATCGTGTGGTCTTATGCTGAGTTCAGTTGGTATCACTGGGAGGCCTACTCTTTTCTAAAGGGAAAGAGAAGACCAGTGTATGTGGAGGAGAGGGGAGGTAGGAGTGAGGGGCATGAGGAAGGGAGGGGAGTCTACGGTTAGAATATATTGTATAAGAGAAGAAAAATAAAATAAAGTTTAGGTCATTAATAAGAAAAAAAAAGGATAGTTTTAGATGCACATTTAGCCCAATATATGCAAATGACAATGCTTTATGAAGTGATAAACTTCTGGAGTCAAAAATGCTTTGTTATAGTAAAAAAGCTTTATTACCAATTATTATAACATTATAAGACTACTTATAAACAATAGGAGCAAATATAAACAGTGAGTTATTTCCCACAACACACTGTAGGATAGGTGCAATCAATTTTATCTATTTTAAAGATGGTGCTATTAGCACTGAAACCTTTTGTCACTAACATGCCCATGGCTACACATTCCTCACAGAAGCAATGGCAAATCGAGCCCCATCAAAAACTGAACCCAGTCATCAGACATCTCCTCAAGAAAATTCCCCAGACGCAAAAGAAAATAACAGTGAAGATTGTGGTTACACAGATCAGAATGGAGATGATGGCTTCTTTTCAAGTGTAAAAAAAATAATAATAATAAAAAATAAATTAAAAAAAATCTAATTTTGGTGAAGCCCAACTAGTCTTCATTTTTCTTTAGTGGGTCATAAGTTTTGTATTTTACCCATGTATCTTTTCCTTTTCTCCTGTTGTGATAAAAGACCATGACGAAGGCAACTTATCAAAGGAGTGTGACTGGGCTTACCGTTTAGATCCAGATGAGTTTCTTATGGCAAGGAAGCATGACAGAGAGCAGGAGGCATGAGGAGGGCCAGAGCAGGAAGCAGAGAGTGAGAAGGAAGGGGGGGAGGGTTTAAGCTCTCAGTGCCCACCCACTGCTATGGACTTTCTTCCTCCTGCAAGGCTGCACCTCCCCACATCCTACAAACACCATCCCCATCTGGGAGCCCGGTGTTCAAATGCTTGAGCATAAGTGAGACATTTCTTACTCAAACCGACACAAGCCAATAAAACTTTGCCTAATTAAAAGATTTCAGTGTTTGAAAGCTTATTGTTTTATCTATCACACACACATACACACACACACACACACACACACACACACACACACACGATCTATTTTGATTTTGTTTTTACATATGTTATATGGTGATGGTCCAAGTTCATCTTTGCCATGAGGCTATCTAATTATTTCACTAGCACTTTTTTTTCAATAAATTCATCCTTTCCCTCAAAGAACAGCCTAGGTACCATTGTTAAGAAATAAATGGGTCGGTATTTTTTTGTAGGTCTTACCCACATTTACACATACACGTGTGCATCCATATACATTACATGCTAGGATCTGCAGGTGAAAGAGAGGTTTTTGGCTTTGGGGCTTGGGTCACCTTGTATCATAGGTGATAATGAAGCATGGACTGTGCAGAAAGTCACCTAGGACACAAAAGAAAACAGGAAGTGAGTGGTGACAGGGGCGGATCAAGAGTAGCAGGCTGTTGGGGATTGGTCTGGGGCTGCTATGTATTCAAATTACATACATTCAAATGCTGACTACTGGCCCCCAAGATCTGGTTGCCCCTAACAAGGAGATTCTCAGTACAGCAAGTCATACTGTGTAAACCCTGCTCCCCAATTTAAAATTAATTGGATAATAAAGGGCTAGAGCCTGTGATTGGGCAGGTTTTGAGATATTCTGACTTCCATCCCAGCCATATGTCCCTTACTTGGTGTTTCTCCTGGCCACATGTTCATGGTCCATCTCCACTTGTGGTGGCCTCCTCCTATCTCCCTGTCCTTTTTCCTTTTCCTTTTCCCCTGGTCTCCCCTGAAACCCTTCATTCAATTCTCAAGTCCAACCTTTCTCACTTTACTGCCCAATCACAGACTCTAGCCTTCTATTAACCAACTGACTTTAAATTGTGGAGCGGGGTTTACATAGCATTACTTGGTATTCTGAGAATCTCCTCTGAGCAGGGAAGATGGCAACAGCAAGCATGTAGGAGACAAGGAGAAAGAAGAATCTACTAAAACCTACTTTGTTTGAAAATGCCACAACGCTATTACTTTAGTGTTAATTTTAATAAATAAACTGATTTTCTGCCAAGTTTTGTCTAGATGCCTAATTCTATTCCATGGATCTATGTCTCCTTGTGATCTCCTGACTGTCTTGATAACTGTGTCTTTATGGTAAGTTTTAAACTCAGGAAGTGAATGTTTTACAGCTACATTTTCTTTCATAGTTCTATAACTTTTGTTTTGTTTTGTTTTGGCTGTGCTAAATATTTTATACATCCATGCCAATGTTAGGTCTCATATATTTTTACAACCACAACAAAAAGGCCACTGACTACTGATTCATTGGTTAAGACTCCATTGGATCTGGATCTGGACCTCAGTTAAAAGAAAATTGCTTACAATAATACAAACTCTTCCGATCCAGAAAAACGGACTGTCACTGATTATTCGGATTTTCTACTTTCCTCAGGAACATTTTATAACTTTTAACATTTTTCATTATTAACTTTGCTTGAAAATGACATCATGTTTAATTATAAAACATATGTAACATATATAATTATAAATTATATATTTCTGTTACGAGTTTATTTCTAAATTTGTTCATTGATGCAATTACACATGAAGTTTTCTTTATAATTTTGTGGTATCCTATATAAATTTTTGCCATTTATTCATACTGATAGATTTATAAAGACATTTTTAATATGGGAGTAAAAAACAGACCCTAGACAGCCAAAGCAATCAACTGCTGTAGAGAGAGCCATGCTGGGGTTATCACAATTCTAGATCTCAAATTATATTATAAAGCCATATTAATTTTAAAAAAGGAATAGTATAAAAGACAAGGAAATAAACCCACACAATTACAACCACCTAACGTTCAACAAGTTATCAAAAACACACACTGGAAAAGAGGCAGCCTTTCTTCTGCTGGGAAAGCTGGATTTCCAAATGCAGAAGAAAACTAGATCCACGCGCATGCTCTTTATAACATCAGTTCCAAGTGGGTCAACAGTATTAATATACGCTTGAGACTTTCAGACCACTAAAGGGAAACACTTTGAAAGTCCAGGTATTGGCCAGAGTTTTCTAAATCACATGCAGGAAACAATCTCAAGAAATAACAGAACGGAACATGTGAAACGAAGAAGATTCTGAACAGCAAGTGAATCAACCACCAAAGAGAAAGACCACAGAGTGCAAAAAACGAAAGTTCACAGAGTGGAAAGAAGCATGGCCAGCTACATGCCACTGGGCTCGAATGTCTAAAAGAAATGTAAACGATAAACACCAATAAAGTGGCAACATCCCGTTGTGCTAGGATAAAGGGGTAGAGAATGACATCAGAGGTAGCGTACAGAACCAGGTGGGAGAGAGACAAAAACTCCTCCCACAAGGCTGTGATCTAACAGGCAGGGCATGCGCAATAGACAGTGTCCACCACCCAAGGCCTACAAAGTTACTCAGTTCACTAGGAACAGGTGTCATAAAGCCTTTGCCCTGTCCCCAGCTCTGGCCCACTCCACTCTCAAAGTACTTTCCTCTCTTAATAAAGCATCTGTGTTTCTGGACTGTTCATGAGTCTCTGTCCAATTCCTTGTTTTAGGACCTGCAAAAACCATTTAGTGTCTACAGATCCTGATATCCGTCTAGGACACAATCAAATGGATCCACTAACTGAACAGACAATTAACAACAGATAAAAGTAGCCAATAAAAACTTTAAAAAGTGTTCCACATACTTAGCCACGGGGAAAATGCAATTAAAACTGCTTGGAGATTCCATCCCACCCAATCTAAATGACTGTCTACAAAAAACCCAAGTGACAACAAATTCTGGGGAAGAGGTGTGGGATGAGGAATCCTTATTCAAGGCTCAGGGAAATGTAACCTTAAGCAGCCACTATGGAATTCAGTGTGGCAGTTCCCAAACAACTAAACACTACCGTATGAGACAGGCACAGCACTCCTGAGACCATAACTGAAGGACTATGCTAACCCACTGCAGCAACTCAGTTACTGCTGGACTCTCCAGAATGGCCAGGAAGTAGAATTAGCCTCGATGTCCACAGACAGATCCATAGGTAAAGAAAATACAACATATACATAATGGAATTTCATGCAGCTATATGAAAAATAAATCATGACATTTGCAAGAAAATGGATGGCAACAGAAGTCATTAGCTGATTAAGAAAACCAGGCCAGGCTCAGGAAAACAAACAAGTAACGTTTTCTCTTATATGAACAATCTAAAGGGCATGCGGGGAGCATTTTGAGAGGTGAGGAAGACATCTTAAAAAGAAGATACATGTGCCTTGAAAAAAGATAGGGTAGAGGGTAAAGATGACTTAGCCGTGGTTTGGAGTGCTTGCTGCTGAGAAACTGAACTCCATTCCTGGCACCAGAGAGCTGCTGACAACCATCTGTAATTCTCGTTTTAGAGTATTTGACTCCCTCTTCGGACCTCCAAACGCACTAGGCATGCATGTAGTGCACGTACATATATGCAGGGGAAACATACACATAAAGTAATTGTTTTAGAAAAGGGGGGAAGGGAAGACTGAGGGAAAGATGTAAGCCATCGGGAATACTGGAGATAATGAAGGCAGACACTGCAGGAGGGGAAAAATTAGAAGGAAGTGTAATTATTTTATGTGTTTGCCTTCATGGACCTAAGTGCATCGCATGCATGCAAAGCCCACAGAAGCCAGAAGAGGGCACTGTATCCCTGGAACTGGGGTTACAGATTGTCATGAGTTTCCATGTGGGGGCCAGGAACTGAATCTTAGTTCTCCACAAGAGTGACAAGTGCTCTTAACAATCGAACTATCTCTCTAGCTCACTAACTTAAAATTGAAAAAAAAATTAAAAAGAAAACAATAAATATGTAAAAGTGAGATTTTAAAAGTAAAAAATCAAAGATGGTGAAATAAAATTATATATATATTTATATGTATGTATATATAGATATGTATATATATACATACATACATATACATATATTGCAAATCAATACTCTTCTTGTTAATTCATCAGTTGCTGTCCCTCACTGTGTTGCTTAAGATTTTTATCTCTGCTGGCGTGAGAACTGCCCACCTGTGTCTCCAGTTCAAACTCCTTTGACCAGGCTGGTAAACAGTGATTCAGTGGAGTTCATATAGCTTCCAGCAGAGCAGAGTTTTTTTTCCAGATGTCAGCACAGATCAGCCCTCCCTAGCGTTCAGCATAAGGCATCTTCTGCAGTTGGAGTTTGTGGTCTGAGTTTACGCATTCCAGCTCTACCAGGCTCATTTCTGGTTAGCTCCTGAGGAGTGTCCACAAGGTTTGTGGGTTGTGGTTCTGAGATTCTCCATCGCCTGCTCTTAGTAGGGGGAGGGGTGATTTAGAGCTTTCTTTTTCGGCCTGTCAGTTCCTAAGGGCTGCTTTGAAATTTGGAGGCAAAGCTGTACAGAGTTTTCTAGCTTTCCTGGCAGAGCGCTCTGACTGCAGAATTTCTCCCAGGTTCTGCTTCCTCCTTGTCCTTGAGAAGTAAGTGGCGGCACAGCACGGGAGAGACTGCGGCAGGGAGAGACCATAGCTTCACATACCTTGTGCTCTCTCATCCAAAACTTTCATTTTGCTTCTTTATTTCTGTAGACCCCCACACACCCCCCTTCCCCCTCCCCCCCCCCCCCCCCCCCCTTAGAGAGTTCTTCCTTCCCTGACTGCACTGCATTTCTCCTGTGTTTTAGGATACAGTCTGTTGTTTCCGTTAAAAATCTGGATTTTTTACTACAGAGGATTGTTTACTACAATCCTCCCATACCACGCACATGTTTCAGTTCTTCTTGATGTCGGGAGCGAATGTTTTCTTTCAGATTGATGTGGCTGAAGGAGAGCTGTTGGTTCCAGCTCTACCAAATGAGACGACTCTGATTTTGTTCTTGATTATTTTTTTATGACTAGTAGTGGCTAAAATTGATTACATGAAGCATAGTGAATAGCGTGGTTGGGGAGGTGTTCATCATGGCAGGACTCAGACGTGGGCATGATGAGTGTCGGGCTCATTCCCAACATTTTTTATCGTTGTTCTTTTTGTTTGCTTGTTTATTTTTGATCATGTTCTTTAAAAAAAATTTTTTTAGGTTTATTTTATGTTGTGTGTATGAGTGCTTTGCCTGCATACATATCTGTTCCCCACGTGGATGCCTGGTGCCTAAGGAAGTGCTGCCTCCATGTGGGTGAGGCAGGGTCTTACTATGTAGCTGAGGCCCTAGCCTTGAACTCACAAAGATCTGACTGCCTCTACCTGCAGAGTGCTTGAATTAAAGGCACCACTAAGTCCGATGATTCTCCCACCTCTCTCTACAGAATATTTAGGACTTAATCATGTCAATGTTGGGTTTTCACAGCAACTCTAGAACATAAAAAGTTGCCTGTGGTAGTTTAATAGGCTTTTATCCCTTCTGGCATACTGTCTGCATTTTCAGGAACAAGCACATCCAACAATATTAAGTAGAAGTTTATTAGATTGCTCACTAAGAGGACAGTGCTCAACCCCTCAATAAATAGAATACATATATGGGGAAATAGGCAAGGTGCTAAGACTTGCTGAAATCCTACCATTGCTAGACATTTTGCTGGGGTTATGTTATATAAATCTCATAAATCCTTGTAGACATACTATCATTCCAGCTTCTTAACTAAGGAAACTAAGATGCAGAGGATTTCCGCAGTTCACTCACAGCACATAAATACCACCTGTTACCTGGGGTAGTCATCAACATTCATAGGCCAGTGTTCTTAACTCCTGCGCCTGAGAGGCCTGCACTTTTCTAAAGGGAAGCAGAGGAGGAATGGATCTGAATGAGAGGAGACTAGAGGGAGGGCCTGGAAGGAGTAGAAGGAGGGGAACTTAGGTCAGGATAGGTGAGTGGAAAGTAAATTTAAAGAAGGAAAAACTCATGAATGGGGCTGTGGATTGGAGAAGAATAGTTCCTTAATTCCCACCTGTCTTAGCTAATTTTTCTGTTGCTGTAATAAAATTCCGTGACAAGGGTGAGTTAAGGGAGAAAGGGTTTCGTTTGGTTCACAGTCAAGGGTATGATTGTGTTGAAGATGTCATGGCAGCAGCTGTTCACATTGCATCCACAATTAGGAATAAGGAAGCTATGGATAGTTGTGTTCACACTACTTTCTCCTTTAAATAATAGTTCTTAACATTTATATGAGGAGTTATATATGCCATGGCATGAATGTAAGAGATCAGAGAACAACTTGCAAAAGCCATTTCTTTCCTTCCATGAGTTTACCCATTGAGCCATCTTGCTGGCTGCATTTCTCCTTTTTTCTGTTATCTAAGATCTCACTCCAGGGGATGGTGCTACCCACTGTGGGGGAATCTTCCCACTTCAATTAACCTAGTATAAGAAAACTCAAAACAGGCATCTCCAAAGGTCCATCTCAAGGTGAGTCTAGCTTTTTATCAAGTTGAGAACTGAGATTAACAATCACACCATATATAAGATTTAGCCCCAGCATCACCTCTTCTGTTAATTTTTCCCCAGACCCTGAGTGCGGTTATCGCTCTTTTACCCATTAGGCATACAATCTACTGTTACCTTATATTGTTGTCTAATATTAGTTATTGGTGACAAATAATTTTTCTTTTTCAGGATCTGGGTACTTTGTGGACACAGATAAACACTGTTCTCTGTAACTTTATTTCTTAAGATCACCCATGAATGATACCAGGCCCACCATGTTAAGTAAACAAATCTTACTCTCCAAGGAGATACAAGATAGGATATGTCTAAATTATACTCATTTCCTGACTTGGCTGTTTCCATCTTCTATAATAAGTATGACCTTGTAATCACACGGTTGAAGCTGCACTTTCCAGGTGACCACTGCCCAGGTCTCAGTGGTGCCGTACTGAGAGCTGGCTTTGCACACTCAGCCTTGAGGTGACTGATTCTGCAGCAGCTGCTGCTTTGTTTCCCTGTGTCCCTGCTTCCCTGCTGTCCTGTTCCCTGGGCTCTGTCTACGGGATGAAGCATGTCCTGATGTCCTTTCCCTTAACTAGGAGACACATCTGGTGGTGGCTTTAATCTTGGCATTCAAAATTGCCAGCAACATCCAGACTTCAACATGCAGTTTCTCTCCGGGGATGAGAATAACATATATCACAGTTCATTAGAATAGTGGTTCTCAACCTTCCTAATGCTGTGAGCCTTTAATACAGTTCCACGTGTTGTGCTGACAAAAACCATAAAGTTATTTTTGTTGCTACTTCCTAACTGTAAGTTTGCCACTGTTATGAATCGTAATGTAAATATTTTTGGAGACAGAGACTTGCCAAAGGGCTCAAGACCCACAGCACATACCCTATCTCTTAACCTTCAAAATTAGATTCCAAAGGAGACATCCACATTCTGGTTTTTAATTAAGTTATTTATTTACTTTACATGCTGACTGCAGTTTCCCCTCCCTCCTCTCATCCCAGTCCCTCCCTTTCTCCTCTTTCCATCCTCCTTCCCCTTCTCTTCAGAAAAGAGGAAGTCTCCCATAGATATCAAGTGCCTTTGACTTATCAAGTTGCAGTAAGATTAGACACATCTTATTCTATTGAGAATAGACAAGGCAGCCCAGTTAGGGGGAAAGGAATCCAAAGGCAGGCAATGTTGTTGGAGACAGCCCCTGCTCCAGCTTTAGGAGTCTCACATAAACACCCAGCTGTAGAACTACTACATAAGTACAGATGGCCTAGGTCTGTCCCATGCATGCTGTCTGATTGGCATGTCAGTCTCTATGAGCCCCTATGGGCCCAGGTTAGTTGACTCTGTAGGTTTTCTTGTGGTATCCTTGACCCCTCTGGCTCCTTCAGTCCTTTCTCCCCCGCCCCTCCCCTTCACCCTCAAACTCCACCTAATGTTTGGCTGGGTCTCTGCATCTGTTTCCATCAGTTGCTGGGGAGAAGCCTCTCTAACAGTTATGTTAGGCTCCTGTCTGCAAGTATAGCAGAATATCATTAATGGTGTGATGGGTAAGGCCCCTCTCATGGCACGGGACTCAAGTTGGGCCAGTCATTGGTTGGCCATTCCCTCAAATTTTGTTCCATCTTTGACCTCTGATACCTTAGACAGGACAAATTGTAGGTCTAAGGTTTTATGGCTAAGTTGACAACTCAATCCCCCCATTGGAAGGAAGTCTCGCTTGGTTACAGGAGATGGCCATTAAAGACTCCATATCCCTCAATGCTAGGAGTCTTAGCTACAGTCATAGATTTCCTGGGAGTTTCCATGGTCTTAGGTTTCTATCTTATGTCAGAGATGCTCCCCCACCCCTGCTGAATCCAGTTGTTTATTATAGTGCTTTCTTCCTCTGTCCTCCTCCCGCCTCTTCCCTCCTATTCCCATCCCCACTCAGTCCCTTCCCTCCATCCACCCTCTATTTCTAATTGTATTTCCCCTTTTCAGTGAGATTCAACCCCTCCCCCTGACCCTCCTTGTTTCTTACCTTATTTGGGTCTGTGGATGGTTATCCTCTATGACTAATATCCACATATAAATTAGTACATACCAGTTTATCTTTCTGGGTCTGTGTTACCTCACTCAGGGTGATCTTTTCTAGTTCCATCTATTTGCCTGCAAATTTCATGATGCCATTGTTTTTACTGGCTGAGTAATATGTCATTGTGTAAATGTGTAAATTTTTAAAAACCACAGTTTTTAAAAATCCATTCTCTGGTTGAGGGACATCTAGGTTGTTTCCAGTTTCTGACTATTATGAGTAAAGCTGCTATGAATATAGTTGAGCAATTATCCTTACAGTATGGTAGAGCATCTTTTGAGTATATGCCTAGGACTGGTATAGCTGGGTCTTGAGGTAGATCTGAGAAACTTCTAAATTGTTTTCCAAATTAGTTATACAAGTTTGCACTCCCACCAGCAATGGAGGTGTGCTCCCCTTGCCCCACATCCTTGCCAGCATCTACTGTCACCTGAGTTTTTGATCTTAGCCATTCTGACTGGTGTGAGATGGAATCTCGAAGTCATTTTGATTTGCACTTTCTTGATGACTAAGGATGTTGACATTTTCTTTAAGTGCCTCTCGGCCATTAGAGAGTCTTCTGTCAAGAATTCTGTTTAATTCTGTACCCCATTTTTAAAATTGGGTTATTTGGTTTGTTGATGTCTAGTTTCTTATGTTCTTTATAAATCTTGGACTTCAGTCTCTGTCAGATGTGGAGTTGGTAAAAATCTTTTCCAATTCTGCACGCTGCTGTTTTGTCCTTTTGACTGTGTCCTTTGTCTTACAGAAGCTTTTCAGTTTCGTGAGTTCCTTCTTATCGATTGTTGGTCTTAGTGCCTAAGATGTTGGCTTTCTGTTCAGGAAGTTGTCCCCTATGTCAATGATTTCAAGGCTATTCCTCATTTCCTCTTCTATCAGATTTAGTGTATAAGGTTTTATGTTGAGGTCTTTGATTCACTTGAACTTGGGTTTTGTGCAAGATGATAATATGGATCTGTTTGCATTCTTCTACATGCAGACATTCAGTTAAGCCAGCAACATTTGTTGAAGATGCTTTCTTTATTTCATTGTGTAAGGTTCTTTTTTTTTTTGTCAAAAATTAGATGTCTATAAGTGTGTGGACTTATTTACTTCTGATTCTTCACTAAGATTTCATAAATCAACCTGTTTTTTTTGTTTTTGTGTTTGTTTGTTTGTTTGTTATGCCAGTACTGTGCAGTTTGCAATTCCATAAGTCAGTGGCAAAACAAGACTCTACGCTCCATATCTATTCAATATAGTACTTAAAGTTTTAGCTAAAATAATGTGACGACTAAAGGATCAAGAGGTTACAAATTGGAAAGGAAGAAATCAAAGTGTCAGTATTCACAGATGATATGATAGTATACATAAGTGCTCACAAAAATTCTATGAAGGAATTCCTAAAGCTGATAAATACCTTTAGCAAAATGGATGGATATAAAATTAACTTAAAAAACATATCAATAGCACTCCTATATCAAAATGAGTAACAGACTGAAAAGGAAAAAGGAATTAGGGAAACAACACCTTTCACAGTAGCCAAAAATAATATCAAATATCTTAGTGTAACTCTCACCATCCAAGTGAAGTTGGATGATATGATATGATATCATCCATATGATAAGAACTTTAAGGTTTTGAAAAAATGAATTGAAGAAGATACCAGATGATGGAAAGATCCCCTATGCTTGTGAATCTATAGAATTAACAGAGTAAAAATGGCCATCCTACCAAAAGCAATCTACAAATTCAATGCAATTTCCATAAAATTTCCAACACAATTCTTTAAAGACCTTGAAAGAACAATACTCAACTTCCTACAGAAAAACAAACAAACAAACAAAAACCCAGGATCCCTAAAATGATCTTGTGCAATAAAAAAAAAAAAAAAAAAAAAAACACTTCTGGCGGTATCACCATCCCTGATTTTCAAGCTGTACTACAGAGCAATAGTAATAAAAACCTCATGGCACTAGCATCCTGATTGTTAAAGATAAGGAACCCTAAGGTCAGAGGGGATGATGACATGCAGTGGATAGGCACACAGATCACCAAGCGCTATCAATCCGGACTGCCCAGTCTTACTGGGGACCCTACCCAGGCTGAAATTCAGCTCTTCGTCTGCACTACTGACATACTGGGCCATATCATTTTGTTCAGCAGCTTGTGCACTGGCATCCCTGGCCTCTACCCAGCAGATGTCTATAGCACCTCCCCATTTTGAGAGTTGAAATTATCTCTAGAAATTACCAATAACCCTGGGGACATAATCATCTCTGGGCTGCTTGCCCATTCTAGGCTCAGATCTTCCTTGAAAGCTACTGCAGTGAATTCTGGTTAGTGTAAGATGGAATGGAAGAAATGCATCATACAGTGCTGGAGAATTCATAAATGTCTATAGAAATTCTGTGAAATAATATTTTGGCAGGGCAAAGGACAGGCTGCCTAAATTGCTCTACAAGAAAATGGCATTCTTTCTTCCAATAAATGTTTAGTTTAACAGATATTGTGTTTTGGCGGCCTAGGACCAGCCTGTGTATGCTCTTTGGCTGGTGGCTTAGTCTCTGGGAGCTTCCAAGGGTCCAGGTTGATTGACACTGTTGGTCTTCCTATGGGGTTACCATCCCTTTCAGTTACTTCAAACCTTTCCCTAACTCTTCTGTAGGGGTCCCTGACCACAGTCCAATGTTTGCTGTGAGTGTCTGCATCTGTCTTAGTCATCTGCTAGTAGAGCCTCTCAGAGGACAGTCATTCTAGGCTCTTGTCTGCAAGCACAAATAGTATCATCAGTAATAGTGTCAGAGTTTGGTGCCCGCCCATGGGATGGATCCCACGTTGGGCTGGTCACTGATTGGTTATTCTGTTCCATTTCTGTCCCTGCATTTCTTTTAAACAGAAACAATTTTGGGTTGAAAATTTTGATCCTGGGTTGTGTGCCCACCCTTGCACTATATGTGTGTGAGTGGTGGTGGGGCTGTCTAACTACAGGAGGTGGTGTCTTCAGGTTCCATCACCCCACTGTTGGGCATCTTGATTAAGGTCACCCACATTGAGTCCTAGGAGCCTCTCCATCCCAGAACTCTTGGACCTTCTAGAGGTTCCCCTCACCCCCATTCTAGGCAGTTGCATATTTCTATTCATTTTCTTGGCTCTCTGGGGCTTCTCTCCTGTCTCGCCTCATACTTGATCTTTTCTCCTTTTCCTCTTCTTCGCCCCCTGTCCCATCCAATTCCTTTCCTTCCTATGCCTCCCATGAGTTCTCCCTTCTAAGTGAGATTGAAACATCCTCACTTGGGCCTACTTCTTGTTTAACTTCTTTGCATCTGTGAGGTCTATCATGAGTAGTCTGTACTTTTTCGTTAATATTCACTTATCAGTGCATGTCCTCAGTGGAGAGGATGTGCCTAATCCTGTAGAGACTTGACGCCCCAGGGATCAGGGATGCTTGGAGAGGAACCCTCTCAGAGGCGAAGGGGTGGGGGAAGAACTCTTCAAGGTGGGACCGTGCGCGAGGGGTGGGAATATTTGGGATGTAAGTAAATAAGATAATTAGGCATAATAAGGCCGGGCGGTGGTGGAGCACACCTTTAATCCCAGCACTTGGGAGGCAGAGGCAGGTGGATTTCTGAGTTCAAGCCCAGCCTGGTCTACCGAGTGAGTTCCAGGACAGCCAGGGCTACACAGAAAAACCCTGTACAAAAAAAAAAAAAAAAAAAAAAAAAAAAAAACCATAATAAAAAAGAAAAGAAAAAATGTGAATGAAGTAAAAAAACAAATTAAAACAAATTCAATACTTACACCAAGGCAGATTGGCAAGTAGAAAATCAAGACAACCAAGTCAATTAATAAGTAAGGTCATTAATATGCATTCTGATGCTTAAATAAGTAATTATGCATTGAACATCTGAATGGGTAAATCTGTCAAGAATTGTACCTTAAATGTAAAAATACATATTTCTTGAAAAGAAATCAATAAGAAATAGATGATCTTTCCATATTAAAAAAGAAAAATAAAACCACAAACAGATACTAGTTTGAGTGCTTAGTGTACGTAATGTATTTGGGATACATCAGCAAACCAAAATACTCATCAATAATATAAACATGTTTATATTATTATTCAAAACAACAGACAATACAGACTGGAGAGATGGATCAGCAATTAGGAGCACTTACTGCTCTTGAAAAGGTCCCAGGTTGGATTCCTGGTACCTGCAGTGTGTACCTTACAACTGCCAACCACCCGCAACTCCATTTCCAGGAGATCCAACACCCTCTTCTGGCTATTGCACATACAGATCACACTCAGGAACATACATATGCACTAAATAAACATTTTAAAACTGCAAACATGAATGCAATAAAAATAATATGCTAAAATATGGCAAATCCAATCTTAAAAAGCAGAGGAGGAAGGAGTAGCCTCCCAAATAAACCACAAGGCCTGCCTATAGTACACAATTTGAACTTGTCTCAAAAAAAAAAAAAAAAAAAAAGAAAAGAAAAGAAAAGAAAAGAAAAGAAAAGAAAAAGGTACAGAAAGATAAAAGATTTGAGTGATGGGGAAAAGGTTGGTTAGTTTTCATTAAATTCGGCTGAGACATCACTCCTGGCCATGCACAACTGCAACCCACTGCCAGCCACTAAGACCACAGCTCCCTAAACGCAGAGGGCATCATGACTCGAGGAATGATTCTCCATCCCATATTTCCTTGCATCACCGCCACCAGCTGCACAGCCTTGGGTGGTAACAAATGGCTTAAGCCCGGATCTCATGACCATATCCCAGTGTCCGGGACATGAGACAGCAAGAGTCAGGATATGTTAGCTTTTATAGGAGGAAGTGGGCTCCCTTTCCCGTCTAAGATGCCAAGTGGAAAATAAACAATTGATGGAATGTACGTCTACAGCTAGGATAGCAGTCAGGGCTGGGGAGAGGAAGGAGTAAAGACAGCAGTGCCCATTAGCAGATGGTTTATGAAATGAAACAGATGAAGGATTCCATTTTCAGACCTGCTCAGCTGAGCCCATTATACATCTTCTTGAAACTTCCCTTTAAAAAAAATAGGAGCCAACAAACTGTAAATAATTTTACACAAACTATATTTCCACCTCGATGAGCCCACGTTAAAGTCTGATGAAGAAAACTCAAGTCATTTAAATTGCTGTTTTCCTAAGTGATGCTGAGCAGAATATTTACACTGATAGGATCAGCGACTGGGGCACAGAGTCAGCATATCAAATGTACCATCTTTCTTCTGTACTATATTAAAGAGTTCTTTCAGATGTTGGTTAGAATATGGGGCCTTGATGCATCCTCTAACTGTGATGATGCAGCTCAGTTATGAAAGATTTAAAAAACAGGTTCAGCCAACACAGAAATAAACATTTGTGATCCTTTCATTTTGTTCATCTACTTAAGTTCCAACTTTCATTTATCATGTTCAAGATTTCCAGATGGGTTGGTGGAATTGCTGCTAATACAGTGCAGCTGTCATGGCCAAGTGCTAATGAGATTAGCACACATATTAACTATTCTAATACCCTTTTAGTAGAGCCTGTGTACAACTGGCCAGCCTTCTACGGAAATCATGAAGGATGGATTTGGAACCAGGCATTGGAATTACCTTCATTTTACAGGAGTAAAGATGGAAGTCAGAGAATGGTAAGGACTACCCTCCTGAATCCCTGTCTAGTGCACATAAACCAAAGGACCTTCATCTGCTCTATCCCATGGAGGCAATGCTGGCTACAGATATCAACCCCATACATCATTCCAAGTTTTCCTTACAATTTTAAAAAGTCCAAAAGAAAGATGAAATAAGCATGTAGAAAAGCTTCCAGAAGCTTATGGTGTGGACTAGCCTTTTCTGAGTGGCTGAATCTCTGTGGCTCAACATTTCAAGAATATGTAATATACATAATGTAATCACAGGGTCACCTTCATCCACAGCCATCCCCAGACCTTAGAGCATTAGCCCAGGGAAAGTTTGGTTTGAAAGATGCTGGGTCCAGGTTCACCCAGACTGACATTGCTACTGTCAGAAAACAGGTGAGAAGAAATTTACTATCCCTTTCAGTAGGCAGAAAAAAAGATCTTTAGAGGTCAGAAAATTTCTCCCTTGTCTCAATTATTGCAGGATGCTGGCCATCACAAGTTTATGACCAAAGACCTTCACTCCAGTGGAGGAAACCATTTAACAGGGGCATATTTGTTCTCCGTGGTCACCCTCCTGGAACATAAGCAGAAGGGTAGAGGTCTCTGCCCTAGGCATCCCCTAGATACCTCAAGACAGGCAGTTCTTTGTCATGTAGTTTTCCTTATTATCTTGCTTGTTCCACTCTTGTGGCTATACCATTTTCTTCTTGAGCACTTGGTGTCTCAGTGGGTTGAGTACTGTGTGTCTGCTTTTCTCTGCCTTCAGGAATGATCAGAACGACCCTTTGCACACGGGAATCAGTAAGTTTGAAGACCTGCCCTCCAGCTGGGTGGATACTTGAAAGATCAAATGATACTATCCTTGTCACAAGTAATCTTAAATTTAGGAATCTGAAGACAGGAGAGATGACTCAGCAGTTAATAACACTGGCTGCTCTTCCAGAGAATTTGGGTTTGAGTCCCAGAATCCATAATAACTCCTGTCTCTATATCCAGTACCAGGTAGATCTGACACCCTCTTTGGGGCTCTGTGGGCACTGAGTGTACATAGTACACAGACATACACATAGGCAAAATACTCATAAACATTAAAAATAATAACAAAATTAAATTTTTAAAATGAAAAAAAAAGTGAGGAATCTGGTCAAACTCCTGAAAGTAGTTTGTGTAGTTGAGGCTAAAAATAACATATTTCCCACTACAGTAAGTGGTCACGTGCATCCAAGTACTGGGAGGATGGCCTTACGGCATGACCATCTGTTATTCAGCTTGTGAGCACTGTCAGCAATAGTATCACTGAGGATGCTTGCAAGACCTGCTCAGTAAGAGCAAATAACCAAGTTTTCAACACAGCCCACTTAGAGATTAGCACAGCCCCCTGAGAATAATTAATAGCCAAAATGTCGTATGTATAACTGCCCAGAAAACCATTCAGACATCTTGTCAAGCCAATGAACTCTGTCTAAGCAAGAGATCAATGAATTGGACAGGCTTCTATATTGTTTTTTTCCTCTTGGTTTTGTTTTTCTACACAGACTGGCTCTGAAGCCTCCCTAGTGATATTTTCCACATTTTACAGTTGTAGTGCTTTTGCTTCAGCTAAGGAGAGAAACCTCTCACATTGACCTGAGAGGTTCATCGTCTCCCTTTAATTTCCCATCTTTCTTATTACAAAATCAATATTTATTAGTACCAGCTGAACACTAACATTTGAAGCTGTATAAACCCAGATAGGTAAGATTTCGGTTCCTGATCGCTCATAGCATGCATGGACACACATGCATGCGCGCGCGCACACACACACACACACAGAGAGACACACAGACACAGACACAGACACAGACACACACACACACACACACACACACACACACACACACACAGAAGGCTAGAGCACTTCTTCAACAGCAGCATTATTTATATTTGGGGCTAAATAACTGTAGTTGTTTGAATAAGTTTGGCCCCCATAGACTCATGTGTTTGAATATGTTTGGCACAGGGAATGGCACTATGAGGAGATGTAGCCTTGGAGTAGGTGTGGCCTTGGAGTAGATGTGTCACTGAGGGGGTGGGTTTTGTGATTCTCCTCCTAGCTGCCTGGAAAACAGTCTTCTCTTGTTTGCCTTCAGAACAAGATGTAGAACTCTCAGCTCCTCCAGCACTGTCTGCCTGGATGCTGCCATGCTTCTCACCATGACGATAATGGACTTAACCTCAGAACCAGTAAGCCATCTCCAATTAAATGTTGTCCTTTATAAGAGTTGCCTTGGTCATGGTGTCTCTTTACAGTAATAGACATTTTAATTCAGACAGTAATTATTAGTTGTAAGAACAATATGATATTTCTTAGAAACCCAGGTCTTTACCCACTAGGTAGCACTACTAGGCCTCCTCCAAAGTTGTAGCAACCAAAAGCATATGGATATATTGCCAAACATCCCTTATGGATCACAGGTCCTCTTGATTGAGCGCCTTAGCCGATGAAGGCTTGCAAAGTACCCCTTCTTTTTAAAGAGAATCTTTGCAAATATCTTGCCAGAACACTAAGAACTTCCCAACCTAGACAACAGCTATCTATCTACATAGTTACATAGTTGCCATAAGGAGACGCTGAGTTGGTTTCAAAGTGCCCTTGCTTAATTCAGTTGTGATTGAACTACTTAGAGAATAGCCTGGCCCAGTGAGGAAGTTTTTCTGATTTTGGTGAAAGATAAAGAGTGATGGTTCCTTTTTTCAGGGTACCTTCCTTCAGCGTGAGGGACACTAGAAGAAACACTTGTTTCAATGCCATTCTGCTAAAATCTTCACCTGTATGCATAAATTCATTGCGAAGACACCTCACTGTGCACAGCTACCAACTTGTCTAAGTTCAGTGAGATTGCACTACTCTTATGCATCAAGTTGAATTAAGTGAACTTACTACAGATAGACATGTAAAGGACAATGGACATCTAGAATTCACGTGAGCTAGCCCTGCAGGCAGACCCAAGTTGTTCTTTGGTCAGGTTCCTTTTATCACAAGATACTGCATTCTCAGCAGTTTCTAGGTTGTTTTTTTTTTTAATTGGGGGAGGGGTGTTATAAGTGAGAAAGTGGTAAATCAAGCCATTCCAAGGTTGTTTAGAGTCCTGTCCTATGAGGTTACCTTATAGATTGGAACTTATATAAAATTGGCTCAAAATACTTAACCAAAATACCCAAGAGGATAATGTAAGGGAGGAAAGTTTTTTTGGGTCATAGTTTCAGAGTTTGCTTAGGCCCATACAAGCTTGGGAGGAGCAGTGTGGCAGAGGGACTGTGTGGCAGAGGGACTGTGTGGCAGAGGGACAGTGTGGCAGAGGGACAGTGTGGCAGAGGGACAGTGTGGCAGAGGGACAGTGTGGCAGAGGGACAGTGTGGCAGACGTGTCTCTGTAACAAAACATCTGAGTAAGTTAACGTTTGAAAAATGACAAGATTTATCTTTTGCCCTGAGTTTTTGATGGCCAAAATGATGCATGCATAACTGCACATAAAGCTACCCAGACATCTTGTCACGCTGTGGCAGTTCATGATTGAGTGATCTTACCATTTGGGGCTGATAGTGAAGTGGTGAATCGTTGTGACACTGTGTAGCAGAGCAAATCCACTTGTCTCATAAGCCAGAGTATAAGAGAGAAAGAGAAAGGGTAGCAGACCCCAAATCCTCTTCAGAAGTACGTCTTCAGTTACTAAACATCTCCTATCAGGCTCCACCTCCTGAGGGCCCACAACTGTGCTGCCAAGAGGACCAACCACCTAACACAGGGACCTTTGGTTGACATATATCGAAGTTAAATAGTGTGTGTGTGTGTGTGTGTGTGTGTGTGTGTGTGTGTGTGTGTATGTGTGTGTGTGTGTCTGTCTGTCTGTCTGTCTGTCTGTCTGTCTGTCTGTCTATCTATGCATATACATGCAGGTACATATGTACATGTGCATATCTATTGTATGGAGGTCAGAGGTCAACCTTGGGTGTCATGATTCAGGTGTCATCCACCTTTTCTGAGACAAGATTTCACACTGGTCTGGAACTCAGCAAGTAAGGCAGAAAATAAAGAATCTTTCATTTTCATCTCTATGATATTCTTTGTCAGAATAGACATTCAACTAGGATCAAGCCTAGTTTACCCAAGTTTAGATTTTTGTGCCACTATTGAAGGCTCTTTTGATCTCATCATAGGCCAGCCTTAGGAGAAGCAGGTAGCTGCCTGCTGTGGAGATTAGCAAGGTCAAGGGTAAATTTTCAATGGCATCTTCAAACTGCCCTAAGCGGTCATTTCAAGATTGGGTCCTGAGATGGTCCTAATTTTTTAACCTGGGCAGTTTGGCTTCCCAGGATCGGCTTGTTCTAGTAACAATGAGATGGATACTGAAATACAAAGTATTCCTTTGAGACAGACAGACTGCTCTGGAAAGGGGCAATAGGTAACACACACACACACACACACACACACACACACACACACACACCAAAACAAAAGGTGAGGATGGGGGAAATTGTGCCAGGCCAAGTTAGAACAGGATGAATGCCAGGCAACTCTGTACCTCATTTGAAAACAAAAAAGCACTAGCCATGGGCAAAGGAGATTCTAAGAAGCCAAGGGGCAAAATGTTACATGTCCGTGAACACTTGTCCAAAGGGGCACCAGAAGCAGCATCCAGATGCTTCAGTCAATGTGCAAGAATTTTCTCCAGAGTGCTCAGGGAGAAAGAAGACACATGCCAAATGAAAAGGATGATGGTTTTCTATCTTCTGTTGTCCTCAGTGAAGCTAACAGAAAATAAATGTTGTTCTGTTAATGTTCCTAATACCTCTCTGCAGTCGCAAAACTAAGTCACAGCTGTTTCATTGACATTCTGAATTCTAAGTAAAGATTTTTTTTTTGTATCGTTAACTGTTTTGTAGATTTGAAATTGTTCTACTTGAGGGTAAGTTCTTTTGTTTTTGCCCATTTTGGATCAAATGAATTATTGCTGGGTTTATCTTCTTGTATAGCTAACTGATATGTTCTATTGGTCTAAGCTTCCTGCATATCATGATGGAGTAATAAAAACTGTAATTACAAACATTTTTAAAGCTACAACTGAAACTCTAAAGTTTTGATCAGTTGACAAAGAATTTCACATTTACAAAGTGAAGAGTAACTAGGTGTAATTGCCACATGGTGAACGGAAAGTCAGACAAAGGAACAGTTTTAACAACAGAACAAATTTAATTCCAGAAAACCTGCAGAAGGGAGATCTCAATCTCAGGAATACAGGGAACTTTCTGTCTGCTTTTAGACTAGGAATAGTTAGACAGACAGAACATTAAGAAAGGATGGAGACGGGGGTTAAAAAGGTGCCCTTTTAGCTCAAGATAGGCTGTTGTTGTGAAGAACCATGGAGCATTAAGTAGTGAATAAAAAACATTGGGAAAGGCATAAACATCTCTTGTGGCCAGCCATCACCTAGGGTAAGCAAGAATCTAAGAAAACAAGTTACTTTAGATCTTGGGATGGTAATTATTATGGTTTGGGGAAATGGTCATCAATTAACCAGAATGAAGGAGCTTTACAAATGGCATTGGCATGACACACGAAGTCATTAGAATCAAACAATCTGAAGGTCTGACTGTGTTAGTCGGTATGATTTTTTAACTAAGGATCCTCTATGATGTAACCCCTCTTACCATGTAATGGCAATTAGATTTTGCAATTTCTACACTAATGATATTGGGATACCTCCCCAAAATTGTGATTGTAGAACACTGAAATATTAATTTATGTTGAAATTAACCTCAGGAAAGGCTAGTAAGAGGCTGTACTTTCCTTTTCTCTATTATTTAAATACAGAATGTGAAGGAAACTTGAGACTGTATTCAGTTTGGAGCAGCTTATGTAAACAATTAAAGTTAACTGAACTACAGACACACTACCATGTTTTGCTTGGAAGAGAGAAGTTAAAAGATGCTAGTCTAATCTAGATATGTCAATCTCACCTGTAATACAGTCTTTGTTCATAATATCTTATGTACATTCTGAAGCTAGTCTTTTATTTTCTAAACATTTGTGATTATTAATTTATTTATATCATTCAGGTATGTTGTTTTCTCCTTAAATTACATAGCAAGATGAAGATGAAAGAGTCTACATCAAAACCATAGCAGAAAAGCATTTCATCACACAGGATATACTATTATATGTATATATTGAACATAAACTTCAACTGTACCTTAGTGAGTTAATTGCCAATGTGCACAAATGCACTGGATAGAAAGGCATTCTCCATCCAGTCCTAAAGGTGAACTAATTTTGCTTGAAATACACTTGCCTTTCCTTCTTGGTGAAATTGGACACTGATGGTATGAATAAAGTCCAGGTGAAAGCATACACTGAATGCATCGGCTCTTCCTCAGTAGACGAGACCTATGTTGTGCTTATTCTGTCCATGGTAATCACCTGATAGTAGGAACAGGCTGCAGACTTCCAGCTCCAGGTGTCACATGTGACACTGGAGAGCAAAGAATTAAGAGGAGCAGAGAAAGTATATGAAGCAGTGTCATAGGCATGGCTGGTGCTAGGTAATCTGCTGCTGGAGGGAACGGAAGCTCATCACTCAGACAGGGATGCTGGCGGTGGCTTATGGCCATGTAGAGATCAGGAGGCTTTGATGCTGCCCTCTGTTCTATGTCTCGGTTTGCTCTCTGAGACATCTAACATAGATTCTTTGTTAGATGTCATATCAACTTACACTCTGCTTTGTGGTCCTAAATTGACAGAGTAAAGTCTATGCCAGAAGAGGATCCCCTCCTTTCCCTGTCAATGTAATAGGCTTTGACCATGGATTGGTCATCAGAGTTCAAGTCCCACCTCTAGAACTCTTAATTTCTTTATTTCTTGCTACCTATCACCTGCCACCACAACAGAAAAGTTTGCAAAGAGGAACAGAAGGAAAAAGGAGTTTTTCGAAAATAAGAAGTGATATCTATTTTTTTTTTAAATAGACTTGGCATATACATCAACTAAAGAGATATACAAAGATGACGCTGTCACAGAAACAAGGTCCCTGTCTCTAAAGAATGATTCAGAGGAGGAAGGCAATTTCACAGAAATACTTTTTAGAGGATATTCAGGAGATGCTGAAGTAGATAACCTATAGGGGCCAGAATTCTGAAAGCTACTCAGTTTAATTCAACAAAAGCATAGATGTCCGGCTACTTCCAAGGTATAATACAGTTTTGTGAAATGTTTAATTCTACGAAAATAAGTATACATCAACTCTTACTTGGCTTCCACCCTAGGTGACCATCTAGACTCCAGCTGGGTTGTTGCCAGGGGCATTAGCATTCCTGAAGATGTGGAACTGGACACCATCTGCCTTAATTGGATGCCCTGGGCATTGGTGTGTCTCCAGAACCTGTAGCTTTTTGTTCTGAGCAAGTGTCCCCACAGAGCTTGGGGCTAAAGTTACCACTGTTTCTTAACACCAGCAGTGGGTTGTCACAGTGCTAGGAAAGGGAAGGTTCTAGGTAGCAAAACTCTGAGGAGGCCACAGAAACAGGGCCCCGGCATCCCATGGGAATGCACAAGTCATTAGCTCCCCAGGAAGGCACTGGGGAAATGGCAGACAGCCAAAGAAGCACTCCATGCTCCATAAACGCCCATTTCTGTAGAACAGACCTCAGCTTGGGTATAGAAGAGCAGTCTGCACACTGTAGTTTCCCACCACACTGCCCTCAGCCTACCGAGGTTCAGTTCTAGCTTCTATGACTCCCCCACCTGATCAAGGGCAGGTGACATCTGAAGGATAGAAGGGCAGTAACTAGATGGCCAGTGTGAAGAACAGCAATGGGATGTGATGGAGGAAAAAGACCTTGAACAATCCCAGTTAGCAGAAGGAAACATAGTGACTCTGAAGGAGTGCCTTGGGCCCTTTCCCTAAAAGAAAAGCTGGAGAAGGAGCCACCTGAGATTTACTAAGGGAATGTTTTCTGGAGTTGGGGGAATGGAGGATCTAAGTCATCACATGGTCTCTGTGGGAGCAAGCTTCCATGGTGAACTGTGGGGTGGGAATTGTAACAGAGTTACTTCCTCCAGATAAGGGAATGTTCTGTGCTATTTTCCTTACAAGTCGTCATTGACAAAGAGCAATTCTTAGGGGAAATGCAGAAACCTTCAGATACTCAGAGCAGTTTTCCAGAGAGGGTCCAGCTGTGAACTTTAGCAGCCACACTACCAGCAGCTGGAGTGGGGGATTTCTCAGCTCCATCAGAAACCCTGAGGAAGAAACCAAGAGCAAGCTTCTGCTGCAGGAGCCAGCAGTCCTGATGGAAGAGAAGCTTTTCTGGGCCATGATTTCCCTGGGTCCTACCTGTTTCCCCATCTCTCTTGACTTGTTTTTTTTTTCCCGTAGAATCTTTGCAAGCCTTTGTGCCTTCTGTTCTGTGGCTTCACTTAGTACAGCCCTGTCTGCCTAAATCCAGGACCTGGAGGGTTGGTTTTCAGCACCACAGCCAGCCCTCCAGTAAAAGGATGAAAAAGAGACCTGATTCATGGAATACCTGAGTGCCTGAGAGTTCACCCCTGCGATTGCTAAGACTGGGGCAGCAGAAGAACGCTGGTCTTCTGGGTAATAAATAAGTCGGGGGCCATTAAAGTGGGAAGCCAAAAGAGTCAGAGCTGAAGTAGAACTGGGAAGAGAGCTCAGTCAGTCACCTGCTTGCTTTTTAAGAACAGAGATGAGTTTGATCCCCAGGACCCATGTGTAAAAAAGCTGGGGCCAGGGAGACGGCTCAGTGGGTATCAGTGCTTCTGTACAGGCCTATAGACCTGAGTTCGAGTCTCAGAACCTATAAGATGGCAGAAGAGAATGGACTCCACATGAACACCAAGGTACATGTGTACCTACACACACACACACACACACACACACACACACACACACACACACGAATGTGGAACTGGTCACACTTAATTTTTTTTTTTTAAAGAAAAGCTGGGTCTAGTGATGGACCCTTGCAATCCCTGTGCTGGGGTGGTGGAGATTCAAGGATCTCTGGGACTCACAGTTAGCTCAGCCTACTTTATGAGTTCCTGACCAGTGAAAGACCTTGTCTCAATAAACGGAGTGGGGGTGTTGGCAGCGCCTGAGAAATGACACCGGGTTTTCCCTCTGACCCCCCCCCACATCAATATGCACACATCGATGAAATGAAAGGCCAACCCAGGAAGAAGAGGGTGGCTGAAGACAAGAGAAGCCTGGCATGTTTCAGTCTGTGGCCATGGTTGAAGTAGACACGTAACAGCAGATCCCCCTGGGAAGGCACGAATTCCTCATGGTGGCTTTCTTAAGCTGGTGGCCTGTGGATGGTCACCATCTCATCTTCTCATCTTCTCTTCTGGATCACTCAGATCCTATTTAACAGGTAAACTTGGAAAACAGAATGGGGCAGGCATTGGAGAGGGTGAAGGGGAAAAGGGATGTTAGCATTCTTAGCGTTGACATTTGTATTCATATGAGTGTGTATGTATATACAAGTAACATATGCTACAATAAATATTACCAGTCTGTGCACATGAATGCCTAAGCTACAAGGCAGAGCTTTAAGACTTAACCCCACTCCAATGCAGTGTGACTTTCACAAACCAATTTTAATTCCTTATATATTTAGAACAAGACAAATATAACAATCCTTTTTGAGCAGCTGTGTTAAGCTTCACATACTTTATTTATATGGTGCTAGATTTTACATACATCATCTTTTTAAAGCCTTTTCACCATCTCTAGGAAGGCATAATTATTCCCACTTTACAAATGGGGGAGGGAGGGGTCTCAAAAATAAAAACCTCTAAATCCCAAAAGTCTCCACTCTGGCACACAGCAGAAACCAAATATTAAAGTCAGATCTTCCTTTTAACTATAGAAATATTTACAATGGAAATATCACAGTTTAAATATGCAGATGGTGTTTGCTCCATCTGAATATGCTCTTTGAAGATCACAAAATATTCTTTCTTAGAAATATCTTAGCAAAGGCTAGGGATGTAGCTTAGTCAGTAGAATGCTAGCCTTTCATGAAGGAAGGCCAAGATTCAATTCCTAGCACCACATAACCCAGGAGTGGTGGTGTGTCTAAAATCCCAGCAATTGTTAGGGGAGGAGTGTTGATGAGCATAAAGCCCAGGTGTTTGAATATTCTCACTGCAGCCAAGGCTGTGTTCTCAAAGAATGACTCTAATTTTTAGCAGTCATTGGTTAGTTGGGCATGGGTTATGGTGGGGTGTGAGTTGGCAGGGAGTATATTTGTCCTGTCAATTCAACTGTCTCTATGCAGAGGAACACACTGTCTCAACCTGAATGCCTGTCGCTCTCAGAAGTATAATGTTAAGTGAACAAAGCCAACAGATGCTGTAGAATACTCTTCTGTGAAGCCAGCACACAATCAAAAAAACAGCCGCACTCAAATTAATGTCACTCAAATCACCAGGAGGGGTAGGGATGTGAAACCAGGAGGCAGTGACAGGAATGGTCTGTGCTAGGATCATAGCAAAGACCGTGTGCCCACATATCTTTATCAAAGGTCACTGAATGTAATTTGATGCATTTTACCATATGTGGACTATTTCAATAAAATTAGTTTTGGAGTCCCCTCCTTTCTTTTTCTTGTAGCAATGCATATATCCTGCCTCCAAAGCAGAAGTACTAACCTCTTTCTAGTTCTTTAGGGAAAACACCTCAAGTCTCGTTTTGTTTTTGCTCTATGCGTTGTTGGGGATTGAACCCCAGACGCATGTATGCAAGGCATGAACTCTACCAGCGGAACTATGTCTGCAACTCATACCTCATTTCTCTATCAGGTCATCCTGCCCAACCTATAGCATTTGTCTTGATCTAAGTCTACCTAGTCTGTTCTTTCTTGTAACTAAAAGAGTTCTGTAACAATGAAAATTCTGAAATAAATCAGATAATCCAAATACCTAAGAATGTTAACAGTCTGATGTTTTGTTCATGGCTTTCTCTGTTCATGTGGCTTTCTCCTTTCTGGAATGGTAATTTCCAACTTGCTGCGTTTCTATCCCCATATGAATATTTCAGTGAACTGAGTTCCACCAATTCCATTTGAGGACTGGGCTCATTAACCTGTGGCTGTCCCTCAGTCACAATGTTCCTGGCACAGTGGTCCTTAGTCTTGCAGATCACAGTTGAAAGATATTTTCTTTTAGGTCATTCCTTAGGACTGTAGAATTCTGACAGGTATGTGTGGTCGTCGCATGGGGGATATCAGAGTCCATTTAACTCTCTGAATTCCTGAAGAGGTTTCTACATTAACCTGGGTCTTCAGGTCCTTGTGACAGCTCCATGGAGAGAGGGTACAACCTTTGCCCTGATCTGTTGCCGGTGCTGCACATATGAACACAACTGTGTTTCTGTGCAGCAGGCACCACAAAGACCATCATGTATCTGCCACCACACCACACTCTATTGAGTACTGCAATTCCATTCTGTGCTGGCAATACATCAGCCGAGCATCTGAGTGTTTGCATCATTACAAATGCAATTAAAGACAGAAGGAGCATATCACTTCTACCATATAATTTTAAACTTTAAAATATCTCTCCAAAATTCTCTTCATCTTCTCATTTGAGAAACTTGTCATCATCCCAGGATCCCCAGAGTCCATTCTATGACTGGTCAACTGGCCCTTCTTAGCTGACAAGACCATATTCTGTACTGGCCCAATGACTAAACAGTGCAGGTGTAGATACCAGCTTGATAGCCCAGTTCATTAAGTCTGAGGACATAATACTAGGCAGGATACACCTTCTATACTCTTAAAAGTAGGAAACTAAAAGTGCTAATAATCAATATATATCTTCCTGCTCGTGTGGGTATAAGTGTGCACACACTGCCATGTGTTATCTGAGCATGTGCGTAAAAGCACATACAGGCACATCCACTGACTGATATGTAAGCACTGACATGCATGGGCCTGAGTATGCTTGCTTTGGTGTGTGTTTCATGAGTGTGTGCACATCAGCATTTGTGGGTCTGTGTGTTTGCAGGATGCATCCATTATCTAGATACTTTGTTCTAAGTATAGATGTGTTGTCTGGACGTATCCTTCACAACCTGGTCTTTGTAGCTCTCTCTCTCTCTCTCTCTCTCTCTCTCTCTCTCTCTCTCTCTCTCTCTCTCTCTCCTGAGTCATCTGCTTGATGTTTGCCCAGCCCTGTTGGTCCTGGAAAAGGACCCTGAGCTAATAACAGACTTCTAGGAGATTAGCTGTTCTGAATTAGATAAATCACTTTGCCTCTTTGGTGTACTTCTTTTTTTTTTTCTCTGTAAAACAAAGTCAGGGCTGTTTAATTCACAGGGCTCATGGGAGAAATTGATGAGTAAACCTGTGCAGAGGCATCTTGTGGATGTTCATTATATATTAATAATACTCCTGAAATGGTATAAAATGGTTCCAAGCCACTTAACAACAAGAAATGTTCACTGAGATGTGCCACTGTGTACTTACTCAGACCTCGATGGTGTAGCCTAGGGCACACCTAGGTTTCCTAAGAGTGCGGCATTGCTTCTAGGGCCATGCTGAACAAAACAAGAGCTCAAATCAGGCACAGGAGAAATGATATAATCAGGAAGCATGGTAAGCACAAGGGGTATTGAGGCTGCTGCTGGCATAACCTGGCACACGGCTGCAGAGTAAACTAATTTTAATAAGTAGTGCTAAAGGGGAAAAGCCTATTATAATAGATATATAAACTAGTAACATGGTCCCGTATTACCCTTGTGGAGTATTAGGTGCTTCCCATAACAGAACTGCTATGCTTTCAGGAAACTAGTAGCTAAGTGGGTTTGTTCATAGACTATCACCAGAAATGATGAATAAGGAAACACATTGCCATATCATGATGGCTGCTGGAAATTTCCAGTTCCCTTATAACCTTACAGGACCATTGTGTCCATGAGATCCTCTGATAAGCACTTGCCTGTACTGTGTAGCAATGGCATTTCAGCCCCCAGCAGTAGTTAGTCTCTAGGAGAAGATCAAGATAAAGTCATTCATGTGTATGAGAAAGAGAGTGGCCAAAGAAGGCAGAGAAGAGAAGCCAGACAGTGATGACTGCATTATAAAACTGGCTGCTGATATAGATGACAAGAATTGTCCCTCTGAGGGCATCTAGGAAAGGGTGAAGAGGGTATATACTTCAGGAATGCTTCACCAAAGCCTTTGAGAGCTGATAGGGTGACACTAAGTCTATCAGCCATCAGTGAGGGCTGTGTGGGCTATTAGATTCTCAGCACTTGCAGCCTGCTGGGAACAAGAGGCAGAGCTGTAGCCTTAGCTAGGTTTTAACATGTGATCCACTCCTATTGGATTCAGGGACAGGGAGCTGGCAGCATCTGCTTCAGCAGCAGATGGGCTACAATGCAAAGCTCTGCTTCACACACAGAGACCTAAATTCAGGCAGGGTGGCTTCAGATTCCAAAATGGGAAGTGTAAAAAGGAAAAGTTCAGGAAAAAAAATCAACCCCAAATGAGAGCTGTCTTAAATCTAGCTGCATGGCACCCATATCTCTGTCTTACACACACACACACACACACACACATACACACACACAGAGAGAGAGAGAGAGAGAGAGAGAGAGAGAGAGAGAGAGAGAGAGA
>JANHMN010000020.1:19439482-19470275 GCA_030674055.1 Rhabdomys pumilio
AGAGAGAGAGAGAGAGAGAGAGAGAGAGAGAGAGAGAGAGAGAGAGATACACACACACAAATTGTTTGAATGTTCTATGCACACCTCCTATTAGATACTTTAAGTATGGTGGTGAGCCAGAGAGACTGGCCATGCCATCCTGGTGTGCTGGCAGAGATACCTACTCAGACAATCATAGGTTAATAAGACAGTTGCAAAGATTAATCAGAACCTCAGCTGAAAGTAAATGAGGACGAGCAGATGCCACGGTCGTCTTCTGCATGGCACTTAAGTGCAGATCTGAAGGCTGAGTACCAGGGATGAGATGAAGAGGAAATTCTTAGCAGTTGGCTTAATATGTGTCAGGGCACTGATGTAAGAATGAGCTTGGTACTCTTCATGCATAGGGAAATGTGTCTGGAACCTGGAGAGAAGAAGCACACAGAAAAATTCGCAGAGCAATGTCTTCAAGCAGGCAATCCAGATCCCTGAGAAAATGATGTGATATGGTTGGGAATCAAAAGGAACTAAGAGTCATCAGAAGGCTACCAAAGAAGGCTACCAAAGAGCAGAGCTGGACATTGGTTAGGTATTCTGAGTAAAGGAGTCACTTACCCTCTAGTTCAAATGGCTCCATGTAAATCCAATGCAGACCCAAATTCACTCAAACTGGTTTTCTGTTAGAAAATGTCAGCCTCTCCTTCTCCCCTCCTACTCCCCTCCTCCTTTTCCATATTTATACAATACTTACATACACATACATACATACATACACACATACATACATACATATATACATACATACATACATACATACATACATGAGTCAATGTGACTATACACCTGGAGAGACTATGAGTTCACCCCCACATCGATCTGCATACAAATGATACTAGGTCCCATGCACCAGAGGTGCTTGCATTGTGCTGTGTCATCTGAGTCCCTACTCCAGCATCCCTGAGAATGGTGTCACCTCCTCTCACAGACACAAAACTCATACATTTGGATGGTTTCCTTGGTGGACTGTGGACTAGATGCCTGCATGAGTTCACAGTGCCCATTGTTTCTAAAATTCAAATCATTTGTCAACACCTGAAGGACAGAGATCTTTCCCTTTCCTCGAGGTCATGCAGAAGAGAAGAGCCTGTTTATGTCCTGGAAAGGTCTTCAAAAAATTTCAGCGAAAACTGACTCTGAAATAAAATCAGCTTTTTTCTGCTGTCTGTCTGCCACATCATGAAGAAAATTTCACAGTCCACCCTGAAAAAAAAGAACACCCTGCATAGTCGACAGGGTGTGAAGTGCCTTGTTTCCTAATTTCTCTGCTCTTTAATAAAGCAAGCAGTGAATCTGATCTCCAAGGATGTCTGTTCTAAACCCATTGTCTATTGTGATGGCTCTAAAGACCAAACGTGGGTAATTTAATTTGCTCAAATTGTTTGAAGCTTCTAGCATATTTTAAAATTGTATATAAGAAAAATTATTCTACTCACCTTGGCCTCTTTATTTTCTTTAATTATTTCAGCTTTTTTGTCTACAATTGGATGGTCAGAATGTATTTATGAAAGGCTTGTATGTGCATGCACTCCTCTTCTAGTGTCTTCTTTCTTCTGCTGTTATGATATGCTGTATTCTAAGTGCTCAGATCCAAGGAGTGTGTGTGTGTGTGTGTGTGTGTGTGTGTGTGTGTGTGTGTTTGCACACATGTGTGTGCGCGTGTGGGTCAGTGTGCACATGTGTGAAGCTGCTGGCATTCCTTATGTGTAGACCGTAGACCCCAAATATTTTTTTTAATTTTTTAAATTATTAATCATTTTATTCACTTACATTTCAAATGATATACCCCTTCCCAGTTATCCCTCCACAAATCCCTCATTCCATCTGCCTTCCCCTCCTCCCCTTTGCCTCTATGATGGTCTCCTCTACCTACTTACACACTCCTGCCTCACCACTCTAGCATCCCAATACTCTGGGGCATCAAGCCTTCACAGGACCAAGGGCTTCCCCTCCAATTGATGTTGGAAAAGGCCATCCTCTGCTACATATATATCTGGGTGGTCCAGTTAGTTGACATTATTCTTCCTATGGTGTTGCAATCCCCTTCAGTTCCTTCAGTCCTTCCCCTAGCTCTTCCATTGAGGTCCCTGGGTTCAGTCCAATGGTTAGGTGTAAATATCTACATCTGTATTGGTCAAACTCTGGTAGAACCTCTCAGGGAAGAGAGGCTTGTGCCAGCAAGCATTTACACAATGGAGTACTACTCAGCTATTAAAGACAATGACCTCAAATATTAAACACTGAAGTTCACCCTGCCCTTTGCTCTTTCTTCCTAAGAAGGCTTCTTGGGTACCTTGGAACATAGTCTAAGACCTACTGAACAGTACTATGTGTCAGTGGCAAATGGTGACACCATTCATTCTCCTCCCCCATTTATGCCTAAAATGAGCATCCTCTAAGCCCAGACCAGGAAGCACCCCCTACCTCCATCCTGTATTTCACGTTAGAGGTTTCCTCTGTGGTATCTCTTTTCTCACAATATCCCCGGGGTCTCTCTTACTCTCATCCGCTGGCCTTCTAGATACTGTAGCACAGTAGGACTTCTTCATTTCCAACCCAGACACTCTTTTCCTCCTCTTCTCCCTGTTAGCCCCTGTTTTTCTCAGGATGCTGTGCCCACATCACACACATCACACGAGGAAATGGGAAGCTGGACGTGGAAGTGTCTTTACTAACAGGTAAGTGGGGCAGGAACTTTAGAGACAACATCCTTTGTCCTCCTTTGGTTTTAGTCTGCTTACAGCTTCTGATTGGTCCAAGCTTTCTCTATGAGACCTACATGACACTGAGTCCTTAAGTTTACACCCGCCAGATGAATAGCTTGTCTCCTCTCTAGCAAATCTCCTATTAAATGGAAATTCCAGCAAGCAGAAACCCAAGCCCTGGAGTTGAGCTCCTGAAATGAAACATATCTTAACAGTTCAGAAAGGAAGACATTAGAAGAGTGACAGCAAAAGAAGAGAGAGCATGGCTAGATGCTCATGTTGACGCTCCTCCTTCTATCTATCCCCAGTCAGGACACACAAATCCACCCCAGGGGCTCTGGGTCCCATCTGGCTGGCCTGCAGCCACTCTGCTGGAGCTTTAAGAGTACACCTGCTGTGTCCACAGTAACAGACCCTGTGTTCAAACCCGTCTCTTCTCTCTGCCCTCTAGGCTACCTCACCACATTTCAAGCCTGTCTGCTTGTACACAGCATGCCGGCCTCCTCTGCCTAGAGGGTTCCTGGTGACAGCAAGGGTCCCTTAACTACCATGGAGCCAGCACCCCCCTCAGTGTGGGAAGATCCAGGCAATGTTCTGGGATACGAACACTATTTCAAAGGCTGGATCCTATTAAGGAGTTGAAGAAGAGGAGGTCTCCATGGCAAACACAAGGGTTGAATAGGTAACCCTGGGTAAATCTGCCCTGTATTCAGTATTTTCCCAGAGCAAGAGGGACAGTGTTCTATTGACACTGGGGGTTTCCTTGTTAGCAGCTAAGAGAGGCATGGTTCTTGTGAAAACTCCTATATTAACCCATGCACAAAATGTTCTTTCATTCAGTTTTGGTTAAAGAATTTTGGGGAAAAAGCTAAACATGCCCAGATATATTCTTGTCTTCCATCTTTACAATGTAAGCTGAATGTGATTTTAATTTTTTAAAGATTTATTTTTAATGATGTTTCTTAAATGTTTTAACTTTTTTTTTTTTGCCCATCATCCCTTGGAGATAGTAGAAAGGAAAGGATATTGGGGAAGTGGACCATTTAGAAATGGTTCTTTGGGGCAAATCTCATTTGCGTTGTCAGGAAATTAGTGGTTCATTTACAAGTCAGCAGAGGCAGCTCGAACTACTTGCAAACATTGTACAAATATATCAGTAGCCTGGTTAGGTAGTGTCAGGATAGCAGCAGCAGTGGCACAACCTACAGGAACAGCCAGGCCTCAGCAGAATCCGTATGAGTCAGCAGAAGGGATTTTTAGACCAGCAGGGACTCCAGGAGAAGTTCTCTGTCATGCCTCTCTCAATGAAGTCAAGATCAGCAAATATGAAAGACCAAGAAGCAGTTTGTACAGCTCTACAAGTGGGGCTCTACAAATAAGCCCCAAGCTCCTTTCAGAGTCTGCTGAGTCCTAGACATATTCCCTCCAAACATCTCGTATGCTCCATGTGTCTTGTCTTAGCATGTGAGTCGGTCTTAGCAAAACTCCATGAGTCTGTCTTAGCTGACATTATTTTGCCTATTGGCCTGATTCCATGGAAGCAGCAAGAAACCGCAGCATACCATCACTCTCTCCGTGGAGTCCCGACAAAAGGAGCTCAACTATTCAATGTAAGGCAGACCAATACATGTGTGTCGTTAGAGAAGAATCCTTCATCATAGGTCCTTTCAAGTGTTTGCCTTCACAGGGGATCCTTTCATCTATGTCTGTTTCAGTGAAATGTTTCTTTATGAGTCTGCCTTAGCAAAACGTTCTTTCACCTGTGTCCTCTTCAGCAAAACACTCCTTCCCATGTTTACCCCAACAAAACACCATCCGACACAGCTGACTTTCTAAAGAATTTGAAAGTTTCTACTTCAGCTGACCATGCCCAGAAGTGTTCCTGTCTGTTCTCACAACCTTGAGCTAAGCATCTCAGGGAATGCATCTGCCTTTTTTCCTTCTTGAAATCTACCCTTAAGTTGAACATTCTCAAAAAACATACCTTTTATACTGGGCATGCTTAGGAATGAGCCCAAGACCAAACTACTTCCAGACAAAACTGTATAGGTTCCCTGAACAAGACCCCCATTCTTCCTTTATTCAGGGAAAACATCGCTTTTAAAATAGACACCACATCTCCTTTCCTGTTACAGGGCCGACACATTCTCTATTCTTTTATTGTGCTTATGATTCTGCTGTCATCAAGAGATGAAACCACTATGTCAGGTTATATCTAGAAAGCAGGAAAGTGTAGCAAAGGTGAGGTGAGGATTCCGATTCCGATTCAATATCCAGCCCAGCCTGGCTACAGAAAAGCACCCTGTCGGTATGTCTTCATATATCTACCAGGGTGGGAACCACAGCTCTAAGTCAGCACAAGAGGATACATGTTTCATCCAGTAACGGGGACTATTGTCCCCAAGTGAAAACACTGTGAAGGAATGTGTGGGGAAAGAAACTCGGGGGGGGGGGGGGCGGGAATCTGGTGGGCGCGAGGTCCCATGAGGGCCTGTGACAGTGTCCCACCGCACTTCCCACACTGCGAGCGGAAGGTCCCACATGCACGCTGCGCCAAGAGTCCAGGGTTCCAAAGTTCCAAAAGCTCCAGTCTGGTGGCAGGCGCATGAAGGCCCAGGCAACACGTGGAGTTTTCCAAAGTTTTTATTGTTCATGGCGTGGTGAATAGGTGTAGATGGTATGCGCTTTCCCCACAAAAGCCAGGCTCCCCTGACTTTTTATAGGGAGGGGGAAAGGGGAGGGGATAACTTAATTAGCTACGCCCCCCAGCCTTTAGGTAACTCATTAATATTTTAATCTCTGGAGGTGGAGACCTGCTAATCACGCCCTCTACCTGTGTGCTAGGTGACCAAAGGGCGCAGGTTAAATGAAGTTACCCCATCCAGGGCCCAACAGGAATGAGGGGATTATCAGACTCAGGCACCTCACAAAACATATAAGACTTAGGAAGCTCATGAAAATTATGAGTCATAAGGCCCTTATAGGAAGTTTCTCAAAGAAAGCAGTCTCCTCTCTGGGGGGCTCTGGGGATGAAGCTTTCATGAGCCCATACCCTCACTGGGGTGGGCTTCTAGGGTACACTGCCTTTGAAACATTATGCTCTTGTAAGTAACCCTAATAACTTCAAATGTTTACCAAACTAAGCTGGGGTGAAATCATGTTCTGGGGTGAAATCATGTTCTGGTCTGTTGTCAGTCACCCTATCAAAGTGCACAGATGCTTACCCATTTCTCCCCAGTAAAGTAACATACATCCAGGTAAGGAGCAAAGGGCGTATATGGGAACCCACTGGGCTGATCAATTTTGAGAAAGCCCTCAGTCCTGACACCTATCTTCAAAAAGCAAGATCTAACTGGGGAAATGTGGGGGTGTGGACTGCAGCTCAACCCTTTGCCTTCTGTGTAACTTACTTCTCTGAGCTTTACATGGACAGAGTGGAAATTGTAAATTCTGTCTCAGAGGGTGGTTAGTAAGGTTTATTTGAAGAGTCTGTATGCATCAAGCAATAGGAAATACTCTGGGGATATAATATTAAGAAAAGCCAAGCGTGGCTCCTGACTACATGGAGTTTGTAACCTAATGAGAGAGAGTGACATTCAGCAGCTCATTTTTATAACAATGAAAATCTCATTAGGAATGAAAGCACTGGAACGTGGAGAGTACTGAGGAGACTTTAGGAAGTGGAGGGAAGGAAGGTAGTTTGGTTTTCCTGGAGAGAAGAACAATGGCATGATGGGTCAGGAGAGCATCCCCTGGGAGGGAGGCATAGGGAGTGGAGAAAGGGGTGTATTCTACAGTGCAGGCGGAGGGGCAGAGTGCAGAAGATGAGTGTGGGCCCCAGGGTGATTCTGGGCTGGTAGGATGCTGTGAAGAACATCTGAGGGCTACTATAGCCATAGAGAAGAAGGCCCAAAATCACAGGCAAATGAGCACCAAGAGGGTCATTGTTAGTCCCAAATCCCAAGAGGCTCTTGTTTTCCCTGGGAAGCCAAGGTCCTCAGATCTGCATTAAGATCAGCATTCTCTACCTTTGGTGACTGCACATGGGATGGTGCAGTCACCAAAGGTAGACGCTGATGTGGATGTCAGGAAGATGACAGGAGCCTGATATAGCTGTCTCCTTAGAGGTCTGTCAGAGTCTGACATATTCAAAGGCAGATGCTCACAGCTAACCACTGATCTGATCAATGGGTTCCCAAAGGAGAAGTTGGAGAGAAGATTGAAGGAGCTGAAAGGGTTTGTGGCCCCATGAGGAGAGCAACAATACCAACCAACCAGAGCTCCCCAGGGTCTAAACCACCAGCCTGGGAGCACATAGGGAGGGACCCATGGCTCCAGCTGTATATGTAGGGGAGGATGGCCTTGTCGGGCATAGGTGGGAGAGGAGATCCTTGGTCCCATGAAAGCTGAACACCAAGTTTGGGGAGGGGGAGAATTTGAGGGTGGGGAGGTGGGAGTGGGGGGGATACTACATCCTCATAGTAGCAGGAGGAGGGGGGATGGGATAGGAGGTTCCTGGGTGGTAGGGGGAATGGGGTAAGGGAATAAAATCTGAAATGTAAATATAATATCCAATTAAAAAAAATAATCAGCATTCTCAGGAGGAGGAAGCCAGGGAGAGACACCCTTTAACTAGCACCTGCCCTGCCCATTCAGCCAGGATGGAGCATAATATTCAGTCTTATACATCTCCTAGTTGGAAGAGCAGCAGAGGTGCCAAGTATCCACTTTGTGAGCTCCTCCTCCAAGCTCTCACTTAAGGAGAAACTACTGCCTATCCTGCCTTTCTGCAGCTGTGTGGAACAGAAAGTAAAACTCAGTAGTCCTGGGGCCTTCCAGCTCTTTTAAATTCCTACATCTTGTGTTTCTCCTTTATCTCTTTTAGTGTATGTAATTAAAAAGGGAGAGGAGTCTGGAAACTCCTTTTCTGATCAGTAATTCAAAATGCTGGTCTCCTGTGACATTTTTGCCATTATTATTCTTAGGTCAGGCTTTCATGAATTCTCCAGGAAAAGCTCCCTGCTGGGATGCCAAGGGAGAATGAATGTAATCTTTGAATAATTTTGTATTTTTTAATTACCCTTCCTTTTCTTCTTAAAGCACTGTATATAAATAAAGGTGACTGTAACAGTCTCATGAGTTAGAGATTTGTAAAGCTGGCTATTTAATTTGAGTACAAATTAGAGAAGCAAGAAACTTTGTGGGTATTTGTTGAGCCAAAAAATACCCATTCAGCTGGATGTGGTCATGCAGTCCTATTTAGAAAGAGGTGAAAATAATTCACGTGACATTTAGAAACTCCTGACATTTCAGTTTTATAATGAGCACCACTGGGGTATCCATGGCCTTGAGAAGTGCTCCCGCCCTCCCTCCCTCTCAGTTTTCCTCCCTCCCATGTATTCTCCCCTTTCTGCCCCCTATGCACATACACGGGTCTGCTTGATTCATGCTCTTCCCCCTCCTCACTTAACCTGTCCTATAGAAGGCACTCTAGTAGCTTAGCTAATACCAGCATCTTCTTCTCTCAATATTCTATAGTGACTATAGAATCCTAAACTTGTTAAACATGTCAGTATACTCTATTAGAAATGCCTCCCTGATTCTGTTCTAGCTAGAGATGCACATGGTGAACCATTTGGCCAGTGAAATGTGAGCACAGGCTAGACCTGCCTGGAATTATTCATTGATGTATGCAATGAGTAGCCCAGAACAGCTTGACTTTAGACAACAGCAACCTTGATCTTAGTTACTCCATCTTGAGTGTAAATGCCAAGGAAAATAACTCTATATATCTTGTTTTGAACCACACAATGGTGGCCAACAACTATACCTCTCAGCATACCTGGAGATATAAATTGATAACATTCAATCCCCTCAACTGGAGCTATAAAATGAGAGCCCCAAGACAGATATGTATCAGGCACACCGTCAGCGATGGGCCCCTGCCTCTGTTTCCAGGCTCCAGTTCAAGTCTTCTACTGCCCATGACCTTTAGATTACTTTCAATGGAACCTGGAGTGGCCTGTCACCAGGACTTGCATTCAGCATCTGTAAGCCTTAACAGCTCTATGCTGGAAGGTCCTAAGCCTCCCATGGATTCTTTTTCTGTGCCTGCATCATCTCTCTGCTTGGAGTTTATGATAGTCTGTCAATACTGCAGACTTTGTAGTACTTTTTGGCCATTTTTTTAAGCTGCATGTGTGCAAATTGTCCTGTAATGTCTTAGGATTAGTATGAGAGCTAATATTTGTAACTTAGATTAGAATAAACTAATCTATGTGACTGGTTAGATGGCTCAACAGATAACGATTCTGGGTTTGATCTCTGTGATTCACCCACCAATTTCTCTAAGTTTTCTGACTTCTACAGATGTGGTCTGGGATGCATATACAAAGAGAGACAAAATAAATAAAAATTTAAATAAAAAAGAAATCTGTTTGCCAATGGCTAGCTATCAAGATAAATCAGATTACTTGGCAAATTGCAGCTAATAGAACTGGCACAGCTTGTGAATTTACTGGTCATTCAATAAATTCTGACATAGTACAAAGACACAATATGGCCATTTGTGTTTCTGCCATGGCCCACTCATGACAGATGTCAACAGAAAATGATGGAAAACAGATGTGACTCCATTGGTCTGAGTCTGTACCTTCTACCTTATTCCTGCCTGGAAAGTTGACTCTGAGGGGACCAGAAGACAAGCAGAAGTCATGCTGACGTAGAGCCATGCTGATAAATCTCACATGAATAGAAGAGACAAGCAGACAGTCAAAGGAAACCTGGACCCAAGCTCCTCCCTCAGCACTTACACCAACCTAAAACAGGCTCTGTGGGACCCATGTTACCTGTAATGGAACTACATTCATGAAGATAGTCACAGAGTCAAATATGTTACCCCAGTCTGCATGAGCTCCCCTGTTTCGGGTCCAGAGATTTTTCTGTCTCTCTTGCTTGGATGAGTCATCACAGTCTGAGATGGAACGTCATAACAAGACAGTTCTCCACTATCTGATAATAATTTAATAACAAGGTACTTCTACAGGCCCCTCCCACCTACATGCTGGAAATAAGAAACTGGGCACAATATCTAGAAACCCCAGCCCAGTTTCCAGGAGCACAGTGAAGACCTTCTGCTACTGGAAAAGCCTCATAACATACTTGCTGGACTTCAGATGCTCAAATCCCTTCGTCCCCATACACTATCAGTGCAATACAGCTCCCTGCACTCACATGACCTCAGACCTCTTCTGGTACAAGAGGCAATGCGTCCTTCTGAGCATAGCCTCCTACCCTACCCAGGCATCAGCACTGTCACTCTGGTGACACTCTTCTGGACTAGCTCTTCCACTGTAAGTGCTTGCTACATCTCCTCCTCCTGTCCTATCTCTCTTTGGTCAACTTCCACAGGCACTTTCATGCCCTGCCCCAGTTCTCAGTGACCATCTCCTTGCACAGTCTGACAACACAGCCATCTATGTGTTGGTGAATTAAAGAACTTCCCTTCCTTCCATCAGACTCTAGCCTCTGCTGTCCAACTGTCAGGTCAGCCTGACATCCCACTTGGATGATTCCCTAAGAGTCTTCAGCTGAACATGCTCAAACTTCAATTTTTATTTGATTAAAACAAGGAAGCAGATACCATTTCATTTCACACATATTAAAAATGGCTATGATCAGAAAACAAAAACAACACATGTCAGCCAAACTGTAAAAACAAAGTTAAGACATTGGGGCATATGTTTTCTCTGTGGGAACTTAAAATGCTGCAGTCTCTGTGGGAAATAAAAATACAGTAGTGTCTAAAGTAAAAACAAACAGAATCCTCATTGATCTGGACATTCTGCTGAGCATAAATTCCAAAGACTAAATGCAGAGAGTCCAGTACATATCTGTGCAGCTTTGCTCTGAACAGCACTGCTCACAACAGTCCCATAACCAACAGGTGGAAACAGCAATTGAACAGCACCAGATAACTACAAAAGCAAAGTGTGCCATAGACACACATGGAATGTTATCCAGCCGAGCAGTAGAAGGAAACCATCTGTAGTGCCGAGGCATGGAAACCAGGGCCAACCATGGGCACACTAGGCAAGAACTTCACCCTGAGGTATGCCACAACCCCAAAAGAAAGGGAATTCAGACTTATGTTACAATGTGGGATAAACTTGAAGATATTGTGCTAAGTGAAATAAAGCAATCATCAAAGGACAGAAACTGGAAGATTCCATGTATACAAAGTACTTAGAGTAGTCAAACTCAGAGAGTTAGAAAGTGAAACATTATGGGATGTAGAGCAAATGGAAAGCTGTAGTTAGCCCACTGGGAAAGATGATTCTCTCCCCAGTCACTCTAGGCTGTGTGCTCTAGAGCTGTTAGTTCCCAAGTGGCGAATGAGGCTCCTACTCTCCTATTGCCAAAGAGATGACAAGCACGGCCTGCTGTGTTGGCTAGACTATAACAGATCCTGGTTATCAGAGGGAAAAGGATTGTGTAGCTGGCTGTGTGGCTGGCTGAAAAGTGGTGTCCCTGGAATGCAAGAGATCTGATGGGGTGGATGGCTCATGTCCAGTGATTAAAACTGATAGAGAGCTGGCTAGATGGTTCAATGGACAAAGGTGATTGCAGCCAAACCTGAAGATATGATCCATGGTAGGCATGTTCAGGCCCCCCTATACACATAATAAATGCATGGAATAGTAAAAATGTGCACAAAATTGCTAGATTCTTACATTCAATTTGTACATGACTGTGAATAGTCTAGGATCAGCAAACTATAGCCTACAGCATTTTATTGTGACACTGCAACATCCAATTGAGTAGTTGAGACAGAATCACTAAGTCTTATAATATTTGCTTAACTCCCTAGACCCTTTACTGAGGAAGGTTTGATGACTCCTGGTCTAGACCTACTGACTTCTGGGTACTTGCAGAAAGCAAAGGTGATATCAAATAATGGATTATAACTAGCTATGGTTCTATGACCAGTTACATAAAGGGGACTCATAATATTTATATTATTTTGATGTAAATATTTAAATATTGGGAATGTTTATATAATAAGAATGTATCGCAGTGGGTAGAATGTTTGCCTAACACGCACAGCACCTTGGATTCAGTCCCCAGAATAATCTGGCATTGTAGTATATGCCTGTAATCACAGCACTGAGAAGATAGAGGCCAGAAGATCAATTCAAAGTCATCCTCAGCTACTTGATGAATTTGAGGCTACATGAGAGTTTATCTTAAAAAGCAAAAAATAACAACAAAATCCATAAATGTTTATATACATGAACTGTGACCTCTTACTATTTACCTAGAAAGTATTAATAACAGTTAATCATATATACATGTGTGTATCCTATAGATAGATAGATAGATAGATAGATAGATAGATAGATAGATAGATAAATACATAGATACATAGATAGATAGATGCATAGATAGATACATAGATACATAGATAAAGAGAAAATACAAATAGCCAAGAAAAGTGTAGGCATTACTCTAAGGCCCAAAGGAAGCTTTTGTACTCTCTTCTGGAAAAAATGTGTCTGTTCATAAGAAATGAGATAAGAAATAAAAATGTGTCTGTTCATAAGAAATAAAAAAATTGTTCATAAGACAGAGATGTGGCTTTTCTGTTTTTGTGTGCATATGGCTTAAGATAACACAAGTAAGTGCTGGCTTGACAAAGCTATCCATGGTGATTTCCTGATGTGGTAACTTGGTTGAATTGAGCGACATTCCCCAGAATTCCATGTCCTGTGGGTTTTTGCTCAGCTCTGTGATCTTCATGCAGATCTGAAAAGCAGGGTACAAGCTTTGCTCATTTTCTCCTGTACTTTGTCACTGATTTGACTTATAGCCAAGCCTGAAGTGTTCCCTTTCCCCTGAATCCTGATTCAGCTTCTCTCACTCCTATCTGGATATGGACAAACAACTCCAAGATGAAAGTCCTTGGCTCCTGCACAACACCTGTATAACTGTCAGGATCACGGGTCCAAGCTATCCCCTGCTCTGCAGCTCAATCTGAACTCCTGTCTTCCATCCATCTTCCATCCATAAGTACCTCTGGCATCCAGGAGTCTAACATTTGTCGAATATCGAAGGACCAGCTGTAGATCAGTGGGATCCCTCTGTGAACTCTCTCTGTGAACTCTGATTTCTATATCATGGTAGTGGATGATGGACATACAAAGTCTCCAAGGGCCTCACACTACAGTGGAGGGAAAGGAGGTCCAAACTATTGAAATAGAAGGAAATTGGATTAAAAAAAATAAATGCTATGTTTGGGGAGGGGGTAGGAGTCACAAAGGCTTTGTGGACAGCCAGTATAATCTTGGCTCTACCAATTACCAGGCATTTGACTTTGGCCATGTCACCAGTGGCATCTTACTTCCTTTCACTTGGCCCACAAGGTAACTAAACGCAAGATAAAACTGACATCTCTTCCCTTCATTTCTTGTCTGTCTTTTTTTTTTTTTTAAACTTTGGTTGAAAGAACAAAGATGCCACTGCCCTTAACCTTTCCCCTTGCATCCCCTTAGTTTGCTGACACAACAAAATCCCACAGGACAGCTCCTTGCCCAGATGAGGGCAATTATCCATGATGGCGAAGCCATACCTTGTAGTTATCTAAGAATCAAGTGATACCCTCAAGTGATGACAGTGCTGAAGGGATCTTTGAATCATCTTACAGAACCAGAACCAAGAGAAGGATAACCAGACCACTGTTCGACCATGGATGCGTACTCATGCCTTCCTCTGTGTCCAGTGCCCTAGTCCTTGCTTTCCTAAATCTAAGCTGATGTGAGTGTCCCAAAGTTGATTTGTGATTACTTCAGCCCTTTATCTGTTTCTGTTCCCAATGCAGCCACAACAAAAAAGTCTCTATTGTTGCTATTATTTGACCCTTATTTGACAGATAGCTGGACCTAGTCTATTGGGGTTGCTAGGAATGAGAGTTTTTGCCCTAAAGGCTCTGGTAACAATATTAAAGGATGTGATGCTTCTATTGGACCTTGCTGGAACACAGATAAGGGTAGCACTTTCTCACCTCACCTGGAAGGAGTTCGTGTGCATTGGTACGTCAGGGTTGGAAAGGTCTTTCTGTTAGCTACTAAACAAAGCAGGCACCTTTGGGGGAAGTCACCTGTGTTAATGTACAAAGTATTCTTTCTTTCCTTCCTGCTGAAAACTTATGCTACAAGCTAAGCATGCCCAGGGGCATTTCTGTGCATCTCGCCAGTCTTTTACATACATGTTCGATGACTTCGGATACTGTTTCCATTTAAATTCATGACCTTAAACTGAGCACTCTCAGAGTTTTACTACCTAAATGAGCAACCTCAAGAATCAGTCAACCCCTATGTGAGTATAATATCCATACATAAAATCCTCATGCTTCATTTGTTCTAAAAGGACATGGCTTGAGAAATGACGATGGTGTTCTCTTTGTTACAGGTAACAAATCTCTTCCCACCTTTTTTATGTCTTCATAGTTTTTATCTCAGATCGGCACTCAAGACTTGAACCCATTGCACGGGTTACAATCCTACAAATATGCAAAAGCAAGTTCATGAAACTGTGGGCTCTTAGCCATTCACTGTGACAAACCAGCTTGGTGCTTTGCAGCCTTCAGCACTATAAAGCCAGTGAAATTATGACTCCCACTTGGAATGTATCATGTTACTTTTTCAAGACTAAATGTAAACACATACCATACGCTATATCTATAGACCAATTATGCTGGGTTAACGGGGCCATTGTTACTGTTTGTGAATGATCAATGATAAACTACACTGTAATTTCCCACTGGCTATTTCCATTGTTCTTTAATGTCCCACTGATCTTTTGGAAATGGAGGAATTTCACATAAAATGCATAGCTTGATGAACTTTAATCTTACCCATAATTAGATAATAAAATTAGTTATATGCAGTAATTAAAAGGATTGTGTTAAGAGTCAATCTGTCATTCATTTTGATCCTCTTTCCAAACAGAAATTCAGCTTGGAGGAAACTAGAAACCAAATAATGACCCTTTAGGACAGAAATGGCTCAGTTGGTAAAGTGTCTCACTTGCAACCCCTGAGAATCCGAATTCAGTCACTGGGATCCATATGGTGGATGAAGAAAATCAACATGTGTTAGATGTCCTCTGATATGTACCATGGCTTCTATTATTCTCTCTCTCTCTCTCTCTCTCTCTCTCTCTCTCTCTCTCTCTCTCTCTGGCGGGGGGAGAGTGATAATAATATAAGTGATTAATTACTTAAAAACAATGTCGCTCTTTGGGCAGGAAGGTTCTGTTTAGAGGAAAAAGTGCTTATAGAGATTTCCTGCTAATTCCCACATTAGCAGGGGATGATACCATTTGAGAAGCTTTGATGTAAGGTCTTCCGTTTTAAAGTTTAGGCTTTGACTTTTAAGCAAACAGGGAGTAAACTGCTTGATTTTAATCTAGTGAGTTTGATTTTCCAGATTGTCTCCAGCTGGTTTATCTAGCACAGATTGTCCATTGCTACCTGCTTTGCATAATGTAGAGCTTGCAGTTCTTACACACACACCCACTGGAAATTCCGCTGTAGTACATCTAGGATAGAACAAAGAAACCCACATTTGTAAACAAGAGCGTGGGTACTTTTTGTGATGTGACAAGGAATTGATTTTGTTCAGTAGGTTTCACTGTAGAATCACTTGGCAAGATTTAAAAATGAGGATCAAGATAGTGATAGGCTGGCCCGGTAGTGGTGGCGCACGCCTTTAATCTCAGCACTTGGGAGGCAGAGGCAGGCAGATTTCTGCGTTCGAGGCCAGCCTGGTCTACAGAGTGAGTTCCAGGACAGCCAGAGCTACACAGAGAAACCCTGTCTCCGGAGGGGGGGGGGGGGAAAGACAGTGATAGGCCAGACAGAGCGGTTCTTCTTATGAAAGGCAAATGAAACAAAGTGATATTTTAGAAGAACTCATCATACTCAGAAGCATCGGAGAGCTATCAAATGCAGTGAACTCTTCAGGTATCGGGATCGCTACGAGAAAAAAATGCACAGAAGGGAATTAGTGTTGGCAGAGCATACCTCAACCTGAAGCTAAACTTACAGGCTGAGGAGCTGCACTTTTCATCAGAGAGAAGCTAAAGAGAGAAATGAAGTAGGGACTAAAAGCCTCTGAGGCTATTGCGGAAGCAGAGCTGTAGGCTAGGGCGGAAGCAGAGCTGTAGGCTAGGGCGGAAGCAGAGCTGTAGGCTAGGGCGGAAGCAGAGCTGTAGGCATCTTTTTGCCTGTGAGGAGCAAAAGTACAGTTCCTGATTCCCCCAAAAGAGGGGCCCTGAGATGTCCGCAGAGTTTGAGAAGAATCTCCTGAATTCTAGCAATGATACCATTCCAAAACACGGTAATTTTGACTTGATATATACCCATCTGCCCATACTCTGATTTCCAAAGGCAAAAGTGGATCTCACAGGGAGAGATGGTACCACCCAGACCTTCATAGCATCTTCAACATTGCTCACACGGTATCTGCTCACCAATACACAAGTCACAAAAACCAATGAAACAAATTAAAGATTAAAAACCCCCAGGATTCAAGTACACAAATGTTGAGAGAAATCCAAAGAGGTTCTGATACTGGCCTTATAACATAAGAAAACCCAAAATAAATGTAACTAATATGTCCACCCAAATACATTTTAGAAAAGAAGTAAATCCAAAAGAAAAAAAATCTTGGTGTGAAAATAGAATAAAGCAAAGAGCTCATTAAACTTAATGGTAAAGTAGACACCGTTGGACAAAGAATTAGTGAATTAAAAAAGAAGTATCAGAATATTTGTACTGAATGAATGGAAAGAAAACCATGTACAGGAAGTACTGGGCTGGACCAGGGCAATACATGAGACCCCATGTGTTGGATTAAGGCTGGGGAAGGTAGTCATTTCTACACAATGACAGAATTTCCCGAAAGTGACAAAATATGTCACCCCAGTTTCCAGAAGTGTTATCAACTTTAAACAATGAATACAAAGAAAATCACTTTTAACCGCAGTAGTAAAGCTACTTTTAATTTTAAAACCACTCGGGAATTTTTACTTCTTTTAATTTTTAAATTCTAAAACCAAAGCTGAAGACACATTCAAATTTTCGCTCACTGGCTTATCATTAACTTCTTCCCATTACTGACTAGCTGCCTGAGAATCTCCCGGAGCTGAGCTACATAGCGTGGGTAGCTGGGGTGTGCTTTATACCAACACATTCTGGACCATAGTACACCCCTGCTTTCTGCTGCTAACAACACAATACCTCAAATTTGGAAAATTATACGGAAGAGAGGTTCATTTTGGCCCATAGCTCTTGTTCAATGTCAAGGGCCTTCTGGAGTCCTGTCATGGCTCAAAGTATCACATAGAAGGAGGCAGGGGACACATATGCATGTGGAAGGAGATATGCATGTATTTTCTGGTCTTTCTCCCTGTTCTTACAAAGTTACCAATAGTACTTAATCATAGATGCTCTATGGCAGGAAGCTCACAACTGAGAAAAACCAGACAAAGAATAAATTCCCAATGCAAAGTGTCTCCCAAACAGAAAATGAGTGACCCCAAGCCCTTTGCCTCACTTTACTATATGTGGCTTAGAAGGTATTCAGCAAACCAGAAGAAACTTCAGAGAAGGAGAAGGAGATAAAAGAAAGAAACATAATAAACAACAGGCCCAAGGCACAAGAGCTGCCATAGGTAGGTTAACATATGTGTGTTGGGTAGAGGGACTAAGTTTAATAACATCCTCTCCTAGTTCTTCGGAGCTGCTGTAACCGTGGCCAGGAAGGGACACTTTAGTCTGGCCGGTGCCTATGTTATAAACAAAAAAGGACAATGGAAATATTGGAAATATGACTGGCCTGCTTTTTTTTTTTTTCAAGAGGAAGAATCATCTTTTTGACAAAAGTCTGAGAAGACTGTCAAAGGGGACCAACAGTTACCTTTGACTCTGTTTCTAGAATCAGAGGAGTCTTCCCCAGCTTCATTTATGGCAGCCTACAGGCTGTTTAGTCTTCTATATTTTCTGGCTCTGCATAACAACAGCTAGAAGGTTAAGTCAATATCAGTTGCTTATTTTGCTTGTATTTCCTCAGACCCACCGGCAGTCCACAATCCTTCTCACTGGAATTGATAGGCAAACACATCAAGACCACTTCACCTTTTTACCCTTAAATGGAATGGCCAGGACCCAGTTCCTATATGGGGCTGAGGATTGATATGACTGTTTAATACCACAGAAGGCACAACTAAATGGCCACCAAAAGATTAATGAATTAAATAGATACCTCCCCAAAACCAGGCCCAATTATAAATAAGATGAATAACAATTGTCATCCAGGGAAGAGAAGTTTCCCTGAGAATTCCTTTCTTTTTTCTCATCCAGGTAAAAATTAATCACCTGTGATGTCTGCTATTAGGAGTTCTAATCCTGATGCTGGCCTCTGGACTTATACTACTCAGACCTCCAATGGGCCTTTGACAAGGACATCAAACAGCTGTAGATTGACATCACTAATCTGAAGAAATCCCTCGTTTCGCTGTTTGATGCGATTCCCAAAAATTCCAAAGGACTTTATTGGACCTGATTTTCTCTTTTACAATAGAAAAGACTGTAAACAGCTCTAGACTGTGTACAGCCCTTAAAGAAGAATGCTGCTTTTACATAGACAAAACAGGGATGATTAAAGAGAGCATGAAAAAGGCCAGAGATGGTCTTGAGAAAAGACAGAGAGAGAAAGAGAAAAAGGAGAGCTTGTACAAAAATTGATCTTCAACCTCTCCATGATTGTTAACCCTACTTCCTTCCATTTTGGGATTATTAATTGGGTTATTTTTGCTTATTTCCTTTGGTTCCTGAGCCTTAAATAGGCTGACTAACTTTGTGAAACAACAGACAGATAATCTAATAGCAAAATCTATTCAGATACATTATCAGATGTTAGCTTTGGAGGACCATGAGACTCTAGATGAGGTTGTTTCTCTATCCAGGGTGTTCCTAAGTCCCATCTCCACCCATCCTAAAAGAGGGGGCTTCCACCCCTAGACCAAGCAGAGAGGGGCCACCCAGAACCCCCTCTGTCTGGCGATCTGCATTCTTGCTGAGGCTTCGAGGCTAAGCACTGCAAGGGAATATAAATAAAAGTTAAAAATATGTTTCTGGGTTCCCTGAGGGACAAGCCTGACTGCATAGGGGTAGATGTCAAAAGTATCCCCTCTCCAGGAAAAAGACATCGGGACGGGTATGGCCCTTATGCCTCACTGGACAACGACAGGAGGACTGGAGCCATTACAATGTCCCCTTTAATTACTGGAGGTCACTATCCCCACCTTGGCAAGATTAGAATCGCCACAGCCCTTCTATACTTGGAGAAGGGAGGAGATGTCAGGGGCAGCCCTGCTTATACACTGAAGGCCTAAAATCAGCCATAAGCCTAAAATCAACAATAGGCCGGACATATATGCCTGCTAACACGAAGACTTGGGTCTCTATGGAAAAACACTGAAACAGAGGGCTATAAACTATTATAAACAGGCAGTTTTTGTTGAAATCTACCAGCCTGAGTAGTCATAAACCTTGTAAATAGGCAGCCTTAGGCAGATAGTACCAAATTAGATTATGACAAGGGAATCATAGGAAAAGTCACAGTGACCTGACCCCTGAACCTTCACCCAGATGATACCCTGTTCTGAAAGATATCTGTACTCCCCCTGAACATCTATGTTCCTGTGTCATCCCCTTCCCCACATTCTGCATTTTTGTGTTTATAACTCCTGTGTTAAAAAGTAAAAATTATGATTTGATAAAACAAACAAACAAACAAAAAATAACACACAGTGTACCCCTGGTTCTGCTGACTTAGTTCCTGACAATCTATTTTCTTGTTCTCAGAAATATTTTGAATTATAAAACGTTATTGTGGTTTGTGTTAGTATGCTGGGTGAAATAATTTTTTATTGATCTTATTTTGAACTTCAAAGTTTGTAGTGAGTTGAGGTGTCCTTCAACATGGTTGTAGGTCATATTTGCTTTCATATTGTGAAGTGCTGGTTGGTCTGTTGAACATTTTGAAATACTGGATTCCTTTTTGAGAATTTCATATATGAACACTATATTTACCTAACTTTCCCCTTTCTCTCCTTCCTCCCACTCTTCCCAACCCCCCCATACTTTTTGAATGCATTTTATTGTTTGATTATCATTTATATGTGTATGTATATATGTATGTATGTATGGGTATATGTGTTTATACAAATATTGATAAATAAAGTGTTTTAAATTTGGAAAAAAATAATAAAAAATAATAGCTTAAAAAAAAAAGAAGACCACTTCACACTTCCTCTAGCATGGGCATTAGAAAAGGTCCATCCACTCCTAGTATAATCTGGTGTTCACATCCCACTGCTAAGAAGAGATAGCTTATAAAAAGTCAACTCTACCACTGTTGTCCAAGCAACCATTTCAGCATTCCCAAACAGAAGTTTCCACACTGCCTAACCCATTCCAGTTGGCATCTGGGATAACTCACTCACTAAACCATCACTACCTACAATCTTCATAATTTTTTTTCCTCAAAAACTCCCAATTCTCTCCCATGTACTCTCAGTATGCTCTCAGTTCTGAAGCCGAGAAGAAAAGATCCTCTCATGCAGTTTTTGGTTACCGTCAACTCTGTCCTTAATACTCCACTGGCGACTGGCATATGATGGCAATCCAAAGTCTTCATGGTACCTTTGTATTCTACTAAGATGTAATTCTCATGCAAACTTTCTAGGTTGCACCCCTAGACCTAAGTGATACCTTCTGCTATTCCCCAGTATGTCTGATTTTCAGTTCCTATTTGTCTTTGGGTGATGAGTCCCTGACTCCTAGGTCCGTCAACAAATGAACTTGGACTGTCCCATTCTAGGGTTTCCAAGATAGCTACTCACGACTTAGCTAAGATTCTTTCTCCATTACGAAGCCTTCCCAACAACCTTCTTATATAGATTGCTTGGTGATTTTCATCCCAGAGAAAAAAATCCGTCAACTCAAATATGACGGATGTTGCAAAAGATGACTTCCTGTGCTAACAAAGTTTCTCCCAAAGATTTGAAGAAGAATGGAGTTCTTAGCTGGTCCTTCCAGGAATGAGATTTATCCCTGAAACAGGATGCAAACTCTGATCCTCACACTGGCACCTGGAGGACCAGAGGCAGACAGGACCTGAGAATACATCTGGGATCAACTGCACACCTGCTGAATGCTGGTGGCTGATGGCTTAGAATTCCTCCATCCTACAGCCCAGCTCCACCTACAAATCCTCTGAACCTATAAACAACTGGCTTTGATTTTCATGGCTGGAAGAATTTATTTGTGGGGAATTTAGTTTGATTTTATTTCATTTTCCTTGTTCAATATCTATCTATCTATCTATCTATCTATCTATCTATCTATCTATCCATCTATCCATCCTTCCATCTATCTACCTATTGATTCCCTTTACGACCTCATGGCGGATGAGTTGGATCACTTCCTGTCCGTGACTGACATTCACCTAGTCCTATATTAGTTTAATATCTAGAGATCAGACTTCGGTTATGGATGTTTGTAGAATGTTCCTCTAACTTTAACTTGTATAAGAATGCCCAGGGGATAGTTGTCAAAATGGATATCTCCAGTATCTTATCCCTACAGATTCTGACTCAATGTGCAGTCTCCAGAAAGCTGCTTGAAAATCATGTTCTAGAAAACATGCTGTCGGGCAGAACTTTCTTCTGTGAGGAACTGTCCATCCCTGGGGTATTCAAACACGGGCCATATTCACAGCTCTCGTGTGGCTAATGAGACCAAGGAAGATAGTTTCAAATAGAATTTTCTGAAACTTAAGTTTACTTAAATTTAAACTACCATTTGGGGTTGGAACGGTTGTACTGGTGAGTATGTCTTGGAATCCAGCTACTCGGCTGCAAACCAAACATGCAGCACCATTTGGGGTCTTCTACGGCAAAATGCAGACTTTCAGGTCAAACTTTGGGGCAACTAGACCAGCATTCACATATTAACCCGATTCTCATGTGAACCTCATACCAATAAAGTCACTATCCACTTGTGGAATATCGCAGCGCCTGCTTGAACTTTTCTGTTCTGTTCCTATTCTATTGTAGAAGATTGAGCTCTGGCAGTTCTTGCCAAGCGTAGTAAATGTGACTGTAACTAACATTACTAATCTGGAGTGGAGGGTGGGAAAAGTGTAACCTCCTTGGAAAACACCCTTTCTGTATGAGAGCCAGGTTTGGGCCTTATTCTATAATCAACAGAACTGTAGGAAAGGCTGTTAAGCAGGCAGGGAGTGTTTCATGGGTGTAATGTTCACAAGCACGGAAGCAAGTTAAAGGAGATGGTGGCACTGACAAGTGATCTCTGCAGTTCACTGGCTCTACCTTGTGTGTATCTATTGAAAACCAGCTTTACCTCATCTTATCCCAGATTTGAAGGATAAAAATAAGAACTACAGCAGTGAATCTACTCTACAGGAAGCATCCACGGGGATATCAACCCAGAGCTTCAGAACACTGCAGTACTTTTTATCTCTAGACTTCAGGGGGAAGAACACGTCCTTCAGTTGTAATTCTAAAGAGTATTCTTCTGTGATCAACTAAGTATTCATCATTTATAGTATGGTCCTTGCATTTTCATTCGCCATTGAAAGCTTTCAAAGTGTGCTTTTTAGGCATATCACGTTTTTATTTAAAGCACATTGCTGGGACATGAGCATATTTTGTCCATTTGCATTGGGGTAGGCTGTTGTCATAATAGACCAAAATGTTCAAACAGAAAGTACTTGTGACTGATGGTAGGGAGACAGAAAAGGAAGCATAGAAAAAAGTGGGGAATTTAAAAGAAATTTCAGTTTTTATTACTCTAGTCCTGAGAATCCTTTGATGAACTTCAAAATTTAATTCAATTAAGTTTTCCTAAATGTTAAATTAAGATTGACATCGGCTACTCACTCTGCCTTTTTGAAAGTTTCATGTCTGGTATTATGTAGGGTTTGTGCTTGAGGGACAGGCATGTGGGAGGAGGGTTTAGTCACTTTCAGCCCATTGAGACATGATAGTTTCTACACGGATTCCCAAGAACAAGGACTTACCCACTGTACTGTGTCGTCTATACTAGATCAACCCTCCCAAAATACACAAATGTCTTTAAAAGATTCCTATGACACAACAGCAAACCAAACCAAAGTCATCAATCACAACGTCACAGATGAGCAACAATTGCTGATGCTTCTGTTTCTGGAACAATCTGTTCACAGCTTCACAAGGAAAAACTTAACGTTTTGCCAAAAAGTCAGCTCAAAAGTTTGAAATGATCACCAAGATTTTTCCCGAGTGAGGATTTGTGCGTCTGTGGTTCATGAGGGTTTTCACATCTCACAGCCACAGTGACGACTGTGACTGTGACATCTATATCACTGGAGAAGCTACAGAGGAAGACAATGAAGGAAACTCACCTGTTCAGCAGTGTATGGCATCCTGAGATGCCAACTTTAAGGTCTGTGAAACATTGCTCACTAAATACAGTGGCAAATAGATTTTTCTCAAAATAACGTTTCCAGTCCCTGATGGAGTGTCTCCTTTGACTGAACGCAGACAGTGGTATTCATTCACATGAAGAACTAAAACATCATTTATGGGGAGAAACGTCCACATGAGGCAGACTTCACTGACACGGATTTATAAAATCACATTTTAAGTAAGTAAAATATTTACCAGGCTTTGTCATGTTGAAAATTTCCTGACCTTTGTAGACTATAATGGTTAACCGGTCAATTGCTACCTAAACAAATATTTTGAACACATAAATATATGCAATTTAAATCTTTCACGTAGATGGCCATGTTGCATCAATAAAAACTATCTTCCAAAGAGGTCATGTGACTGAAGGTGTGGTTCCTGGATAGAATGCTTGCCTAGCATGTGTGAGGACCTGAGCTTGATCCATGGCAGGCAGAAGGAAAGGAGAGGATTGAAGGAAAAGGAGGCGTGAGATAAAGAAGTAAGGAAGAGAGAGAAAGAGGAGGGAAGAAAGAAGGAGGAGCAACAGAGTTTACTGAAAATGGCTTTTTGCCATGACTTTATATTGTGTAATTGAACTGCAAAACCCATGTGATGTGCATATACCTTCATATTTACATAAGTACAATTGGAAGTATATTGTTTCTAAATTGTTTTAATATGTTTTTAAAACTTTCAATAATCTGTGAACTTCATTATCAACAATGTAGATGGTTCATCTTTAATTCCAGCAGGCAGAAGCAGGTGGATCTCCGTAAGTTCAAGGCCAGCCTGGTCTACACTGTGAGTGTATTAATTGATATGCTCATTATTACCACAGTATTTGATAAGAAACAACTTAAGGAAGTATTGATTTGGCAGTATACAATCAGTATAGCATCCAGAGGCAACCACAGTCAGGAAGCAGAGACCAATGATCATTAGTGCTCAACTCAGTTTCCCTTCTCATTGGGTCAGGATCCCATGCCAGGAGACAGCTACCAATATTGGGTAAGTCTTCACTGTTTGACTAAATCTTTCAGGAAACATCCTCATAAACACACCCAGGGGCGTGTTTCTACGGTGATTCTAAATCCTGTCAAGTTTACATGATTACCCATTACAGGGAGAGATCATGTGGCTTTTGATTTTTCTGAATCTTGAGTGTCCAGCAATTTCTGGCAAGTCATTTGTCTATTCTAACTATACCCGGCTCTTACATGCTCTCTTTTAATACAAGAATAACATAGGTTAAGAAAGCAAAGCTTTCTCGTCCTGCAACAGCTCAGTAATTTTATGATTTAACTATTTCACACCAACAGTCATGTCAGTTAGAATAACATTTACCTTATCCTTGTCGTTAACAGTGAACAAGATTAATCAGTAAACTAATGCCATCATACATTGTAGTAATTCCATTTCTCTCTCATTTCTCATTGCATATTCTAAATTGTAAAGATCCACTCTTACCTGAATTGGCATTTAAAAAAAAAATATATATATACATATATATATATAATATTAATTGAATATGTATTATTTAAATACATTTATTAATTTATACGTATTATTTAAATACATATTCAAATAATATATATTAAATTAATATATAATTTAAATATATATTTAAATATTTATGTATATTTACTTTTGTGCACAAAATATCAAACTGTATATGATTATGTAAAAACTAGTAGATCTGTGTTTAAAATGAAATAATTGTACATATATCCTGTTTATGATTTTTTAAAAAAATGTTACCAAACACTCTCCATCAGTCATCTACTGAAGACAAGAAGCTCTTTCGAACTTATAGCCTCATGAAGGAACAGACATGGACAGTAGTAACTGCTCTGTAGGACAATGTGATAAATAGGCAACAGCCACAGCAAGGGAAGGAAGAGGATCTAGACCTGGCAGGAGGGGAGTGAGCCAAGGAAGACCTCCTGGAGAAACAAAGCAAGGGCAGAGCCCTGAAGATATCTAACAGTTCCCAGGACAAAAGAAACTAGCATTGAGATTGCAGGAAAACAAGCTTACAGTGGGCAGAGGGGCTGTGGTGCTTACAGCATGCACAGAAAGGCATACGGGGTAGAGGGAAGAGATGATAGAAGAGAGGCTTACAAGGGATTTCTTCCACAGTGGAAGATATCTGCTTGTTAAAACGTCTCCAAAATACTTCGATGTGGAATGTCCATACTAGATTTATGTCTTATCAGATCATCCCTGAAATAAATTGGAGGCAAAAGAAGCTGAGCACAAAGCCTGCCTCCTTGAGCTAAGAAATGCTGAGCGTTGAAGAAACGAGGAGCAGGAAGTCAGGAAGGAGAGAGCAGATGCAGAAGGCATCCCAGAGGCAATGCCAGCAGGAGCTGGTGACAGGCTGCAGGTGGAACCAAGAAAGCAGTCATGTCCAGGAAGACCCCGGAGTGTCTTGTGATAACCAAATCTTCCCCCTCAACAAAAGTACCTCTCCCTGGCTGTGAGGCCATCTGGCAATGTCCCGTCCATGGCAGCTTCCATTTCCAAATGGAACCCACAAGTTAACAGAAATGCTTCTTTATATAAGTCCTCAGGGCAGAGACCAATCAGCTGAATCAAAGTATGTAAACCACAAAAGATTCCCAGCTATTCACCACACGAAGCTACAAAATGTCACACACAAAACTTCAAGGCGAGTAAATGAAGCCCTGATTAGGTGGCATAATAATATTCTTGGGGAATATTTTATCCATACCAAGTACTGCCAAACCAATTAATAACAGCTGAGTCTCCATATGCCAGAGCAATCAGGCCTATGACTGGATATAAAGAAATAGTGCCTTCACTCACACCCAATTTCTATGTTTCTCTAATACTCATAAATATTTAATTTAAACTAGAAGACCGAAAGGTCAACTTAACATCTTAACACCAGAAAGCTAAGCTGAAAACCATGCATTTTCCACCTCTGTTTGGATTAATATTCTAATAGTAACATTTCTATTGATTTCCAAAATTTTTATATTATTTTATTTTTACATTAAAAAATCACAATCCATATTCTCTTTAAATGAGTCATTTGATTCATTTTTGACAAGAGGAAAATATCCATATGTTCTTAACACTGGTACAGAGCAGTAAGTGTAGCCATCGAGGTGTAATTTAAGATGCTGGGGAGTCTTCGTAAAGGACTTCATCTACCTTCATGTCGTGCTCATCCACTGGGACCTGGGGACAGATCTGCTCTTTAAATGCCAAAGCCATGGTGTAGGGCTTCACTTCCTGATGCTGTGCACAGCGCTTCAGGTAGGTGTCATAGTACCCCTTGCCCCGCCCCAGCCGGTTGCCATCTTTGTCAAACCCGAGGCCAGGAAGGAAGATGAGGTCAAGTCCACCTGTGGACAACAGAAATGTACTTGGAATATCAATGGTTACTTCAAGACTGCTTCAGGATAGCATGTGATTTCTATTAACATCAATCATTTTTCTTATTTTTTTTAAAGTATATAATCCTTGTGAAATCATGAAAAAAAAAAAAACCCAAGTTGGACAAAGGAAATAATTCTTCAGCATCATTATTAGTCCCACATCCATCCTTCTGAAGTTCTTCTGTGTGCCTCTATAGAAATGGCAGGTTCCTAGCCTCGTCTATCAGCGAGAGGACTCTCCATAGGCAGACCTCAGACCGTCCTTTAACTCTAGCTTGTGGCTGACTCTTCACACCTGTCTGGTTTGGGAGCCAGTACCCTGGGATAATGACAGATGGAGAGATATGAGAAGGCTGTGGAAGACAAAAAGAATGGTGCTATTTCACAGCTGTTAAGAGTACCATGTGGTCCGCAAGGCCTACTCCTCTTCCTTTCGATCCTGCTGACAGACAAGGGTAGGCTCAGACCTAAAGCTTAGGTGTGGGCTAAGCACACAGACAGCACTGCTGCCACAGCAGAAAGCCAAGGACTCTCCAGCTCAGGATGCTAGAAGTAGGTTGTTCAAATAGATCAGTCCTGGCTTCAAGCAGCTGATGACTTCCTATGAGGAAGTGAACCCCACTTCCTGTTCCTGCCATGTACATGTTCACCTTACCTGTAACATCGCACATGAAGAGCTCAGGTACGGTCAGATCCAACCCTCTCAGCCTGCCTGTCTATTCCAAGGCCTGTTTGCTTAAAAATAATGAAAAAGGTGATGTCACTGATCTTTCCTCTCTATCCCTGTCCCATTAATTAATCTCTGCAGGAATGAACAGTGTACTGTACATAGGGACCCTGCTCCCAAGGGTCTTCTTTATGTTTTCCAAGCAACTAAATTAAAGTTCCTGTCTTCTAAACCTGTAACATACATATATGTACTATGATTTCTGCCCCTCCACATGCAAAAAGGTATTTTTGTAAAATCTTCAGAGGACACAGTCCCTACCTTCAAGAGATGGCAGTTCAGTTAAAATAACATGTAACATCAGGTCAAGACAACATCTCTACCAACTGTCCTCAAGCTATAGAAGCAAAGGCTCTAGTGACTCCAGCAGAGAGGAAGTAAGCTTAGCTTGTTGATTAGTCCTGGTCATGGGGTATTTTGACTTGACATGGGAGTTTTAAGAACGTGTCAAGAGCCAGGCTATATCCTGGAAGCCAACAGAAGGATAGCAGGTTGGTGCCAGGGGAAGGGCAAGCTGCAGTCTCATATGGGGCAGAAAGACTGAGAAGAACAAAAGGTCAGGACAATGGCATGCTGGGTTCTCAAAAAATTAAAAGTAGAACTACCATAAGATGTATGGTAGCCTACTGCTAGAAACCTACTCCTAGGCATTTGTCCAAAAGAATTAAAATCAAGAGCTCAGCAGATCGTAACACTTCCACTTTCATGTACAAATGTACCCAATAGCCAAAAGGTAGAACAGTCTAAACGCCCATCAGAGTAATAACTGACCAAAACAAACAAACAGTAACTAAAACCATGGTACATGCGTATGGTTATCTGCCATATATTAATATGCATATATTAATCTGCTGCAAAACTGAAGAAAATTTTGTGATACTGGACATGGATGAACCGTGAAGACACTAGGCTAAGTGAAAAAACATCATATAAACACATGCACTGTATGATTCCTCTTATATTAGGTATCTAGAATAGTAAAACTTTTATAAACAGAAAGTAGAATGCCTTTTGCAAGGGTCCAGGGGAAGACACTATTTGATATGTACGGCATCCCAGCCATGCAAGATGAAAAAGTTCTAGAGATCTGTTGTGACATTGTGCTTACAGCCAAAATAAAAATATCTAAAATTTTAAGAGGTTACATCTCATATGGATTACAAGTTAACATAATAAAAAATAAACTATAAAAGCAAAGCAACAAAAAGGGACAGCAACAAAACACCAGGATATTCACCAGTGCCAACTCATATGGAAAGAAGGCAGAATTTTGGAGCCACCACAGTCATGCTGGTGGAGAAAGAGACTAGAGAAGAGAAACAGTCAAGGAAAGCCATTCCAGCCCTTACACTGGAATCAAGTTTACTGCTGCTGCTCCTGCTCCTCCCTGTGCTTGGTCTGCTGCTCTCCCTGGAGTCTATCTTGTAGAGCTGAGTTTATATGTCTCTGTCAACTAGTCTGGACAGCAATTTTCCTTGCAGGCCATAATTTTTTCCAAGCCATCCTTCACGCTTGAATTTTAATAGACTTCCAGAGCACAAAGACCCTGAAAGATGAGTACATTATCTTCAGACAGATCAATCCTGGCATGGCACACCCTACTTTAATAACTCTAAGGTATATATATTTGGATTAAAGAAGTGACATTATGGGACAAAATGAGTAAGTCTCTCCTCGCATGGCCACTAGTCAGATGTAAAACTATACCTGTTAAGGAGAAGTGGGAATGGCCTTTGGGCCATTGGGTAACTCAGGGATCTGAAACTGTCCTGCAGAGGTCTCAGAATTCTACCTGGGATGCTGGCTTTGAGTCCAGACCCATAGAACTGCTTCCACCCAAATCCCTTCTACTGTTTGTGCACTTGACTGTGGCCCCGGTTCCAGTCGTTACTTAAGAAGTCCTTTCTGGTGTGTTCCCACTTCTGCTGTTCGTGTTTTCTGAATATATACTGCATTCCTTACTGAGTTCATCTATCTGCCGTTGCCCCTGAAATTTCTGTGGCTTACCACCATCCTTTCTGCCTTTCTCTCCTCTTCCACTGCCTGATACACACATGCACACATACACTCACAACTCTACCTACCTGCCTACCTCTCTGGGGCTCTTCACACTTCTATAACACTACTTCTGAATGCCACCTTTCCCCAGTGAAGAAATCAGTGGGACAAGTAAATCAGGTATGGGCTCAACAAGCTTCCCATGCCACATACACTAGCGTATGACCCTAGACACACCCTAATGTAGAGTCAAAATTCAGTAGGAAAAACAAAAAAGCCTTCCTTCTTCACGCATGACACTATTGACAATCAGCAAAGGCTCATTAACAACAGGCATTCGCATAGTGTCCATTACAATCCTGATTTCAGTTAACCCCTTGTGCTCTTGCCTCGCAGGCCTGACTGGAACGAAATGTAACTAGGAGAGCTGAAGAGCTCCACTCTTCAGGATGGCAACAAGACCTTCGGGCAGAGGTCTCTGGGGGTCAGGCAGTTCTTCCACACAGTCACACTTTATTGTTTTTGTTCTTGCTGGGAGAGGTGTAGTTTCATAGCTCTCTTGCACTCAAAACTGCAAAGCTAACCTTTGGAAAACCACACCAGCCTTATACTCTGCATTCGTTTGCAATCTTTCTTTTTCCCATTATTTGCTATTGCTCTGACAGAGCAGCCTCCTCTGAAGGCAGCTGGTAAGGGGCAAGGACCATGCTATTTCCTAGCTGTAGGATCAAGGGTGAGCAGCCTTCCAGTCTGTGCTTTCAACATTACCACCTGCAAATCTGCGTGTTCACCTGCTGTCACCAACATTAAATCAGATAACATTTGTGAGCAGTATAGTCTAAGATCATCACATCCATTATGAGACTTTCTCCTTTGAATTAAGAAATATGAGGCGCCATTTCTTGAACTGGTGGAGAAAGGGATGAAGTTCCTCTGGAACTCCCAGTGGAATTGAGCAGAGCTTCTTTTTTCAATTTTCCCTTAGAACTGGTTTGTGCATGCATTCTTTCTGCCTCAGGCCTCAGCCAGAGAGAGAGCAAGAACACTAGGAAAGTGTAGCTGAGGAGCCAGAGTGAGGTGTGTTGAATTTTGCTTTCTATAAAGGGCCAAGGGGTAAATAATTTAGGCTATGAGACACTGTGAACCATAAGTCAGTTTTGTGAAAGTGGCCTTAAGCAGTGTGTATGTGTTTGTGTATGTGTATGTGTATGTGTATGTGTATGTGTATGTGTATGTGTATATGATGTATATGTATATATATGTGTGTGTGTGCATATATATATATATGTGTGCATATGTGTGTGTGTGTGTGTGTGTGTGTGTGTGTGTGTGTGTGTGTGTGT
>JANHMN010000020.1:19473643-19512372 GCA_030674055.1 Rhabdomys pumilio
ACACACACACACACACACACACACACACACACACACACTTTCACTGGGTCTTAACATGTACTAGCCATTGGGAATCTTAGTGTAGAATTATATACATCTGAAGACAGGATAACCGCTGACTGTTCACTTTGTGGCACTGTTAATATAACATTCTTGCTTTCACATGGGCACCAAGGCTTGTATCAAAATACCGAATCAACATTCATCACCAGGGCACTAGGCCAACCATACAACACCAGGTAAAATGTATTCCTGGGTATAATGGGACATTCTGCTGATACCATGTGCATCATCGCATGAGACAGTCTATCTATGACTTCCATGAAAACCTAAGTACATTATGAGCACAAGGCTTTATTTAATCCCATGAACACTATGTGTTTAAGTGAAGGAAGTAGTTACAGACATGGATTAGAATCCAGAGCATACCCACTGAGATTTTCAGGGTTTTGTATCCCTGAAGAAATAATCAGATCAGGGACATATGTATAGTGGTAGAAATGGAGACCACGACTTAAGGCCAGAGAGCACCTGCCTTCTCCCACTTCTGTACAATTGTCCCTTACATGTAGCCTTGATAGGAGAATTTCTGTGTTTCTGCCAAATCACTTCTCTCATGTAAACCCTGATGTCTCTCTGTGCCCTAACCTTCTTCTGCAGTTGATGGAGACAGGGATTTAGATTCTTCTGGGCAAAGCTGAAACACAGAAGAAACTAGAAGTGCATGTGGTATAAGTGGCGAGTGTTTCTGCACAGCAGCCTCTACCCTAGCATAGCAGCCTAAAACTACCCAAGGTCAAAATTCAAACTAAGATGGCCTGTGAAAATAGTCACCCTCTCTCTGTAATGTCTGTGCATTCCTGTGACTCTGCCACAGAAAGGATACACAGAAAAGTGACAGCCTCGGAGATGAAGAATTGGGGAACACAAGGGCTTGGGTGAAAAGGGGACTGATTGTACACCTTCACACCATTCCTTGTGAATTTTTATCAAATGGTGCACAGAGCGAGAAATGCAAAATTCTCTTAAACATCAACTTCCTGTGTGAAGGTAAGAGCCTAGAAGACGATCTAGCAACCAGTCAAGTGCACTGGCTTCCAGATGGACCACTGGGTCCATTCCCCACAACAGCAATGGGTAGCTAGAGACTCCTAAGTACCTGAAGCTTTTTAAAACCCAGCTTCTTCTTAAAATGGACAAATACCAACTTTACAGAGTGACTATTAAATACATAAAGGAAGTATGTCAAAACCCAATAAAGTGTTCAACAGATGAAGGCTTCTCTTATACTTACAGATATGAAAAAATGCCTATTCTTTGTTGACTCTTGAGGTTTATTTTCTTAAAAGTGTTATTTAGACTTTGTTTTTTTTTTTTTTTTTATTTTTTAGCACAAACCCCATCCAAGAGCAGGCCTAGCTCTCTACCACCACCTGCTGACAGCTAGAAACCAGGAGATGCTCCAGTCAGGAGCAGTGTGAGCCATGCCTGCTCTCTGAAATGGTGGCTCTAGACAGGTGTGATGGGAAAGCATTGTGGTTACAAAGCTCCTTTTCTTTTACAGAGAATCCTTGGCAAGTGTCTGTTATAAGAAAATCGGGAACAATGGCATTGATACTTGAGGGTCACTGTCAGCTGTGCTACCCACTTCGCAAACACATCCTCACCTGCCCACAAACCCCACAAGACACGTTATCATCTGTTCTCTCCAAATGGGAAAATCAAGACTCAAAGAGAGAATGCAATTTGATAAAGTCATATAGCCAGTGATGCTGAGATTCCAGTGCTAGGAAAGATGAGAGCCTCTTGCTGGAGGGTAAGGCAGACTGGAAGCAGGCTCAGTCACATGGAATACAGCATCTATACTAGTCAGGCTTGGGCCACAGTGTGAACAGATGGCACACAAACTGAGAAAAGAAATTCAATAACGGGGCCAGTAAAAAGACTGGCAGCTCGTATGTACTAACTGCTGGGTAACACTGGCCATCCAACATCTTCAGGGGGTGGGAGCACAGAGAGTATGCCTATGGTACCAGCAGGATGGCAGCTGGGAGGGCTGCTGGGCAGGTGTTGGGCACTGTACTAGGGTACAAAGTGTTATCCCTCCAGCTCAGTCGACATCATCCCTTAGTCTCTAATGTGTCACCCTTTGTGAGCTTGTAGCAAGTGAAAAGTGAAAAAACCTATGAGTCCAGTAGTCGCCAACAAGCAGAGCCAGCAATGCTTGAATGTGGTGAGTATTAGTGGTTACTTCGGGCATGGAGACGGGTTGTTTATTGTTTTTACTGTATGTCTCACCTTTATGATCAAACACTACTGATCTGTTTGTTTTATCTGGACAGAAATGACTGTCTCGGTGCTATAATGTAGTAGAGGTGACTTTGGTCATAGCCATGGTAGTAAAATAAGAACAAAAATACAATAAAAGCCAGGTCTATGGTCATGGTAACAGCTATTCCCCCCTTCCCTCATAGAAGGACTTGAAGGAGGACTACAGAATCCTCAACAAGGATTCCAGCCATTAATCCTTCCCACAAATCGGCTGTGAGTGCTCTTAGGAGATACTACAGTATAAAACAAGTTAACCGAAAGTGGAACTCCATGACAGAGTCTGCCCATCATCATCCGTAATGGAATAGGACTTTGCAGTGATGCAGCCATGAGGGGGCTACCCACACTCCTGAAAGTAACCCCTTACCCATGTTCCTATAAACAAACTCATTGGTTTACCATGTCGGTCTAGGGTGGATTTGTTGTTACGGTATATCTGGATTAAGTAAATGCTGTTTCACATCTTCCCAAAGAAAGTTAACACAAAAACAGAGCACAGCTGTTTCCTTTTAGTAAATGTGTGTATGTATGTATATATATATGTATGTATAGTATGCATGTATATCATGTATATATGCATATATATGTGTATGTATGTATAGTGTGCATGTATGTAATGTATGTGTGTATGAATATACTAAAATTCTAGTCTTTACCAGGAGACATACTTCAAAGCATGTTAGTTATTTTCTTAAGCACTTAAAAAATGTAATTATATCTTGGCTAACACTTATTTTGAAAGTATGATGCAGATATTAAGATAACAAGTAATAATAATCTGACATTTTTGATTAGACAGCATGACCATCACTGCTATCCCTCTGAACAACAATCAAAAGTACAGATGAAAGATAAAAAGTCAGTTGCTAAGAACCAAAGTGTGAAGAGGTGGACCAGTTCTGTGTGGACGTGGAATAAAAACAGAGCACAGCTTTTTTCTTTTAGTAAACGCACAAATGTATGTATATATGTGCGTGTGTAGAAGTATGCACCTATACAGGCACATTGTGTGTGCATATGTGTGTGCAGGTGTGCCAGAGGTAGAGGCAAGCACCAGGGATCCTCTAGTCTCCACATTCCCACAGCACTGGAATAGCAGGCCTGGTTTTTTGCTTGGGTACTGGGTTTTACACTCAGATCCTCACGCTTGTGAAGCAAGCACTCTTTCCCACTGAGCCACTCCACAGATGGCTTAGATTCTTAGATTCTAAGTCTTAGATTCTTTAACTGCATGGGTTTGCAACCCACAACCTCCCAGCCAAATATGGATATAAAGTTTTACTGGAACCCAGCCACACTTTACTTTGGCCACTAAAATGGAATAGCCAATCCGCGAACATGCAGTATCAGCCACTAAGCCCCAGATATTTATTACCTGCTCTTTCACAGAGAAGGGTGCCAGCCCTTGCCTTGGACATCTCCCTTAGGGCTTGAGGGCAGAGAAAAAATCAATCCTTCAGTTCATCCTATCATAGAAGATACTGACTAAAGTGAATATTAAGGAAGGAGGAGATTAAATTGTTTTCAGTACAAAAACAAAGTTCAGAGGTGGTATTATCTTAATCCAAATTGCATTCTTAAGTGTTATTTTGGCACCAAGATTGGGAGAGACTCACTACCATCCATAGTCAGATGGGTCCAAACAGGACAATAAAAGTGGGGAGAAATGAAAGACTTTCCTGTGCTTTTTCTCTAACTTGAGTCTCTTCTGGTTATGTGATCTAAAGAAAAGAAAGAAAGGAAGAAAGGAAGGAAGAAAAAAAGGGAAAAAGAAAGAAAGAAAGAAAGAAAGAAAGAAAGAAAGAAAGAAAGAAAGAGAGAGAGAAAGAGAGAGAAAGAAAGGAAGAAAGAGAAGGAAAGAAAGAAAGAAAGAAAGAAAGAAAGAAAGAAAGAGAAAGGAAGAAAGAGAAAGAAAGAAAGAGAGAGAGAGAAAGAGAGAGAGAGACAAAGAAAGAAGAAATTTCAATGTTTCAGATGCATTTCAAATCTAAGTTAAAAATTCCTGAACTTTAAGGTTAACTCTTTTTCTGTGTGACACAATCGAGAAATAAACAGAGAACCACAGAAAGACAAGTTCTACTCAAGTCCACTTACACATATGTAAAGCAGTCAAACTCAGAAAGGAAAGAAGAACTGTGGTTGCCTCGGGGCTGGGGCCCAGGGTGTCATCTCTCACTGCTCAGTTTCAGGTCCCCAAATGGAAATCGTTAGAGAGCTGTTTCACAACAGACTGGACTTAGCACTGCTGGACTGGGTATTTCAGGAGGAATTTTATACTATTTGTGCTTCTTTACAATAATAAAGAGAAACAACCATGACAGGAGAGCAAGAGAAGGACTGGGGGTCTGGCAGGGTGAGTGGTTCCCTGGCATGTGTAAAACCACCAGCATCAGCCACAGGCATCAGGAATGAATCAATTAAAATGTGGCTTACTCTAGAGCAGTGGTTCTCAACCCATGGGTTGCAACCCCTTGGGATGGATGGAATGACCCTGTCACAGTGGTCTCCTAAGATGCCTAAGACAACTGGAAAACAGATATTCACATTACAATTCATAACGGTAGCAAAATTACAGTTAAAAAGGAGCAATGAAAATAATCTACGGTTGGGGTTCAGCACAACATGAGAAGCTGTATTAAAGGGCCGCAGCATAGGATGGGTGAGAAGCACTGCTGTAGAGTAATGAAGGGCATCTTTTGTAGGGGCAGGGCAAGGGTGCCTTTGCAGCTCTCACTATCTATCCTGCTTTGTACACGAGGAGCTTGCAAAGTCCTTATCCTCATCAGTGACAGTGCTGCCCAGTTCCTCAGTCTCAGAGTTAGGCAAGACAGAAACTGCTAGCTGGCTTCCACCACTTCTTCTACCCAAATGTTTAACAGACACTTGAAAGCTGGGCAGTCTGTCTAGGTGAGCAATTGTAACTAAACTCACGGTCTGTTTCTTCTGCTTGCCTTCCTCTTGCATGCATAGGAGGCCTCAGAGCTCGCTGACATGAGCGGTGCCCATCAGAACAACTCCAACTGCCGCAAACCTAACATAAAGTAAGTCAGTACTTTGACATAGTATCACCTAGAGACATATATCATCCTTTCCTATGGATTCACGTGCATTATTTTCACTCCAGCTAGTCTTGCTTTCTGTTTCAATACGCCTTCTTCTGCTGGATAAAACACTTCCTCTTGAAACTCTTAATGAACCATAAAACCAGCTGACAAGAAAGGGGAAGGAGGAAAAAATTTTTTGTAAAGCTTTAGGACTTATCAGAAAGTCAATGTAATCAAGTCAATAACTAGCCATTATTAATAACTCTATAAATATGCTAGCACCACCCAAGGAAGTATAAGAACATGGGACAGGTATGTGCCAACAAGAACTAACAACTTGCTTAGCTAAAACCACACCCAAGAAGTTGAGTGTAAGAAACCACCTAAATTGAAACACTAAAGGCGGATTAGTGTACGTGCCAAGGCAATAAACAGTAAGGAAATCATGGTTCCCCACTGGCAAGGAGTTAAGTCCAAGAAAATGACATTAAGGAAGTGGGTGTTGGAAGAACAGAACTTTGAGGGATCTGGAAGAGGGGCAGCAACCACCTGTGGCCTCAAAATGAAATAAACAAAAGCACAGACTTGGGAAGCCTGCCATGTGTTTGGGAACAATGATAGCTGCCTCTCAAAAATAAGATAGCAAGGGCATGCATATGGACCATGTTGAAAAGTGCCTCTAGTGGTCAGGAAAGAAACCTACTAAATTCCATAGATAGAATCGGGGAAGCCCTTGAGCAGCCTGATAGGAAAATCAGGGGAATCCCAGTGGCTACGGAAGGCTGGACTAACCGGACTAACTTTCCAAAGAAAATAAACTCCACTGCAAGGTAGAGAAGGCAGACGAAAAGTGAGAAGCATCTTTGAGACTACAGAATAAGTCTAAAATCTTTCCTTGCATTTAAAAACACTGCATTATCTCCCCACATAAGCAACCCCATTCCTTCTGAAAACACAGTATTAACTGCACAGGATTCCCACATTCCCTGGAGCACCATGAAAGGAGGCACAAGAGAAGGTACCCACTGCTAGTTGCTGGTTTGTAAAGACCCCGGAAACTTGTACTCACATGTTTGCAGCCAGACAACTGACTCTTTAAAGGTCTTTTCAAGACTTTAGAAGCAGAACACTTGTCTAACAGGGAACTTAGTGCCAGCAGGGGTGCAGGTGCACCTCATAATAAGGAGAACCTTCCCGAGCCTAGCAACTACATGTCTTACATTCCTTTACAGATTTTGAAAAGATGGAGGGGTTGGCTAAAGGTGAGGTATTTTCTTAAAACAGACATTAACCTCTCTATGACTTTGTCTACGTGTTTCCTTATTTTTCCCTGGTTTTTCTCTGGCCATAAGAGAGAAGAAAAAGAACATAGTTTGTCTATTACTTCATGCATTTATTTACCAAGATAACAGATTCCTTGATAGTACTTTTCAACACAGGTAAAATTAAATTGTTTGTATGATTTTGCTCCAATGCACTGGATAAGGCTATGAGCAGACAGAATGTGGGAGTCAGTCTACTGGTGTCACACAAGTACTAACACTGGTGTCATGTGATCTGTATGGTCAAAGCAAGCACAAAATGGTTTTCAAAGGTCACTTTCACATGTAGTAACTCCTTCTCCAGCTAGCTGCTTTCAGCTACTTCCAGCTAATTATACAGTTGCAGAATCTAGCATCTTATTCATCACAACAGAACTGCTGTCTGTACACCCAAACAAGTGGAACAGCATTTGCCTCTCTTCCTCTGGATTATCCTTTTTTTGTTCTCCATGATTTTGGTACCTATTTTTAACCATTTTCAGTCTCTGAAAATGGAGTCTTAGAAACAAAAACACTTGGCTTAGCTTCACTATTCACTGTGTGACTTTTGATGAATCGTTTCCCACGGAGGCTCATTCCCTTATCAACAGGTAAAAGCCTGACTTGGGTGGTCTCCAGTTGATGCCCACTATTAAATGACATACACATGTGGAGACCATGGACAAAGGCACTGCTTTAGTCTAGTACATCTGTGAAACACTGCCATCTGCTGGACTTGGAGAAAGGTATGTGATTCATCTAACAGCCTTGAGAAATGCAGTTTGCATACCTCCTTTTGAAAACAGTGAATCAAGGATAAACATTTTTTTTATAAAACCAAAGCTTCAATGTTTGTTTCAGTGGAATTTAAGAAATAATTTAAGATTGTAATGATTCTGAAATTCTTTCAGAGACTCCTGATTCTATTTAAAAACTTGAGTCTATGCTGGTATGCTTTTCTATACAACAGGGAAAAAAGCACTTGAAAATCTAATGGAGTAACCAACGATGGTGGCATGTATAATCGCAGCTCCGGGGAGCCTAGGGAAAAGAGAATGGTGACTTCCAAGCCAATCAGAGAGCTATCTAGTAAAAAACTAATACTCTCTCTTTCTCTCTCTCTTTCTCTCTCTCTCTCTCTCTGTCTCTGTCTCTGTCTCTCTCTCTCTCTCTCTCTCTCTCTCTCTCTCTCTCTCTCTCTCTGATTGTATGTGTGTACACACTATAGAAGAAGGAAATATCCACATACAATAATGACAAGCAGAAGGTGGCTAAAACGCACCTAACAATACACTAAATGAAGTGTGCAGAAGCAAGGAGAGAGGCACATGGAAAATACTATGCGAAGAATTCTGCTGGCCCTTTGGACCTGCTTTATCTTATCATCCAGTCAAAACACAACGAACCATCTTATTTGCAATAAAAATTTAAAAATTTCTGACAGGAAAACAAATATACCAAAACATCCTTACTAACTCTTTAAACTCTTTGAAAATTAAAAATGTAAAGATTTAATTTTAGTTATGTATAGGCATGTGCACATGAGTATGGATGCCTGTAGAGGCCAGAAGAGGGAGTCAGATCCTTTGGAGGTACTGAAAACTGAGCTCAGATCTTCTACAAGAATAGCATCTTCTCTTAACTGCCAGACCAATCCTCTAGACCCTGAAAAATATAAATTTAAAAGCCACCAGAACGTTTACATAGCTATGCTGAGATATTTAAGTGCAACTCTCCATGCCTACACTTGGGTGTACACTGTCTTTGTCCTAAGCGAATCTGTCTGTGTCTTCCCTCCTCCTGCTCCACCCAACTCTTTTGATACGAATGGTTAAATGTATATTAAATTTTTTCTTAATAAACTCCAACTCTGTTTCAAATTGTTCATCCTATACCTCTTTTGTATGGTGAAGTCAAGCATACTGACTTCAGTGGATGGGAGATCCCAGAGAAGGAAGCCTCAGACTGAGCCAGAACAGAGCTTTGTCTTTGTCCTCCTGTGACTGCTGCTCGAGTAGGTGATGTCATTTATAAGCCCAGGAAGGAAATTCACCTGAATATACAGTCACAGAGCTTACTTTGTCCCTTAAACAACAAACAAAACAAAACAAAATCCATAGAGCATTTTGCAAGGTTGTAGAACTCTGACTAACAGGAACTGACCAAACCCCACCCTATAATCTGCATAGATATAAATAAATAAAGGAAAATTCCAGATTTCCCTTATATATAGGTTTTGTTACCATTAAAGCCAATGAGAGGCAAGGGTTTCCGGAAGTTTCTTGCAGTAGGGACAGCTAACATTCAACCACTGCCATCAGCTCCATTTTCCTTCTTGCTTCCTACAGGTGTGATGGCTGGATCTACAGAAGTCAATCTACAAGCAGAAAACAAATGCCAAGAAAATGGTCCCCCACACTCTCATCTTAAACTGAGAGGCCAATGTCAACAATCAGGTGCCATTGGAATCCTATTCCCATTGCATAAAAATAAGTAATAAATAAACTCCCTCCTCCTTCAAACTAGACTTCACAAGATTTCCATTCTTGTTAGTGAAATGTTATTACCAACAAAACTGCAAAAATCAAATATATTAACCTACATAGAAACTTTTAATAAACTCCAAAAGTTTTAAAGTGTTGATGTTCAACCTTCTTAATAAATACCGTGACCTTTTAATACAGCTCATGTTGTAATGACCCATAGTCATAAAATTATTTTTGTTGCAACTTCATAACTGTAATTTTGCTACTGCTATGAATTATAATGTAAATATCTGTGTTTTCCAGAGGTCTTAGGTGGCCCCTGTGAAAGGCTCATTTAATCCCCAAAGGAGTTGCAACCCACAGGTTGGGAACTGCCTCTCTAGGGCAACAGATAAGAAAATGTTTAGGATGTTGAATAACATTTAATAACTTTAAATGATGCTTGGACCAATGCAGCATTTAATGCCATTGAGATAAAATAAATAACAAGACCAAAGCCTTTTATATTAAAATATTAATTATTTTTATATTTGTACTAATATATGGGGAAGAATGAAAATAAAGGAATAAGGAATCAGAAATGTAATAGCAAGCTAAACAAAGACAACAATATTGATTTCTTGCATGATTAAAGCAGAGTAAGTAAGGGGCAGATAATAAGGAGATGAAGGAAAAAGTTGGGGAGACACAGGGAAGACAGAGATAGTAGGAGAGAAGAATGAGAAAGGAAAGGAAGGCCTCTGGGGAGGAGAAGAAGCTCTAGGAATCCCCTCTGTGCCCTTCCACATCCCTGTCCACAGAAGTTTCTCATAGCTCCCTGGCCCTAGCTCTGAGTGTTCAGGGCCTAAGTGTTTCACCCAGCCAATCCCTGACCAGTCCTATCTTCTTCAACCAATCACCTTTCTCAACACCGATACTCCCCATTCCCACCTATCCACTGGAACCCTGGCCCTCTGCATCTTTAGTCCCTCAGCATGCTGACCACTGCAGGAAGTTAAGAAAATAAATCTACTGAACAAAGCACAGATGTTTCAATGTTCTTTAGAATTAGCATCACACTGGACTAGGTTACTTGCCTATTATTCTGTGCTAGGAATAAAAACTAGCCATGACCCTACCAGAAGAGATCATTCAATAGATACCACATGTGGTTAGTACTTTATGACAACAACTAATATCCTTTTTTAAAAAAAAAAGTATTGAGCGGATAGCCCAGTTAGACAAGTGTTTGCCTAGCAAGCTTGAAGACCTGAGTTCAATCCCCAGTGTAGCATAAACAAGGAATAATTATACAAATCTAAAATCAAAGTACTTGCTAGGATCAGAAATAAATAAAGAATCAGAAGCTCATAAGGCCAAGGCCATCTTTAGCTCCTTAATAAATTCCAGGCCAGCATGGGCTATAAGAGACTCCACCTCAAAAATGAAGCAACACACTAAAAGTAAATAAAATGAAAAAAAATGAAACTGAAAAATATCTAAAAGTTAGAAAAACATGAAATCCTTCTAAACCTGTACACCTTAGCCTTTCTTTTTTCTTCCTCTAGTATTTAAAAAAGCTTTGTGTGTGTGTGTGTGTGTGTGTGTGTGTGTGTGTGTGTGTGTGTGTATGTGTGTGTGTGTGTTGTTTTAGAGGACACATACAGTCTCATCATGTAACTATGGCTGGCCGCAAGTTCACAAGGATGCTCTTGCCTTAGTTTCCAGAATGCTAGAAAAACAGGCAATCACAGGCATGTCCCATCAACCCAGCTGTCGTTCCTCTCTTAACTCTTTCCTAAAACATAAAAATATTTAAAGCAATAATTACTCTGTACTGTTGGCTGTATAGTACATACAGATGTAATTCATATGATACAAAAGGGAGAGGGACTCATACAGAAGCAAACTTGCTGTATTTTATTGGAATTTGGTAAACATGGATCTGAAACAGACTGAGCTATGTTACATTCTTTAAGGAAACACTACATTTCTTTTAGATAGAATTTCAGAATCAACAGAGGCATTAAGAGAGATTTAACACACCCAAACTTCCTCGCTTTGTATGTCACGCTTTTTAAATGACCAGTACTTCCCAAACACCTTCATTAATGTAACTGCAGAGAAGGCTGAGACCCCAGCAGGTGTGAGACCGGACCCTGCAGAAATGCAAAGCTGCTTCTATTGAAATATATTTTGGGTTTCCTTGAAACTGGTATCCTTAGGATCCATGAATTCCCTTTATCTTCTACCATGTATTTCATTTGTGACTATGCTGATATACATATAAAAAGCCCATGTGGGTTTCTGTTTGTGTGTTTATTTTGCTAGGTCTACATTAAAATTAACAATGAAAAAAATGTACCTGTTGATCTTATTGCTTTGTAGGTTCACCCAGATAATGAATACCCTTTTGAGAAAGACACCTGAGCCAATAGCTTTATAATGTTTTAGAATTTACTGAAAGAAAAGCATCAGATCCATTTCATGACCAGAACACACACCTAATATAAACATTTCTTCTGAATTTCTTTCTGGTTTTGTTTAGTGCTTCTTAAGGAGATTAGAACCCACTGATGTCAGGTAGAGAACTGTACATCCTGTAATCCCAACACTCCAAAGGCTGAGGATAAAGGATCATAAACTCAAGGACACTCTGGGCAACCTAGAAAGACTCTGTCTCAAAACAAGCAAATGTGGTGACTGAAGATGTAGGTGTTGGTATAATGTCTGCTAAGCTGCATAATGCCCTGGGTTTGATCTCCAGCAGTAAATACCTGGGAATGGTGGCATGCATTGTGACCTCAGCATCGGAAAGGCACAAGTAAGGTGAGACGTTCAAATTCATCATGCTCAGTGATGTAGCAAATAAGGCCAGCCTGGGCTGCATGATATTCTGTCTCAAAATTAACCAAAGCCATTAATGAGTCATGGACTGAAGTTACAAAACTCTGCCCTATATAATCTGATAAATGACTTCACAGCAGAGTTTTGGTAAATGATCCTGGATGGCTGAGCCGTTATACTCAGAATTCTGAATTTCACACAGTAAACTTCACTCTTACCCCGAAGTAATGAGATGCGTAATCACAAGATATATTTCACTTTCCTCTGCATCTCATAGCTTGTTGCCCACTTCATTGAATAATCCCACAGTGGTCTACTGGCTGAGCTCTGTTCTCTGTACACTTTGTGTGAAATGGTGGCTTTCAGGCTGTGCCTTGTCTACCTCATAGGTACCTTTGACTCTTTTTTGAGTAAAGGATAACTAAGCATCTCACTTACGTATGCACACCACCACCTGTCCAACATGAACCACGAGGCACAGAAGGAATAGGTTCCTAATTCCTATAAATGTTAAAGTTAAAAAAGAAAAATATTTCAGTAACAAAGCATAGCAAAGTGTTCCCATACAGGGAAAATGCAAAGGAAGGTTTCCATCTGACTGAGGACCCTAAGGAGTCTTCTGGAGGAGGCAGCACTCTGTCTAAGCCTTAATGATGCTTAGGACTTCAGCAGAAGCTGGCCACAATGGTTCACAACTTCAGTCCCAACTGCCTGGAAGCTGATGGGGCAGAACTTCAAGTATAAGCCAGGCTCAGCAATACAGTTAGTTCAAGACTAGAGTAGGTTATGTTCACTCTATTTCCTGTTCCCCACAAAAGAAAGACAAAACACCCCACAAGTCAGACAAAGAGGTGACAGCCAGTTGAGGTAAGCAGATGAACAGAGATCTTCTGAGAAACAGAAGGGAAATAATATCAAACACCTTTTCTTCTTCCCTGGGAAGAGGCACTGAGTCAGGCATATTAACTGTTGGCAAAGAGCTTACCTAGCACGCGATAGGCCCCAGTTCGACCTCCAGCACTGCACAGACTGGGCAAGGTGGCAGATGCCACCATATGTCAGGATAGTAGAAGTCAGAGTCATCCTCAGCTACATAGTGAGTTCTAGGCCAGCCTCAAGACAAAGCGGGTGGAGATGGCACTTGAGTGGAAAACTAGAGAACTGGATGGCCTCCCACTCTCATTAACCTGTGTGTTCTCTAAAAAGTCACTTGACCTCTCTGGGCTACAGGTAACTCATTGGAATAAGGGGGAGACTGTACAAGGACGGTAAGGATTTGTTCTGCTTTCTGCAATGCCTACACAGAAGGAAATTTTCTCTATGATCCAAAGAAGGAAGCCACGCCAACAGCCATCACAACAGATAAATGTAAAAGCACATATGACAATGACAGTGGTTTTGATTTACTTTTAGCTAAAAAGAGCCATTTCAAAACTTCAAATAAAATCAACAGTGTTTCTGTTGTGTAAAGGAGATGTGGTTAAAGGTTTGCTAAAACACTTCCTGTTAGACCAGAGCTGCTACAAATCACACCGAAACACCAAATCACTCTTCAGCAACCTACTTCTTTGCTTAGTATAAACTATACCAAAACCCAGGGTTCTCTCCTGAGCATATAACAGTCATCTGTGTGGCAGTGTCCTGAGTCACTGCTTAGTATAAACTATACCAAAACTAAGAGTTCTCCTGAGCATATGACAGTCATCTGTGTGGCAGTGTCCCTGAGTTTCTGCAAGCTGGCTGAGTTTCTCCAAGTAGCTGAGACGGTGTGGCCTGGGCCCCAGGCCTACAGATAACCTCAGCTTTCAGTCTAACAATTAACACATTTGTTTAGCCTACAAAAGAGGAGATATATCAGATGTATTATCTTCATCTGATCTGAGGCCTAGCAACTATCTCAGTGTACCCTAGGGCACACAAAGAACCATGGTGGAGTAGGTCAAGCTGTAACCATCTGGCAGAAGTGACGATATTTTAAAGAAAGTCAGCTGTGATCATCCCAGTGGTGGTTAGGACACTGAAACACTTACCGCCAGGCAATCGGAATTTCCCTAGTAATATCATGAAGCAAGGGGGGAAAAGCCTGGTGCCAGTCAGAGAAGAAGAACGTCTTTTCTGGTTTTCACATGAAGGAACTGGGGATGGAGGGCCAGCCTGGCTTGTTGAGCCTTCTAGAACTCAAGCTTTTAGCCCTAAATATGCCACTAACAAAACTGTAATTTCTGTTTCTACCAACCTTTAATACAATACCCATGACAAATACACAAGGCCTCCATGCTGGTCCTCAGCCTCCACTGCAGGTGTGGCAACATCTGCAGCCAGGCAGCATTCGATGTTTCTCTTAACTCAGTGACTTTCCCAAAACCAGCCCTGAGAGAAGGAAAATTCCAGGGCCATCTCACAGGAAGGCCCTGACAAGCCAGAGATAATGTTGACATTTTACATATGATACAAATAAAAAACACATCATCTATAAAATAATTCCCATGTATTCTTTGTATCTTTTCAAATTCAGGTTTTTTTTTCATGGCTGTAAAGGACTGACCATCCATTCATCCATATTAGCATTGTCTGAACTTATAATAAATTCAGATTTACTTTGAGAACTTTCCAGTATGAATCAACATGTTGCCAAAGATATTAGGGTCAGAGCATAGACTCTGGCAAATAGAACAAGCCAGGCTCAGCCACTGCCCTCCAAAGGTCAATTAAACAGACAGTACTACAAAGCAGAGAAAGGAGATTAATCCAATGTGGCCACATTGGAAGGAGGAATCAATAAAGAGGTCCAATGAATGCCGCCCCTCCCAACCCTCTGCTGGTCTGGCCATGACGTTCACACTTTGAGTTTGCCTTTATTTACACATTTAGTTAGTTATTCTGTTTGTTACTGGGGAAGGAAGCACACGTTACCAAACACGTAGGAAGTCAGAAGTCAAGTGCAGGAGTCAGTTCTCTCCTACCTAACGGGTTCTGGGATCAAGCTCAAGTCCTCAGCTTGGTGGGGAAAAATCTTTATCTACTGAGCCATCTTGCTAGCCCCAAGGTTTACACTTAAATAGCAGCCAAGAGTTGTATAGAAATAAGCAGTCCCACTCACGCTGTAGTCACTGCCATCACTGTTTCTGCTCCAGTTTCTCCTGCAAGGTAGTCTAGAAAGGTGTCAGAACTGTGTGAATCTCTCCTTGGGAGACAAAGTCCTTCCCTGGGTGACACCAGCCTTCAGTTTTCTCCATCTCTTGGCATGGGAATTTTGGGAAAAGTCAATTCCTTGGGACCACTATTTCAATAATGATAGCTGAAGGAAAGGGCATCTTGTCTCTCTCCTTAGCCTGTCTTCCTTCCTGCCTGGATGGCTATACGTACAGATAGGCGGTACTGGGGACACAGTATCTTAGACCAAAATCTTGGCCCCTATAGAGACTAAGTCTATTAACATATATATATATATATATATATATATATATATATATATATATTCCCAAGAAGGATTAATAAAACATGGGGATTAATGCTGAGTGCCAAATTAATGAGGATTTAAGAATCACAGAAGAAAAAGACTAGGGTGTTGAGAGCAGCCATGGGAAATAGTACTCAAGGAAGACGGCATCATTTTACTGATTCCCCATGACAACACACTGTGCTGCCTTTAACTTATAGCATTCTACTTTACTTTCACTACAAAACGGCTTCATTACTTCCAACTCTTGGGTCCTTTCAGCTTTAAGTCATTTGCCACATTGATAAGGAATTGAACCCAGATTACAATCTGAGGGCCAGTGATCTCAGACACTGGACTGCAATATTCTATCCTGAAGAAACGCATGACACATTCTAGCCTAGAAAACAGCAAGCCTCGTTTTCACAGATGGCCGTGTGCACTACAACACAACCCTAGCAAAACAGCGGGCACAGCAGCAAGGCTACCTGCAGCGAACAACTACCATTCAGACATTACCCCTTTCAGACATCATCTCACGGAATCTCTGCAACAGCCTGTGGGTAGGCTTCATGAGTTCCACCTCTGAGTGAGATATCTGAATTTCACAAGAGCTCAGGGGCTGAAGTCATAGTTAGAAAGGACTGAAACTAGAGATCAGTCCTGAATCTCACTGACAACTGCAGTGGAATGCTGTCCTCCAGCAGAGCACTGTGGGAGATGGAGAGGAACCACACTGGGGAGGAGCAGGAAGCAAGGGGGAAACTGGCTATTCCGTGGCCTGGACTTTAGAGTTATCCAGACTCCCGGCTTTTGTCCACAACAGATCAGCAGAAAGTACTGTTGGCCAAAGACAGAGATCATCACAGTATCCAGAAAAAGACCTAACAGATGGGTGAGTGTGTAAAAACGGCATCTGAGGGAAACCAATACGATCAGGAAACAAGCTTGAAAGTCACTCTAGGGCAATAGTCAATGTGAAGAGTCAACTAGTGATCAAAGATTGCTGGGATCAGAAGCGGGTGATAAAAACTGTACAAAGAGGAGCTGGGGAAATATTTGAGTGGCTAAGAATGCTTGCTGCAGAAGCACAGGGATCTTAGTTCAAATCCCTAGCACCCATAAAAAGCCAGGCGCAGTTGCAGTTGTGTCTGTAACCTAGCATTATAAAGTGGAAGAAACAGAAGGGTCCACTGAGGCTTGGTCACCGCCAGCCTCCCTCCAGGCTGAGTGAGAGACCCTAGTTCAAAGCAATAAAGTCGAAGGCGATAGAGCAGGACACCCAGCACCCTCCTCTGGCTTCTACACACAGCTGTGCACACACATCTGTAGACCACACACATGCACTGCACACAAATATACTGTAAAGAAAAATCCAGTAATGCTTGATAAGTGGATGGTTAAAAAGGAGAGACAAGGATAATTTTATAGGCACATGCAGGCCTCAAACAGAAATATACAAAAAGGATAAATTTAGGAATGTGAAATTAAGGGATGGTGGAACATCTTAATGTTTAACACAAAGGTGAACAGGTCAGCTCAAAGAACAGGACCTGTCTTGCTTACAGAAGCCCATCTCTATGAGAACAACAGCTAGTTAACTCTACCACTGTGGGAAGCAGGTCCCCATCACACTTCTCACAGACAGTCCTCGGTTTCCCCAGCCCTTTAGGGGTGGAGTGACTCTACCTATCAGAATCCTGCATATTAGATGTTCACACTACAATTCACGACAGTAGCAAAGACACAGTTATGAGGTAGTAGCAACAAAAATAACTTTATGGGTCACCACAGCATGAGGAAAGTCACATGGCATTAGGAAGACTGAGAACTACTGGACTAAGTACTTAATACATAGTTACCAGCCAGATGGCTATGTAAGTCTATAAGCCTTGGAGGCTGAGGCATATATTGGATTGTGAGTTCAAGACCAGTCTGGGCTTCGAACTGAGATCCCATCTCAAAAAAAAAAAAATTCAGATTTGTGACATAATTAAAATTTCTTTAGTCTACTCTCAAATATACCACAACTCTGGTATTTTTTATTTGCAAGTTCTCTATAACAAATAAAGACTCTATGAAAGACCTTGGTGAAACCCATGCTCACTGTCTGCTGTAATTCTACAGGAACCACACAGTCCTAGCAAATAAGGAAACAGGCCAACTGAATGTGAATTTACTCTCAATGAACAAATCCTGACCTCCCTAAGAGCACTTACAGATCAACCCAGAGAGGCATATCCAAGACCTTGCCCTGGACAGTGCCCCTTTAACTACTGTGAAATGTTAGGATGGAGCACTATCAAATCATTGCAGCCACCCACTTTACCTTGGGTATTCTCACAGATATGAATTCTTTAGAAGTCTCAAAAAAAAAAAAAAGACAGTGACAGCATCTAAAAGTTATATTCAGGAGCCTCTCTATAGGACCTCAGAAATGGTAACTTTTGGCAGGGCCATATTCATTCTAGAACAGCACATGTCACTCTCACTTTACTCCTATAGTTCAGCTCAGTGGTTGAGGAGAGCTGGAGAGGTGGACATAGGTCCTTTGTCTCAGCCACAGAAAACCAGTCAGGAATGGTTGTATACAACCCAGGAGTGAGCCAGTAGCCAGTAAACCAATTCCGTGTCTACCCACAGTGATTAATTCAGGGATAATCACTTCAAGCAATAAGAGTTAGGACAAAAATTTTACTGGGACTATTAGAAAACCAGACTTGTTCTTTTCTGCTGGGAACTCCAGCTCTAGAGGTGACGTAAGTCCAAGCTGCCATGGGCCACAATGAACACAAAACCAACATAGATACAGAGTCTCAACAGACAGACTGACTCCTAAGAACACTAATCCAGAGATACTGAAGCTGCCTCTTCATGGAGCCTTTAGTTTCTGTACCAATAATACACCCTTGTGCTTATGCCAAGTTAATTAAGCTTGAATCAGATTGTACATTCTCAATGGAAAGACTCCTGGCTAATCAAATTGTCTAAGCAGTCCTCACTTTAAGGATAAATTCAGTAAAGAAACAACCCTTCTATTTCACTTACCGACTGGTTTAGTATCCTGTAAACCTAAGACAAAAATGCCTTACAAGAATTTTTTGCTTGAGAACTTGTAATTGCAACTCTGGTACACAAGTTCACCCTTTTCTAAGCTGAGATAAAAAGGCACACCAGGAAGATGAGTAGACAGCAGCGGCTGCAGCAAAGACAATCTGGGCTCCCATTGGCTCACCTCAAACACTGTGAAGCTTGATTTCTGCTTTAGCACTGAACTTGCCACATTCTAAATTGCTGATGCAAGTAAAACTGCACAGAGTGGATGTGAAGAGACAACAGAAAGGCTGCTGCTCAGACATCTCTGCAAATCACATGGGTGTGGTGGGGGTGGGGCATGGGGGAGTCGCTGCCTCATACTCTATCCTATATCACAACTGAAAGAATCTAAAGCCTCATACTCTATTCCACTGCAACCTGGTTTGTAAGGATCACAGGAGCAAAAAAGCCACTGCTGCCACAAACATGGCATGGATAGAGAACAGAGGATGGAGATGACTAAACCCGTGTTGGGGATGGGAATTTGCAAGAACAGTCCCTGAACTTCAGTGTTTTCGAGATTGAAAAATCTTTTTTATTTGACTCTTATATTTGATGTATAGTACAAGTTGAGATACTTTCATTAACATAAAATTTCTCTCTCCCCAGCTACAGTGTGAGTCCTTTCAGACACTGGGCCTTAGCTTCCTAGACATACGACAGAACTGACCAAAACATAGATAAAGATATCTGGCAGCAGCCAGAGAGGTGGTGTACGCCCACGAGTGCAGCACTGGGGAGGCAGGACTTTGAGAGCTTGAAGTCAGCCTTGATACATAGTGAGACCATCTCACAAAACACACATGGGGGCAGGGGTGGGGGGAGGAGAAAAGATTTTTATAAGAAGAAAAAAAATCTGATGAAATTATCAAAATATGCAAAGATATCAGTTCTCCCAAGCTAGCCAAGTATGACCATGCTTAGCTTCCAAGATCGGATGAAATAGGATGCACCAAGGTTAAGTGTTTTGATGAGAGAAAAGATGCCTTACCAGTGGATAAGGCCTCCTCCCGAACATCTCCCTCATCAGGCTGATGAATATTCCAAGATGTCTTGGGAAGGAAAGCGATTTCTTCAGGTGATGTTAATCTCACCATGTCCATATGATTGCTCTGGAATTGGTACCGAGGGATGAAGCAGATTTTGCCTTGTTTGAAAATGTCCTTGATGATTTCTCCCGTCTCAATTTCATCTTGCATGCTCAGAAAGATGGAAATTCTTTTGGAATTTTGATACTGACTGTGAGCAATCACCTAAGTAAGAAATGACGGCAATTTTAATTTTTAAGACTGTATTCTTCATAAACTAGTAAATTCTCTTACCAATTTCCCTTTTGTCGTGGCCTTCTTCAAGGAAAGTGATGCAGTGAGAGTTGAGGCTACATCCTGATTCCTGGCTTTTATTTCAAACCTCAAGATTTGCATACTTGATTCTTTCATCTCTCTAATATGCCTATGCCAGACCCTATGGAAATTCCTTTAAAAGACACAGAATGAAAAAGCTGTCTATCATTAGATTCCCAGATGTGATCCCAATTTCCAGTTCCCAACAGTACATACACTTCAGGGACTTAGTTGAGGATCTGGGGCTTACTTTTTCTTTGAAATTTGGATCTTAAAAAAATTTCCAGTCCTTGGATCATTGGACATTTCTCCCATTGATTTTACCCACTTAAGTCCCATTGAGACCTAACCTTACTGACTTCTGCAGAACCTTTGCTACATTGTAGGGACATGCAACTCAATATTTCAGTCTATATGGTGAGTTCTGAGTCAATCACTGCTTATGTGTCCTAAAGGAAGGATTCTGAATCTGCCCGCAAACTCCCATAGAGAACATGCAGGTAACAGTCTCTTAGCTCAATCAGTGCCATTCCACTCAATTAGGTGCTCTCAGAGTTCATTAAGATGGGGGGAAAGGGCTCCTAGTGTAAGAATCCACACTTAGTAGAATCGCTCGTCAGGCAGTGGGAACTAAGTTCTGCTTATAAAGTCCTAGGCAGTCACCCAGACTCAGAAGCTGGTCCCTTACTCACTTTCTGTGTCTATTCCTTTTCTGTTCTCCCCTGCCCTTCAAGCTAAGAAAAGAAGGATAAAGCAAGGGCAGCTTACAAATATGACTGGCAGAAGGATACAAGGGAAGAAAGCCAAATTACATTAATACCAAGGGAAGAGAGAAGTTAAGCAAAACTTAGCCAACTGGGGCTATGGAAGGAAGTCCACCCTGTGAAGCTGCCAGGAGCTGTTGGCATTTCAGTGAAGCAAAAGAAAAGGTGAAACTCAGGTTTGGAGCAGGCCTGAGGCTTTTGACACCACTTACTGTATGAGAAAGTATTTGTTCTTAATCTCTTTAAAGCACAGTGTAGAAAACAAGAGCTGAATAAGCAGTAACACACAGCTAAAATTCAGTGTGAGACTATGCATATGCATTTGCCTTCCTTCCTCAAGCCCATTTACACTCTATCTGTTAGGAAGGGAGGAGGAAGACAACATTCCTATAAGACACAGGGAAGATGAGACAGTATTTATAGACAAAGCAGCACTAAAACATGGACACAGAAGGTGGGCAGAATCCACTCTTCCCTTGGAATCCCAAACAGTATCTGCACAAACGGAGGAAAGCTTGTAGCTAACACACTTTCATTCATAAACATATAGAGACAAGGGCCAGAGGTTTCACCCACTACCATGTACCAGGTCCTGAGTTGGGGCTCACTAGCCCCAAAGACAAAATATGCACAGCCAGCAAATGATTTTCAACCCTGATTCTGAAAAGCTGAAATACAAAATAGAAGGATTTTTAAATATAAAAAAATAAAATGGAAAAAAAAGTGAGTTAGTGGCAAACAGGTAATTCAAAAGACGGAGATGATTTTTACATTTTGATTAGTCTTCTCAGACAAACCGAAAACAATAACTGAATCTATAAAACATTAACAGACCGCTAGGGAAAGAAATCAGTAAGAGACCTAAGGAACACTCATTGGACATTAAAACTGCGATTGGCCAAATAAAAACAATCTAGGAGGAGGTCCTATAGGGAAGAAAGATTAAGAAAAAAATGAGAAAGTAGTTAAGAGATACAGAAGATTAATCTAGAGTCTTTATTATCTAATTTAAAAAAACTCTGAAAGATACAAAGGAAAAGTAGCAATCAAGATGTAAGAGTCTGAGTGAGAATGAACACCAGAGGGTCACACATTTCTATGTTTTGTTGTCTCTTCAAAGGGAGAGATATAAAACCTGTTTTACATCCAGAAGGCTGGGAATGAATTTAGTTAATAGCCTGGTGACCTCTGAACCATCTGTACGGTCAAGCCACATGAGGCTTCCCCAGACTCTCATGTCTGTCTCATTCTTCCTCCCTAGACCTTTACCTCAAGTGTTGTTTCTCCGTCAATAGAACCTATCTTTGTGGGAGACATCATGTGCACTTTATAAATGGGAGCAGAAGTGGTTAATAATCTGGTGACCTTGGCACCATCTGTATGACTGAGACCACACCAAGACCCTTAACTTGTCACATGTGGTCAGTCTATAGAATCCATCTCTATGGGAGAGACACATGTACCTTGTATAGAGTTTCTAAATAATTATGAGTTAATCTTTGTTCACACTGGATTATGTTAATTATAATCAGGAGACTTAAATATGTCTAAAATAAACCACCCGGTGTAAGACTCTAGACGTTTGAACCAACATCAGTTACTTAGTCATGTTGAGTCAGACTTCCTTCTTGCTTCATACTGATAACACTCTTCTGGTGTCTGTGGTCACAGAGACCACCAAAGTGAGCTTTGAGGTTCCAAAGCCCACAGCCTATGGCAGGCCCACTACCTTCATCTTGTGGGTAAGATTTAAGTGTTCAGCTACTTCTCAAGCTGCCTGCCTGCCTGCCTGCCTTCTTCAATGCTTCCCACTAAAATGATCACAGACCAGTCTTCTGAAACTGTAAGCAAGCCCAAATTAAATGCTTCCTTTTATAAGCTGCTTCAGAGCAATAGAACAATAACTAGCCACAAATTATAATACATAAATAAAAACTTTAGTCTCTAGATAGGAACCCATAGGTACTAAGCAGAATGAGGAAAAAATAATTAAATCTTGAAATAAATGGATCAAATTGGAGTTGAAAATATTTTAACATGTATTTAAAAGTTGCGTCTAGAGAGATGCCTCAGCAGTTTAAGATCATGCACTGCTCTTGCAGACAACCTGGGTTCAATTTCTAGCACCCACACAGGGACTTACAACCTGCCTTAACTCTATCTAGTTCCAAAGGACCTGGTACCCACTTCTAACCTAAGGCACCAGGCACACACACAATGTACTTACATCTGTGCAAGCAAAACACCAATACATCTCAACTACGAATAATGACAATCGTATAGGTATTTTCTTTAAAATAATCCCTTTGAGGATATACTCTAGGAAAGCTGAGAAGGAAAACTAAGTAAGAAAGGAGACAAAACAAGACAATGAGTACCAGAAACAACCCGAACTCAGAAGCAGCAACCCCAGGTGTAAGTGTCTGTGCAGTGAATGCAGCTAAATCACAACCTGAACAGTAAACTACCCGTGGATAAAACTCAGTCTAGTTTTGCCGAAAACAGGCGATTTAAAACTCCTAGAAAAACAGACCCAAATTCAATGTATGTTCTAAGTATGGACAAATACAATATAGCGCATTTTGAACAGTTGTATCACTGAACCATATCCTCAGCAATACTATTTTTCATTTGTCTGCTTCCTCTGCTAGATCTTTCGATCCGTTCCAGGCAACAATCATGTTTGTCATCTCTATTGCCCAACACACAGAAAAATGGTTTACTAGGTGTTCAACACATGCAAATGGATTACATTTAAACCTGAAAGTGCGGGCGTGGTTCGACAGTCTCTACGTCTACTAAAGCTGGCTGCAATGCCTTTCCTCGCAATAACAAAATAACTCGGTTTGCATGAACAAACCTGCCCAGGACGCAGCCCCCTCAGAAGCTACGGGGCTACCCAGAGCCCGCCCCTGCTCACGGCGCGCGTGCCCAGGAGCACGCGCAGGCAACCCGGAGAGGTGCGCCTGCGCAGACACGCTAGCCCAACCTTCCCGGAGTTTAACTCCCAGCAGTCTTCTCGCACCTTCTGTGTGAGGAGGTGAGACTGGCGCAGCCGTTCCTCCGCACTCAAGGCCCGCAAGCGCTGCTTCAGCTCTGCCCGCAGGCTCCGCTTGGCGCTGTACACTGCGACCGCCGCCATTTCCGGGCAAGCACCGCCCCGGTCACGCCCATCACCCTCAGCTGCGCTGTGGTCCATGGGTCGGAGCTCCAGGGGCTGGACTCCAAATTCCTGATCACGCCCCTTGCCTCTGTAAACCAGCAAAGGTACACAGGCCACTTAGGCATTTGAACAGACACCCGTTGTGTGGCAGCGGATAGCTGTGGCGTCCTTGACATTTTGTGCTTGATAGCTGGGGACGGTGCACGTAGCCCAGTACGCTTACCCTCTTTCACAGCCCACAAAAGGTAGCCATGCTTCTGCAGAAGGTCTAACAAAGGTTATCAACTATACTCCAGTACTCAATATTCATCTAATTGTGGAGTACAGGGCTGGAGAAGCATCAGATGGGCAAAGCAAGCCATATATGCGTACATCATAGTACATCATACCGGTAGACTCCTGATTCCTCCTGGTCAGTGGATAAAGCATTCTCCTTTACCACAAAGTGCCTTCCTCTCAATTTTTCAGTCAGTTGGCTCATTACTAATAGATTTTTGGGCCGCTTTTTATAACAAATGGCAGACCCTTTCTGAAAATGGATGTCTCCTCTCTGGAGAGCCCAGGATTCAGTCACCCTGTTCATTATTATAGAAGTATGTAACCGCTTTTGCCGCTGTTGGAATCTGCTGTTCAGAGACAAATAATGCCTTTCTCTAACAGGACGTTTGGCTGAGAGTGGAGCAGAGAATAAAGGAAGTAGATTTGAGGAGCACTAACTCAGCTTTATGTCACCACCCCATGTTCAGTAGCTGATTTTTGAGAGTTAACTTTTCAGAGCTGGGGAGATAGTTTAGTTGGTAAAATGCTTGTTACACAAGTTCAAGGAACTGAGTTCAGATCTTTGGCACCCGTGTAAAAGGATATGTAGTTCACTTCTGTACGATATAAGTGCCAGGAGACTAAGCAAGGTGGAAGAGAGAGAACAAAGATGAATAAAATTCTTATCATGGACAGTAAAACACTGAATTCACTTACATCTGGAATTGTGTCCTTATGCTTATAGACCTAATAATTCCTGTCAGTATGCCAATGTAATGTCCATTTAACAATACTTAAACATGAGTGTGGTGTATGAATCAGTTTCTCCTGAAAACATGTTAGACATGGAAAATCCTGAGCCATCCTCAGACTTAGGGAGTCCAAATAGTAATCTTAACATTGTCCTCAGGTGACCCCTACCCATAATAATGTTTGCGAATCACTACCATAAATCAATGTATTCAGCAACTATTAATTTGCAGGAAGAAACAACTTAGAATAACAGAAGCATGCATGTGGTAAAGGCTTTTATCACCAGCACTACAAAAAAAAAAAACTGTACATGTTAAATTCGGAAGGTGGGGCTTTTCTGGATATCCCTGACAATTATATATGGCTCCCTATATAGACACATCCCTTCAACAATAAATACATAGTCTAACAGCATAACCCAGGGGTAAAGTGCCTGCCTAACATGTACGAGGCTCTTGGTTTGATCACCAGTGGTGCAAAAGTAATGAGAGTTTTGACAAAAATATATGAGTTACATATGTACATTTTCTTCAAGGATGTATTTGTACCTATAACTACATGCAATCTTAGCGTGTAAAGCTCTCTAGAGTTATATGCGACTATAGGGGGTGCATTAGCGAGCCCATGCTGAGGCACCCCCTCCAGGTACCAGTCATAAGACAAATAGCTTATAAACTGAAGCTTGGGGGGGCATTGAAAGGGAAGATTGAGAAGGGAATAAAGACAGAGAAAGAGAAGAGAGAGGGGGCAGGGAAAGAGAAGAGAAGCTGGCCAGAATGCATGTGGAGGAAAGGAGGGAAAAGGAGACAGAGAGACCAGAGACTGGGTCATCAGAGAGAGAAAAGGGTCTGAGAGAGCCCCTTGATGCCAAACAGTCCTTTTATAGTCAGCCAGTCTCCTACCTGACTGTTGCTAGGTAACTGTTGGGCAGAGCCTAGAAGGAATGCTAACACCACCATGACAGGATCACTGATATCACTATTTCCCCAGTGTTTTCAATCATCTGGAGCCATTATTTCCAGTAGAAATCAAAATCATAAGAAGACTCAGTAGCATAAAAGTTTCAGATACTAGGGGAAGCTGTACTTGATACTGAACAGTGCTGAAACTAAGGAAGAAGAGATCACATTCATTTCATTCATTTAGCAAACAGGTTGTTAAAGGTCTCACAGGGCAGTGTCTGAACCTTGAAGTTTCTAGGCCATTCTAAGCTACATAGCAAGATCCTGACTCAAAACAAAAGCAAAGAAAGGTCAAATAAAATGTCTTGAATGTGGTGGCACACACCTCAACTCTCAGCATTCAGAAGACTGAGGCAGGAGGACTGTGCTGATAGGATCATGATAAGCTACACAATGAGACGTGTGTGTGTGTGTGTGTGTGTGTGTGTGTGTGTGTGTGTCTTAAAAAAACAGTTTCAAGTTTTGAAGGTGAAATTCCCCCACCCACAGTCACATGTGTCTGAACACTTAAGTCCCCCATCAGGTGGCACTGTTTCAGGGTGTTGTGGAACATTCTAACAAGTGGCTCACTGTGGGCATCAGAGCTCAAAGTGATAACTGGTTCTGACTCACCTCAACAGGATTCTAAGTAACTCCCTATCTGGTGTTCTTGCTTATTTCTTTCCACTTGTCTAGTTTAAACGTGGTGATAAAACAGAAGACCATTCTGTTTAGGATATGAAGCCGTTGCTATGCACAAAGCCTGGAGGCTCGACCTCCAACGCCGCACAAGTTGAATGTGGCAATACCATATCTGTAGTCCTAGCCCTCAGAATGACCAGAAGTTAAGTTCATTACTGACTTGCTCTGTGTCTTTGTTTCCACAATTAGGAATAACCTCTGAGATTACTTGTAAAGACGCACCTAGCCTTGGAAAGAGAGGATCTTTCTTTACAGGACCTACCAACAGCCTCAAGGGAAATATAATACAAGTGATCTAGACCAAAATAGAGGATTTCTATGTTGCCATCTTGATCTACTGGAACAAGGTCTAACAAAAGGTAGTTCTCTCTGTGTGTCTCTGTCTCTGTCTCTGTCTCTGTCTCTGTCTCTGTCTCTCTCTCTCTCTCTCTCTCTCTCTCTCTCTCTCTCTCTCTCACCCACCCACCCACCCACACACACACACACACACACTCACAAATCAAATTTAATAATGGCTTGATATTCCTTAATTTAGCTACTTTTGTTCAAACCTCTCCAGTTTCTTGCTGTAGAAGCAGAAAGAGCAGTGATCACTTCTTGACTATTAGAAAATCAGACTGATACCATATAACCTGACTATTGCCTATGACTTGACTTGGGGAAAATGAGTTCCACTTTTTGTATCTTGCCTTGGGAGAAAATGTGGGTTGGTGAGAGAAAGAAGGCAAGAGAAGGTCAGAGAGGACAATGATTTTCTCTTAGTCCCAGCACTGCTTATCTGACTGTCCTATCCATGAACCCCAGATGAAAGGCCAAAGAGTAAAGGTTGAGGAGAGGGCATCAATGAAAAACTGTAAAAAGCCAGGGACTCTGAGGATGGATATATATGAGTGTGACATGGACCTGGGAAAAGGTAGGAAGCAGATTTTAGCCTCCATAAGGTTTAGCCTAGTAACACAGCCTTGTAGGTCATGAGCACATCCTTATGGAAAGGTCTCTACCTCATGGCAGAAGTACCAAAAGGACCCTTCCAGGTCATCATCAGCCCTTACTTTAATACCTGTCCCCTGTATTGAATGACAGACTCAAAACCGAAATCATGAAACACATTCAGAAAAAAATATTAGTAATTTATTCATTAAAGTGGAAACAAAAATATCTGCATCTTTGGAAAGTCAAGTTTTGTCCTCTATGTTATCTGTTTGTAAATGGAAATACCAAGTGCTGGTAACCATTCTCTCAGGAGCCAGGGTTCTCTCTGGTCAGTAGTGTTGCTTGAGGAGAAAGAGCATTTCCCAGATCTGCCCTGTCATCTGTAGAAAACTCAGCCAGCCAGATTTAGGTTCAAACTTCTTTATGAAGCCATCTTCCTATGAGAACAAATTGAACATTTAAAAATCGATGGGATGTTCTTCTCTCTACTCTCACCAGCTGTAGTCGTTATATTCTCAACATTGTTCTCTACTCCAAGGCTAAACTCCTTTAAAAACCCAATAGAAATATAGTTTTAGCTACATATGCTAATTTTACTTCTTTTGTTTTGTAGCCACATAGTAAGAAGTATCTTAGTCAATCTTCTATTGCTATAAAGAGACACATAACCAAGGCAGCTCTTATCAGAGGAAGCATTTAATTGGGGGCTTGCTTTTGGTCGCAGAGGTTAGTCCATTATCATCATGGCATGACACATGATGGCACACAGGCTTTTAAGCGCTGTATCTTGATCTGATTCGTAGGCAGAGAGAGAGAAACAGACAGGCAGGCAGACAGACAGACAGATAGACAGACAGACTTTGGAGTTGGCCTGGGCTTTTGAAACCTGTTACTGACACACTTTCTCCAAGAAGGACACACCTCCTAATCCTATTAATCCTTTTGAATACTGACACTTCCTAATGTCTAAGCATTCTAATATGAGTCCATGGGGACCATTCTTAATCAAACCACCAGAAGTGAAAAAGAAAACAATAATAATTTGAAAACATATGTAATTCAATGTATATTAAGTATGTGAATATTCTTTCAGTGTGTAGACAGTATGAAATCATGTTTGAGATGTTATATTCTACTATGCCTATCAGATATTCAAAATTCAAAGAGTAATACTTTCCTTTTCACTCAAAGTAGCTTTGTTTCTGATGCTCATTGGCCATAAACTCTAGGGAAAGGAATTTTCTCTTTTTCTTCTCTTTATCTTTTAATTGCTTAGCACTGAAAATTTTATATTTATATTTATATTTATTTACAAACTGTATTCCCCTTAGAATTATAAAGACTCATAGTAAATACAAACTAAACCAATGTTTGAACCTAAGAAAATGTTGATTTATCATTTCCACTGTAATTCCTTTTTCTTTTAACTAGAAAAACCCAGACTGATAGAAATGATTCAAGTCTCTGAACACACACACACACACACACACACACACACACACACACACACACCAATGACTTGTAGCACACTGTAACAACATTTTTACAACTTAAAATCTATGATTCTATGTTGGTTGGAAATTACTTCCACCTTATGCTAATTCCTATTTTATCTAATGAGTACAGTGAAGCTGGGGGCTGGGGGTGGGGGAAGTTACCTAAGTTAACAGAACTCATTGTGTGGTAGCACACTGTGGTTTGGGTACTTGTGAGACAGAGACAGGAGGATTACTGTAAGCAAGTCTTACCACACAGTGAGTTCTGAGCCATCCTGGGTTATAGAGCAAGGCACTGTGCCACAAATTAATAAATGATAACATAATTCTTTGCCTGGACAGAGTGTGGGATGCAAACATTTCACTCCTTTTCACTCCCTATATTTCAAAACAAACACAAGAAAGACTACAAACATTTATTTTTGTTGTTTTGAGACAGGATCATATGTAGTCCAGGCCTGCCTAGAACTCATCAAGTAGCAAGAAATGACCTTGAACTTTAGAATCTTCTGTCTCTACCTCCTAGCTCTGGAATTACAGCCATGCCCCATCATGCTGGGTTCAGGCAGTACTGGGGATAGACCCCCAAGACATCATGCATGGTAAGCAAGTACTCTACCAACTGAGGTACATCCCCAGACTGTGCTTGCAGAGTGTGTTTGCATGTTCTCTGCATCACCACCCCTAATACATTCTATGTCTATCTAGCAAACATTTGCTCTGCATCTTGTAAGTTCCAGAATTAAAATGTCCCCAAATGTCTATACCCTAATGGGACAAATCCAAAAACAGTGAATCAGATACAGCTCCTTGAGAATCAGAGGACTCTGGAAATCTCTGCAGATCTTGAAATTAATAGTTGTGGAATCATCAGCAAACTAGGGGGAATCATTACCAGTCAGGGGAATTTCCCATGTGAATAATTTACCAAGAAAGTCTCTGCGTGCTGTGTACAGGGTCAGCTGTGACACACGTGATGTCATGTCCCAACAGAAAGAAGACATTGCTCATTCCCCTGTTTCCTCATCTTCTAACCTTACATTCTCACGTATTTCCCACAGTCTCGGGATTTTTTGACATTTCTTGTTCCTCTTCCAAGAATATTCATAAACTTATATCAGATAGGTACAGTGGTAGCTTCTAAAATGATCTTTTATTAACAGGAGAGCCAATCATTGTCTGGGCAGTTAACATGCTAACTTGTTACATATTTCCAGCTTCTAAGGTAAAGGAAAAGAAAAAGCTAAATGCAGATAAAAATAGTTGAAATATATACATATATACATTATGTATACATATACATACACACACACACACTATATATATATATATATATATATATATATATATATAATTAAAACCAGGAGAAATAGATTTACAGAAAATACTTTATTCATTCAAATGTAAGAAAAATAATCAGGCCTTAATAGTTGAAAGAGAAGTTCACTGAAGCTTAAATCACTAAGTATATGAGGAAACATTTTAAATTAACAGCAAATAAGGAAATTTACATTTCAATACCATCATGGATGTAAAGATATTTTTTAGATAGGTTCTTCTAAAAGTATTTTCTTTACCAATGCTATTATATAAAAATAAATATACACATAAGGATTCATTATCAAATTAATAATGTAGTAATAAACAAGAAATGCCCTGGTCTGATTATTTCTGGCAAGAATGATAATACATTAAATTGGGCTACACTAGTTTTGAGAAAGCTTAAAACATAAAATAATATACCAAGATGCCATGGTTTGACTACCTTCCAAAACTCATGTTGACTCTTAATTGCTATTTTGATAATGTTGAGTTGAAATCTTTAAGAGATGCGCTGGTTATGGGAGTACCTCTTTCATGGCCAGATCAAGACTGTTATCTGAAGAGTGGATTTGTTATACAAAAAACATGTGGTCAGCCATTTATTTATCTTTCCTCCCCCATTCCTTCCTTCCCTCCATCTCTGCCTTTCTTACTTCCTGGGTCCTTCTCCCGTATTTCAGCAAGAAGGCTTTTACCAGCCTTCATCAATGCTGGTGCCCTTGGATGCTGGCACTTTCAAACTCCCTAAAACAACTTCCTTTTTTTCTCATAATTTACTGTGTGAGATATATTATAGCCTTACAAAACAGATATACAGTTTCCTCTCTAAAGATAATTCATTCAAGAGCTGTTTTTGGTTGTCTGGGGCTATAGTTCCATGGTGGAGCATTGCTGAAAATTCACAGATTCTGACTATTTATACCTTTAGAAATAACTTTACTGGGATAGATGGTTAATCAGTCATCTCTGTGCCTCTGTATATCACTCCGCCCATTCACTTTGTCACCAAAGTAAACATACCATTATTTAAAGCAAGAAGAAAGAAAACAAGAGGGGAGGAAGGGAAGAAAAAGAAGATAGGACCTCTTAGCCTAACTCATACAACTCTTATTACTCTGGTTACTCAAAAGAGACCAATTTGGTGTATCCTACTTCTAAAAGGGATTTCTTTTTGTATTTAGAGTAGTTTTAAAAATTATATTTAACATTCTTGGAATTTCCCATGTGATCCCCATACTCACATAATTCTATTTACATATTCACAAACTACTTTTATGAGAAAACTTTCTAGTTCTTTAGTATAGATATTATTGTCTTCACTTTATTACATTATGATATATTATGCTATACATAATACATAAGAAATCTGAATCTTGGAGTACTTCCTAGGTAACACCTTAGGTTATTTCTCTAATTAGTAGGAAAATTTAGAGTTCAAGCCACAGATTTCGATGTCAGTTCCTGAGAGCAATAGCTATGTGTCAGGTACTTTCTGCACAATTAGGGTATATGCTAAGCAGGAAGGACACTGTGCTGTGTATAAAAGTATAGCCCCTCAACCCCTTGTGGAGTTAATGACCAAGAACTCTTTTATCCATAAGCCTGGACACAGAAAAGTGCTTCATTAAAGAGTATGGAAATAGGAAAGTCACTTGAATCAAACTAAAGCATGAATTACAAAGGGTGAGACACTGAGTTTCCTCTTAAGCTCATTCTTAGTTTTTGAGTTAGGGTCTTACCCACACTTGTCCTTAAAATTCCCCTGTGCTCAAGCAATGTTCCTCTAGCCTTTGCTTTTGAGTAGCTGAGATTATAGACACCCAGCTACTAAAATGTACTCCAGTGGCTTTAGGAACTATCTTTTCCTCCCGAATGCTGATGACAGAAAAAGAATCGCATTAAATCTTCTACCAGACATTATGAGTCCAACCTTGCAATTCAAACTGGTAGAGGGACCTGGAGAAAATAATAGTAAACATAGAAAAGAAATAGTAAACATAAAGAAAAACATTGATGACAGGTTGAAAACTAAAAGGAATATATAAGAGTAGGAAAGAAAAGAGGAAGGAAGAGAGGGAGGAAAGAGAATGAATGGAACCAGACCCCCAGAGCTTCCAGGGACTAAACCACCAACCAAAGAGCCATGGAGGGACCCATGGCTCCAGCTGCGTATGTAGCAGAGGATAGCCTTGTCAGGCATCATTGGGAAGAGAGGCCCTTGGTCCTGTGAAGGCTCAATGTCCCAGTGTAAGGGAATGCTAGGGCAGTGAGGTGAGAATGGGTGGGTGGGTGGGTGGGTGGGGGAGCACCTTCATAGAAGCAGAGAGAGGGGGCATGGGATGGGGGGTTCCCAAGGGGAAATTTGGAAAGGGGATAACATTTGAAATGTTAATAAATATAATATCCAATTGAGAGAGAGAGAGAGAGAGAGAGAGAGAGAGAGAGAGAGAAGTAATGGACAAATGGGGAGGAGAGGGTTCACACTGAGTTTTTTAAAATCAAATAAGGAGTGAGATTATCCACCACATTACTGATAATCTCACGTTTTTCCCCTTAGTGCACCTGAGGTCCATGCTGACTAATGCTAGTGTTGGTATTAATGTTAGCATTCATTAGTAATAATAATAGTATTAAATTTGTACTGAGTGCTCATTTGTAGGAATTGCTCTGGATCCTTTATGTGTAACTAATGTATGTGATCTTTATGCCAACCCCAGCAGATAGTTTGCAATATGGCCTATTTTTCCTGACAAGGAAACAAAGTATAGAGAAGTTACATAAGTTGTTCCGGTCACATGGATGGTAAGCACTGAGCCCTAAAATGAAGGCAGCCCTGTTTTACTTGGAGTTAGTGCTCTTCACATCTCTGCTGTGCTTCTGTACCACATCTTGCTCTGAAATTCTCATAGTGTTTCCAGGCATGTTTCAGGTGGAATGAGACCATAGGTTTCATGTTTTGTGATGAGTTTGGAGGTTCTCCTTTCAGAAAAAAAAAAGGAAAAAATTGTAAAATATCCATTTTCCTTTCCTACTGGGCCATCTGACCATTGGCACAGACATGGGGCTGAGTGTTTTCTACAAAATGAAACATTCAAAGTCAACCAAATCATCAGAACAGATTTGCCAAAGGCACTGTGGGAAAAAAAAGAAAAAGAAAAAGTACCAGTTTGCCATGCCTGAGTCTAGTGACTCACTATATAGCGCTGTTTTCCATTAGCAGAATATAGCTGGAGTACGGTATTGAGATTGCTTGTAACTGATCTCAAACACCTGTTCTGTCATGTTTGTCATGTTGACAACATAAGCTCACTGCTAAAGAAAAGATCTAAGAACCTGCATAGAAGCTTTGTGAAAGTGGTGCGCGCTCGTGTGTGTGTGTGTGTGTGTGTGTGTGTGTGTGTGTGTGTGTGTGTGTGAGAGAGAGAGAGAGAGAGAGACAGAGACAGAGACAGAGACAGAGACAAGACAGAGACAGAGACAGAGTCAGATAGACAAACACAGAGACAGGGATGTTCTTTTTATATCTCTACTATTGTGTATATGCTAATATCTCTGTGAATCCCAGATGATGAACACATTTCTAGAGATTCTAAGAGAGATTCCAAACCCTTCATTCATTTGTATTTTAAGAATTCACACAGTACATTAGAAAGGAGTCAGATTTTTGAGGAACAAATATTCTGTGTCTTCCACATGCTGTGCTAGACAACAAGAACATAGTGTAAACCTATGGAGCTTGTGAGGTTCTTTGCTACAGACTCATTTGTGACCTCTGGACTAAAAGACACTTGCCTTCACTTAAGGTATACACAGTGCAGCAGAAAATTTTCTGAGTTCTTCCAGCCAATTAGAAGAAACATAATATCTGACATGTTTCACCTAGACCCAAATCAGGCCAAGTTAGAAAGAGCAGTAGTTAAAACATTGAAAAGGAGAACTGATTTACAGTAAGACAGCACTAAGCAAGCAGACTTGCAACAAAACAGAAATGCAACAGCCACTGTTTAATACAGTCGATTGCACCAAACTTTCAAACACTTGTAATTAATGAAGACATAAACAATTTTAGAACATAAGAAACAAACTTCCAAAAAATCTACCACATAGAAAAACTTTCAAAGTTCCTATAAGTTAATAAAGCCATTGAAAACCAGGCAAAAGATATAAACAGGCAATTCTAAGAATTAGTCAATAAACATGAATATACTAGGCTCAACATAAAGAGAAGCTGTACTAGTAACCAAGGGGAAAATGAATTAACACAAGATAACTAATTATATGTATTTAGTGTAACAAAGTGGAGACATTTAATAGATTACTAGGACCTTGTATTAGTCTACTTGTACTAAGGAAATACTGGACACTCTTAACATGCTTCTGGCAGGTTTATAATTTGGTAGAACCACTATGGTAGAGAAAATCTAGTAATTTCAAAGTAAATATACATCATGTAGCAAATAATTTTACAAGGAAATATCCCCCCTAGAAAACATGCCTATACACTGGAGAAACTACCTATACAATGTATTCAATGAAGCACTACTTTTGACAGAAAGGTCTGGAAATAACTCAGATAAATACACTTCAGCTGGAAGAGACCAGCTCTTCAACAACACACACACACACAACAAAACACATTAGGAACTCTTTTAATTTTTATTTATGGTGCTAGGGGTTGAATTAGAGATCTTGTTCACATAATAAGGAGACTCCATAATTGATGTACCTCACTACCTCAGGCCATAAAATATTCATTAAAGTGTTATATTGAGTGCCCCGGGTTGACAAAAACAGATACAGAATAAATCTATGTACTGTTTTGGTGGGGGAATGAAAGAGTCCTCCCTGTGACCTCCCTGGGCCTTCTGCTGGCCTTCTGCTGACTTACTGTGCAGTTGAAGATGACCTTGACGTTTTGGCCCTTCTATCTTTGTTTCCTCAGTTCCAGAATGGGCACTTCCATGTACAGCCCAGATACCAGTTTGCAGAATATTTCCCAGAAAGACTACCACAGGCTAAGGATACAGTACACTGATAGAACATGTGCTCAGATTGCATTAGGCTCTAGGTTTGATCCCTGGTGACAAAGGGCTGGGGTTGGGGGAGTCTGGTTAGCCACCCATGGTAGTGTGCTAAGAAAATGGAGATTGTCAGTATGTAAGTAATGAATGTACAAAACTGTATGTATGGTTGACTATTAGAACACAATCAAGTACATAATACCAGTTCTTTCTGTACTAGCTCTCGATTGTCATGAGAAACCCTAGTAACAGGCAGGCACTTGGGGATCTGCACTGCTGATTCTGAAAATATGGTTAGAAAAATGGTGCTGTTCTCAGGCTCAGACCTCACAGCTAGAATTAAAGCTGGGGATGCAAATGTTCTCCAACTAAAGAAAAAAGGAGGGGTGTAGCTGGAGAGATGGCTCAGCAGTTAAGAAGACTGACTGCTTTTAGAGGTCCTGAGTTCAATTCCCAGCAACCACATGGTGGCTCACAACCGTACGTAATGAGATCTGATGGCCTCTTCTGGTGTGTCTGAAGACAGCTTCAGTGTACTCACATACATTAAATAAATATATAAATCTTATTTTTAAAAGTCTTAAGAATAAACATTTCCTGTAGGAACCACTGGAAATGACCCAGGGGAATTTTTTTGTTGTTTAATTTTATTTAAGGGCATCCAAAAATAAGGCATACAAACAGACTGAAGTCCTTTGATTGTTATTTTCTTGTCTGTTTTAATTAGTAAGGAAACTCTTCATTCCTATTCTTCTACAGGGAAATGTAAAAAAAAAAACAAAGACATCACACATACCCAGCCTCCATTCTGCCGTATCCATTCTCCTGTATTATTCATTATGAATTCTGCCACAAAACTGGAAACTTGCTTGTAAGCACCCACATCCAGGGCAATCTGCTCTTGTGGAAGTTTTTTGAGGAGAACGCCCCCAAAGGCAAATACAGTCACAATCCTCCCCCAGTTAACGATGCCATCCTCAAATTCTTTTTCCATCACCTGGTTGAATATTATTCTGGCAGTATCTATGGATTCCACATGAAAGTCATCCAAGTATGGCTTCAGATTCTTTTCAACTTCCTTCTGAACAGAGAATGCAACTCTTTGTAGCACTCTGGATGTTTTGCTTGGAGCCGATTCAAAGACAGGTACCTGCAGGACATACTGAAGATAGTTCTCAGCCAGGGAGTGGATATACATGAGCTCATGGTCAGTCATCTTCTCTGGCAGAGCTGGCTGGAGCTGTCCACCTAGAGGCCAAGGAGGCAAAGACTGTAAAGATAGGGCTTGTCAGGGGAGGAACCCTAATCATATCTGGAGGTTGCTGGAATTTCTGTTTGCATCATGTCACAGTGTCCTTCCTTCTCGTCACTTTGGTGCGTGGGTTGTGTGTGAAAGCCAAAGTTCAAACCATGAAGGAGGAAAATGTTTCAGAACAACACACCACTTCCTCTTCCTCTTATGATTCAGTTTAAAAGTCAAAAATGAGAGGATGTGGAGAAACAAGATCCTTGTAAGTAGCTGGGAACTAAAGGCCCTTCAAAGTCACTCTGGAAATAGTACTTGAGAAGTAGATATACTGGGCTGAGAGGAGAAAAAAACTAGCTCCTTTCATCAATTTATAATTTCTGATAGAAAACAATCCAGCTTAAAACCAACTCAGTACATACTTCTTTTTTTAAGTGTTCATTTATTTTTTTCTTTGTATTTGCCTGAGTGTATGTATATGTATGTATATGTATGTGCAGGGATACCCACAGAAGCTAGAAGAAGGCATTGGATCTCTTAGAATATGAGTTACAGGCTGTCTGGTGCAGTTGCTGGGGCAGCAAGTGTTCTTAATTCCCGAGTCACCTCTCAAGTCCTTAAAACATCTTATATTATATACATTATACATTATCTGGGTTAGAAATCATGGGAGAAATTAGGAATACTGACCTAAGAGTCATAGTGCCTCGTCTCAGTTGTAGACAAATCCTTCTTCCTGTTTATTGTGGCTTTGGCCTGAACTTGAAAAAGGAAGCCATCTAGACTGACTTTAGAGGCTTAGGGTGAAGCTAAAGGAGACGACCTAAATACTGCTCCTGTGACTGTGTCTGGTGAGATGTAGGTGCTTCATGATGCTCCTCTTCATTCTGTCATGAATGAATGATGATTTGGGTCACCCCCCTGTCCCAGTGAGTACAGAACTTCTAGAGTCCACAATTTGAAGTTAAGAGAAAATATTTCATTTTGTTGAGTTTTGATAAGCAACTCTGAGAGCTTAGTGGAGACTGTGAAATCAGTGGTTAAGGCAACAGTGAAACTTTGAATTGGACCTTACATATCCTCACCTAAGTATGTAGCAGTGAAAGCAGCTGCTGAATGCACAGAGATGAAAAGCTGTGTTTCTCTGACAACTTCAGGCTGAAGAGCCAGTGATGGAGAAATAGAAAAAAGTCATATCCTTGGAAATATCAATTGTTTCCTCCTTCTGTTTCCCTCCTCCCATACATGCAACAACTTTTATTCTTTGCATCAGCATCTTATGAGCACTGGCAAACACAGAAGAGGAACTCATTCACAAGTTGTATTTTTGAACGGTACTATAAAGTTGAGAAGGGAGAGAGAGAAACTACTTAGAGTGCTAGGAAATAAAAAAGTGTGGTAGACATAGAAACACTGATAGACATTTGAAACATTGTGATAGACATTGATTCAAAGCCAGCTGACCTATCTTAAACCCTCCACCAACTTTTCACTAGAGGCCACAGGCCCCATCCATGGTCTGTTTCCATTCAGTGACAGCAAGGCAGGACTGTGAAGCCACACTCCCATACAAGCCAATGAATGTCCTCAGGAGGAAACTGGTTATATAACTTTCCGCAGCATGTAGATTATATTAACCAGTTTCCTGAGAGCCCTGCAAACCCACTTCTCACACTCTTCTTTCTTCCTCACAAGGGTCAGTTCTGAGTTCCTCGCTTGCAGCTTGCCAATGTCTTCTGGCTCCCTCCCTACCTCCTCTCACAGAACTTTCCTCAGCTTATCTCCTCACATCTATTTAACACAGAATTTTCTTTTTTGGAGTATCCATACAGAACAGAAAGCTCATGGGTCTAGAGCCATCACAGTTCTCTAATATTTTACCGTGCAAAAGTCCTCTGTGACTATGTTCATTAGCTCATAGATCACAAGGCCAGAGCTCCTTTCTGACCTCTCATGGTACTTGAGCATCCTACGAACCAGCACAATGACAGGAGGATTGTTAGTCCTGTGATGTCCAGAATTTCTGAAAAAGTGATCAACGAATGTGGCTTAAGATTTCAACATTCTTCTGTGGTCAACGGTACCTTTTCCATATCTTCTTACTGTTCCACCTATTGCCTTAAGTCTGGACCCAGGAAAGGTAAATAGCTGGTCTTTGTTGAATAGTTGAAATACAATTACATCAAAGCTAGGTCCAACTATATTTAAATTTTACATTTCTGAAATATTTGTCCCAAAAGGAACTACCTTTAATTTTTTTTTT
>JANHMN010000020.1:19512472-19526689 GCA_030674055.1 Rhabdomys pumilio
CACAGTCAGGGCCAGAAAAAGGAAGGTTCTGCTTTTCGCTGGCTTATCGTCTGGTTCCAGCATCTGCAAGAGACCTTGATTCAAGGAGGGAAGGAGGAAAAGGGAAAAAGCAGGATTGTTTTAATTTACCCTTCTGATACTTTTTTTGTTTGTTTTTTCTTTCTTTTTTTTAATTGGATTGTTTATTTACATTTCAGATGCCATCCCCTTTCCCCATTTCCCCTCCCTATAAAACCCCTATCCCATGCCCCCTTTTCCTTTTTGCTTTTATACAATTTTTTAAAAATGTTAATCAAAGGCTTTATAAGTATGGTAATGCTCAATCAGAAGTGTAACCCAATACCTAACCTAGATATATAAACTATCTTTGACTGGTGGAGACACGTAAACTTTTGCTTCTATGCCCCCTCTCTCTTTCTCTCTTTTTCTCTCTCATTACCTAGCTTCTCCTCTACTTCATCTTCTCCTCTCCTTACTTCACCTTTTCCTCTCGGTGCTCCTTCCCCCTTAGCTCCTCCTACATATCACTCTTCCTGTTAAAATAAAACTTTTCACTCAAAATACAATTAGAGCATAATTATTCCTATTAGTACCAGTGAGGTACAAGATAGTCTTAATACCCAGTCCATCATTTAGTTGACTAACCAGAACCTCTGTCGTCTCTCTTGACTAAAACACTTAGTTTTGAACCTGACTTTTTATTGGCTTTAGAATGAATGTCAGCTGAAAACCATCCACTCAGATCTTTTCTCTCAAAGTAAATAGCCAGGATTGGCTATGAGACTATAGGTCTTCAACCCCATCAGAAATCCAGAATGACCAAGTTACTGAAGTTGTGGGAAGCACTAAGCATAGCTTCTAAAACTTAGCCAATTTATAGAGGCCACTGAACACCTGGACAGCTCCTATACTACCGAACGTTGGAGCATCAAATCTTCAGCCTTCTGTCCCAGAATCTTCTGACAGACCTTAGTGATGCAGAATTATTAAGGGCTGATTACTCTGTCTAGGCAGATATAATCAGTCGACTATTCTGCAAGTGTGTCCTTTTTTGGACAGTAATTTGTCTGTAGATGGAGAGAGATAATTCTTGCCTAGTGGCTGTCTCACCACAACTGGAGTAACTCCAAGGATGCTCAATTTCTTCTTAGAATCCAAGACAGGAAGCTGTCAGGATCAGACAGGTCTCTAATCAAAATGAACATTCTTATATAAATATCTGTGATGTCAATTCTATGGATTTCTAACGTTTTGAAATCCAACTATCCATGTAAGGTAACCTGGACTGTTGTCTGTTAACTCCTCTCAGCTATTTCTAAATAAAATATAGAAAACACCCTAACAATAAACTCAAAGTCATGAATTTGCTATAGTCCCTTAACTCACAGGCTAACAGTTCCAAATCAGTTCAAAAGTTAAAGAAGGACTGGGTCTAAGCCTTGTATTCCTAAATGTGTTATACAGGCACAATGCCCATGAGAGTATCAATATTCATTTCACTTTTATATCAATAAGAAGCTCATACCAATGAAAACCTTAAATTTGAAATCCAAGTAAATTCTGTACCATTTAAGAAATTATAACTTCATCTTGATACTAATTATACAGATTTCTACCAATAGGTTATGACTATGCCATAAATCCTAGCTAATCCTCCCTGTTCCAACAAAACCACTACTTTTCCCCTGAAAGACAGCCCAGTATTAATCACCTTAGTCCCCAAACCCAGAAAATAGGGGCGCTGACTCTTCTTTAACTTCTTCAAGCTGATTATGGGCGTTGAGATATTAGAACAGGGGTTGGGGGAGGAGTAAATTGATAAGCCTCTGACACTGTGTCTTCACTGCATCCAGATGGAATTCCAGGACATTGGAGGTTTGAGCAGGTCTGCTCATTTTGCGTGATGAGTAGATACACCAAGCCTGTGTATTCTGCAATATACAATTCTCAGAACAAGTTTTAGTATCAAGAAATTTTTTTTCCTAGAGGGCTGACATTTTTTTAAAGATGTTGGTTCTAACAACTTTTTCCCCCTTTTTAATTGGTCATAATATTTACATTTCAAATTTTATCCTCTTATCCCATTTCCCCCACCACCCAGGAACCCCTTATCTCCTCCCCCCTCCTTGTGCTTCTATGAGGGTGTAATTTTCCAGTTTCTATGATGCTATTTCCATTAACATAAACTGCCTCCTAAATTTCTAAATCCTTTCATTTGTGTTATTAAATCTCCTATTTTTTTCTTTTTTTTTCTCTTTTTTTCTTTTTTTATCTCTTTTTTTAATTAGGTATTATATTTACCTTTCAGATTTTATCCCCTTACCCCACTTCCTCCCACTACCCATAAACCTCCTATCCCATCCCCCCCCCTCATGCTTCTATGAGGCTGTACTCGCACCTAACCCCCAACCCCACTACCCCCTCTCCACCCTCACATTCTCCTCCACTCTGTGTTCATTTTACATGGAATCAAGAATCTCCTCTCCCACCTATGCCCAACAAGGCCATCCTCCCCTACGTATACCGCTGGAGTCATAGGTCCCTCCCTATGGGCTCCCAAGCTGGTGGTTTAGACTCTGGGGGGCTCTGGTATTGTTTGATATTGTTGCTTTCCTCCTGGGGTCACAAACTCTTTCTGATCCTTGAGTCTTCTCTCTAAGTTCTCCGTTGGGAAACTCTTGATCATATTAGTGGTTAACTGTGAGCAAAGTCCTCTGTATGTGTCAGTCTCTGGCAGACCTCTAAGGAGACAGCTATATCATATTCTTGACAGCATGCACTTCCAGCCATCCACATCAGTTTCTAGCTTAGGTGACTGTACATGGGATGGATACCCAGGTGGAATGGTCTCCTGATGACCCCTCATTCAGTTTCTGTCCCATGTTTTGTTTCCATAATTGCTCCCTTGAGTATTTTTGTTACTCATTTTAAGTAGAACTGAGGCGTCCCCTCTTGGTCTTCCTTCTTCATGAGCTTCATGTGGTCTGTGGGTTGAATCTTCGCTAATCCAAGTTTTTGGGCTAACAGCTGCTTAACAGTGAGTAAATACTATGTGTGTTCTTTTGTGATTGGATTAACTCACTCAGGATGATAATTTCTAGATCCATCCATTTACCTAAAAATTTCTCGAATTCATTATTTTTAATAGCTGAGTAATACTCCATTGTGTAGGTGTACCACATTTTTTGTATCCATTCTTCTGTTGAGGGACATCTTGGTTCTTTCCAGCTTCTGGCTATTATAAATAAGGTTGCTATGAACATAGTGGAGCATATGTCCTTATTATATGTTGGAGCATCTTCTGGATCCAGTATAACTGGATCCTCAGGTAATGATATTTCTAGTTTTCTGAGGAACTGCCAGACTGATATCCAGAGTGGTTGTACCAGCTTGCAATCCCACCAACAATGGAGAAGTGTTCCTCTTTCTCCACATCCTCGCCAGCATCTACTATCACCTGAGTTTTTGATCTTAGCCATTCTGACAGGTATGAGGTGGTATCTCAAGGTTGTTTTGATTTGCATTTCCCTGATGATTAAGGATGTTGAGCATTTCTTAAGGTGCTTCTCAGCCATTCGAGTTTCCTCTGTTGAGAATTCTTTGTTTAGCTCTGTACCTCATTTTTTAATAGGGTTATATGGTTGTCTGGAGTATAATTTCTTGAGTTCTTTGTATATCTTGGATATTAGCCCTCTATCGGATGTGGGATTGGTTAAGATCTTTTCCCAATCTATTGGCTGCCGTTTTGTCTTATTGACAATGTCGTTTGCCTTACAGAAGCTTTGCAATTTTATGAGGTCCCATTTGTCAATTCTTGATCTTAGACCATAAGCCATTGGTGTTCTGTTCAGGAACTTTCCCCCTGGGCCTAGGTATTCGAGGGTCTGCCCTACCTTCTCTTCTATTAGTTTCAGTGTATCTGGTTTTAAGTGAAGGTCTTTTATCCACTTGGATTTGAGCTTTGTACAAGGAGATATGAATGGATCGATTTGCATCCTTCTACATGTTGACCTCCAGTTGAACCAGCACCATTTGCTGAAAATGCTGTCCTTTTTCCACTGGATGGTTTTAGCTCCTTTGTCAAAGATCAAGAGACCATAGGAATGTGGGCTCATTTCTGGGTCTTCAATTCTATTCCATCGTTCTTTCTGCCTGTATCTGTACCAATACCATGCAGTTTTTATTACTATTGCCCTGTAGTACAGTTTGAGTTCAGGGATGGTGATTCCCCCAGAAGTTCTTTTGTTGTTGATAATAGTTCTCGCTATCCTGGGTTTTTTGTTGTTCCAAATAAATTTGCAAATTGCTCTTTCTATCTCTGTGAAGAATTGCTTTGGAATTTTGATGGGGTTTGCATTGAACCCGTAGATTCCTTTTGGCAAGATGGCCATTTTTACTAAATTAATCCAGCCAATCTAGGAGCATGGGAGATCTTTCCATCTTCTGAGGTCTTCTTCTATTTCTTTCTTCAGAGACTTGAAGTTCTTGTTATACAGATCTTTCACTTGCTTGGTTAGGTTCACTCCAAGATATTTTATAGTTTGTAACTATTGTGAAGGGTGTCATTCCCCTAATTTCTTTCTCACCCTGTTTATCTTTTGAGTAGAGGAAGGTTACTGATTTGTTTGAGTTGATTTTATATCCAGCCACTTTACTGAAGTTGTTTATCAGGTTTAGGAATTCTCTGGTGGAAATTTTACGATCACTTAAGTATATTATCATATCATCTGCAAATAGTGAAATTTTGACTTCTTCCTTTCCTATTTATGTCCCTTTGACTTCCTTTTGTTGTCTAATCGCTCTAGCTAGGACTTCCAGTACTATATTGAATAAGTAGGGTGAGAGTGGGCAGCCTTGTCTAGTCCCTGATCTTAGTGGGATTGCTTCCAGTTTCTCTCCATTTAGTTTGATGTTGGCTACTGGCTTGGTGTATATTGATTTTACTATGTTTAGGTATGGACCTTGAATTCCTGCTCTTTCCAAGACTTTTAACATGAAAGGAATGTTGAATTTTGTCAAATGCTTTCTCAGCAGCTAGTGAGATGATCATGTGGGTTTTTTCTTTGAGTTTATTTATGTAGTGGATTACATTGATGGATTTTCGAATATTGAACCAACCCTGCATTCCTGGAATAAAGCCTACTTGATCATGGTGGATGATTGCTTTGATGTGTTCTTGGATTCGGTTTTCAAGAATTTTATTGAGTATTTTTGCATCAATATTCATAAGAGAGATTGGTCTGTAGTTCTCTTTCTTTGTTGGGTCTTTTTGAGGCTTAGGTATGAGCGTAATTGTAGCTTCATAGAACGAATTGGGTATTGTTCATTCTGTTTCTATTCTGTGGAATAGTTTGAAGAGAATTAGTATTAGGTCTTCCTGGAAGGTCTGATAGAATTCTGCACTAAAACCCTCTGGCTCCGGACTTTTTTTGGTGGGGAGATTTTTAATGATTGCTTCTATTTCTTTAGGGGTTATGCGACTGTTTAGATGGTTTATCTGCTCCTCGTTTAACTTTGATACCTGGTATCTATCTAGAAAACTGTCCATTTCATCCAGATTTTCCAATTTTGTTGAGTATAGGCCTTTGTAGTAGGATCTAAGGATTTTTTTAAATTTCCTGTTTCATTTCTGTTGCTATGTCTCCCTTTTCAGTTCTGATTTTATTGATTTGAGTGCTGTCTCTGTGCCCTTTGGTTAATCTGGCTAAGGGTTTGTCTATCTTGTTGATTTTCTCAAAGATCCAGCTCCTGGTTTTGTTGACATTTTATATAATTCTTTCTGTTTCAACTTGGTTGATTTCAGCCCTGAGTTTCATTATTTCCTGCTGTCTACTCCTCTCGGGTATATTAGCTTCTTTTTGGTCTAATGCATTCAGTTAATGTATGCTCTTTCCATTTTCTTTGTGTGGGCACTTAGAGCTATGATTTTTCTTCTTAGTACTGCTTTCATGGATTCCCACAAATTTTGATATGATATATCCTCATTTTCATTTAAATCTAAAAAGTCTTTAATATTTTTCTTTATTTCTTCCTTGACCAAGTTATCATTGAGTAGAGCATTGTTCAGTTTCCACGTGTATGTGGGCTTTCCGTTGTTTTTGTCCATGTCAAAGACGAGTCTTAGTCCATGGTGGTCTGATAGCGTACAAGGGATTATTTCAATCTTTTTGTATTTGTTGAGGCCTGTTTTGTGACCAATTATATGGTCTATTTTGGAGAAGGTACCATGAGGTGCTTACAAAAAGGTATATTCTTTTGTTTTAGGATGAAATTGTTCTATAGATATCAGTTAAGTCCAATTGGTTCATAACTTCTGTCTTGGTTTAGTTTCTGTTTCCACGATCTGTCCATAGCTGAGAGTGGTGTGTTGAAATCTCCCATTATTATTGTGTGAGGTGCAATGTATGCTTTAAACTTTAGTAAAGTTTCTTTTATATATGTGGCTGCCCTTTCATTTGGGCATTGATGTTCAGAATTGCAAGTTCCTCTTGGTACATTTTTCCTTTGATGAATATGAAGTGACCTTTTGTCTTTTTTGATTACTTTTGGTTGAAAATTGATTTTATTTCATATTAAAATGCCTACTTCAGCTTGTTTCTTGGGGCCATTTGCTTGGAAGATTGTTTTCCAACTCTGAGGTAATGTCTGTCTTTTTCACAAACGTGTGTTTCTTTTATGCAGCAGAATGTTGGGTCCTATTTATGTAACCAGTCTGAAAGTCTATGTCTTTTTATTGGAGAATTGAGTCCATTGATATTAAGACATATTAAGTAAAAATGAATGTTGTTTCCTGTTATTTTTGTTATTGGCAGTGGAGTTATGTTTGTATAGCTACCTTCTTTTGGGTTGTTGGAGGATTACTTTCTTGCTTTTTCTAGGTTGTAGTTTCCCTCCTTGTGTTAGAGTTTTTTTTTTTTTACCAATTATCCTTTGAAGTGCTGGATTTGTGGCAAGATATTGTGTAAATTTGGATTTGTCATGGAATATTTTGGTTTCCCCATCAATATTGATTGAGAGTTTTGCTGAGTATTGTAGTCTGGGCTGGCATTTGTGTTCTCTTAGGACCTGTATGATATCAGTCCAGGATCTTCTGGCTTTTATAGTCTCTGGTGAGAAATCTGGTGTAATTCTTATAGGTCTATCTTTATATGTTACTTTGCATTTTTCCCTTACTGCTTTTAGTATATTCTCTTTGTTTTGTATATTTGATGTTTTGATTATTATGTGAAGGGAGGTATTTCTTTTTTGGTCTAGTCTATTTGGGGTTCTGTAGGCTTCTTTTATATTTAAGGACATCTCTTTCTTTAGGTTAGGGAAGTTTTCCTCTATAATTTTGTTGAAGATATTTACTGGCACTTTAATTTGGGAGTCTTCACCTTCATCTATACCTATTATACTTAGGTTTGTTCTTCTCATTGTGGCCTGGATTTCCTGGATGTTTTGTGTTAAGACCTTTTTGCATTTCACATTTTCTTTGACCACTGTGTCTGTTTTCCATGGTATCTTCTGCGTATGAGATTCTCTCTTCTATCTCTTGTATTCTGTTGGTGATGCTTTCATCTATGACTCCTAATTTTTTCCCTAGGTTTTCTATCTCTAGGTTAGTCTCCCTTTGGGATTTCTTTATAGTTTCTACTTCCATTTTTAGATCCTGGACAGTTTTGTGTAATTCCTTCACCTGTTTGTTTGTGTTTTCTTGTATTTCTTTAAGGGCTTCTACCTGTTTACCTGCGTTCTCCTCAAATTCTTTGAAAGTGTTATGTCCTTTTAAAATTCCTCTATCATCATCATGAGAAGTGATTTTAATTCTGACTCCTGCTTTTCTGGTGTGATGTGGTGTTCCCGACTTGCTATGGTGGGGGAACTGGGTTCTGGTGATGCCAAGTAACTTTGGTTTCTGTTGTTTACATTCTTACACTTGCCTTTTGACATTTGGTTAGCTGTAGTGCTACTCGCACTCACTGGTTCTGACTGAAGTCTGCCTTTCCAGTTATCTTGGTTGTGTCAGAACTCCTTGGGGTCTGGGTGACTCTATGATCCTGAGCTCCAGCTGTTCTGGGTACAGTGACTCCTCTAGGAAATCTCAGGATATGGTGTCTCCAAGGTAGTAGACCAGCTAGGTGTATGCTGCTCTGAGTGTAGTTGCTCTTCTAGGATGCTTTAGGATATGGTGTCCCCTGCTCTGCAGCTCTGCTGTCCATGACCTGGCTGCAGCTCTGGCTAGGATGCCTCCGGACGCACTTTCCTCAGGGGAGCAGATCAGCTGTGTGGCTGCTCTGTCCACCGGGGTCCCGGCAAGGGGCGGAAGGGGCATGGTTTTCCGCAGGAGTGGTTTCTGGATGCAGGTGCAGTCTGGGATCTCCCTACTGCCAGTTGTGCTTCTGTGGCCTAGGGTGGTGTGCGAGTGCTCCTACCTGCAGCTCTGACCTGGCTAGGATGCTGCCAGATGCAGTTTCTTCAGGGGAGCAGATCAGCTGTGTGGATGATCCATCGACCCGGGTCTGGGCAAGGGGCAGAAGGCTACCCTTCTGATTCTTAGAGAATTTAATTTGACTACTTTATTTATATCATTCTATCCCCCCTTCTCCTCAGTCCAACATATCCCATGTTCTCCCTTCAAATATGTGTCCTCTTCTGCAACTATTATTGTTACATAAACACTTGTGTGCCTTCAGTGTTGCTCTTAAGTCTACATGTTTAGTGCTGCTAATTTGAAATCAAGCTCTGAGGGTGGTGTGCTCCTACATAAAACTGATATTCTCTCTCTCTCTCTCTCTCTCTCTCTCTCTCTCTCTCTCTCTCTCTCCCTCTCTCTTTCTCTCTCTCCCTCTCTTTCTCTAGTCATTTATTGGGTATAGCTCTTGATCTAAGGTGGTAGGCCAGTAGATGCTGGCATGATGTAGGCCCTGTTTGAGCAAGTGTATCGAGATTTCATGGGTTTATCATCCATTTTATGTCTAGAAGAAACAATCCAGCAGCATATGTCCTGTGCCTCTATCTCTTATAATCTTTCCACTCATCTTCCAAAATGTTCTGTGAGCATTTTGACATGTACAGGTTATCTTGTACATGTACAAGTTTGGAATCAAACAGTATGTCCTCTGACCTCCACATGCAAACTGAGGCACAGTGGTCTCTCCAAATGGAATACATGTGAAGACTTGTATTTCATCTTGCAAACCAGAGACAGATTATTTTATGCTGTGTTGGGTTCCTACTGTCTGGAAATGCAGTAATTCTGTTATTCATATCTCTCCATGTCTCTCTTTGCTTTAATTTACCTTCAAGGAAAAGCAGTTCCGCAGCAGCCCAATCATATCATTCATTAGGTCTAGTCACATGTGCTAAGTCCTTGTACTTCTATCTACACCAAGCAAAGATGCTGCATAAGTGGTAAACAGTACCATGAGCTGACTGTCAATGTCTGTCCCCTTCATCTTACCAGACAATGCCACTGCACCTTCACCAGTTGACGAAGAAAAGACATCAGAGTCCTCAGTGGAGGTAAGAAGACCTTTCTCTTCTCTAAGATAGAAAAGTTACTTTGGTGATCTTATGTTTCTGTCAGATTCTTATTAGAACCACAGAACTAAACAGTGACATTGTGTATATTAGAGATTTACCTTAGGGAAGAGGAAGAAATAGAATTTTATGAGCTTGTTCCTGCTTAAATAGAGAATAAACCTTCCAGTGTCAGGTAACATGATTTGTGTATAGAAACCTTTTTATCTGAATAAAAAAGTTCCTCATTAGATAAATGTTATATACTAGTTATTCAAAAGTTAACAGGCATATCATCTATTAAAATGTGTATTTTTCCTTAAGGGTCCTCTCCTGCTTGTTTCTTGAGTCTGTCATCTAAATTGAGTTTGAGTCATTCCCCAAAACTATGTACTGGAAAGCTTCATGCATGGAATATTTGAATACTGAGGGTATAATACATTTAAAACATGAGCATTCATGCAAATAATTGGAGGGACCCCATAGAGGGATTAATTTGACAAAACATGGTATTAAATTGGTCTGCCAGCAAAAGGTGCTCTGATTTTACCTTGAGTCAACATATATGTGCAACATATTAGTGTTTGTCACAAAGTACTTAGCCTGGGTTTTCCATGACATCATCATATAAAGTATTACACTAGTCCGTTTTATGTCTTTTTCCTGTTCTACTTTACTCTATGCTTGTGTCACAAGGTGAACAAAAGAACTATGTAGACAGAACTCAGCATGACCTGAGCCTCAAAGTGTTTTCTTTCCTTTCAATTACAGGTGGAGTCTAAAAGATTGAAATATTGTATGTATTATAGAATTTCTTTCTCAACACACATTTTAGATAAGAATTGTATAAAGACTAGCTGTCTTTTGTCTGGTACACTACTGTGCTATAAGATTTCTATTGGGAGTGAAACTTGGGAGTTTAAAGGGTAAAATGTGATACCCTAAGTACCCAGTCATGGCCCTGTATCTACAGTAACTGCATTCAACTCTAATGCCTTTTGTTTGGGGAGGATTTTGTGCACCAGGCAGTGACTACATAGTTTTTTTTCCCCAAGACAGTTATCTCCCATTACACAATCCACTCCCCAGTGACAAATTTGTCAATTCAAAAATGGAAGATACACATTTTACCTACAAAAATGTGTTTTATCCTCACCAGACAGATGTGCAACAGATTTATTTCTTTGTGCAGTTGCTGGGGGGAATCATAACCCAAAGTGTGGAGATAGTCATCAGCCTCTGTAGCAATAGAGCTCAAGAAATACTTTTTACCACATTAAGGATTCAGCAATCCGCATGAGAGTGTCCAGCTTCCTAGCATCTCTCTTCAATAACTCAACCTAGTGAGATCCCATGCACTGATGAGCACCAAGAGTTGGCAGAAGCCTGGGAAATGCTCTTTATGTCCCTCAAGACATTCACAACTATGGTAGATGGAAAAGTCCTCATGCTTGATCAGATCAGAGAGTTCAATGATAGGAAGATAACTACATTTAAAAAAATAGATTGAGTGTGTTTGATAAGTGGACTTACAATAGAAAAGGCTCATTACAGTTAGAATTGGTGAAAAGGCTTAACCGATTAGACAACATTAACATGAGATTTTAGAACCATGTTATGGGCAATCTATGGGCAATGTCTACTAAGAACTCCAGTTGGCGCTTGGTTATTGAGCAGTGCTGGATCATTCTTTTTGCTTTATATGCATCTTTAAATATGAGCTCAAATTTGAATTCCAATATTACTTCTATCACTAGTGGTCAGTCTTCATACTGCCTGCTGAGTCTGAGTGCTTAGTGGAACAATACAGGCAGCTATGAGGTCCATAGAAAGTTTGGCTGGGATGCTGGATGTGTTAAAGTGCCTTCACAGTCAGGCCTTTGACATGAAAAGAATTTGTCACAGAGCTAATATGGGCAGAATAAAACAGTTGGGTTAGTGTGTTCCTAGCATCTGACAGGTCCTAGTTTTGATAGCACTGTTTCTGATATGCGCCCATGGGGGCACACTTGTGTAAACATGTTTCTCCTGAACTGGAGTAAAGAGAATCATAAATTCAAACTCATTCTTTTATAAAAAGATAATTCAAGCCTAATCTTGGATTGTAGATATTTCTGAAAATTAAAAAAAGCACATGTAGGGAGTAGGCTTTGTATCAAATGCCCCTGGAATAGGAGTTTTTAGAAACTGGACTTTGATGAGTCAGAACACAGCAGGGATGGTATATACTTAGTGTACCATTAATGTCCCACACTGCCCTTCCAGCTACACTTTATATGGGTTGTTCACTCAGTGGCTAAGGATGTTTGTAATGTAGAAAGCCACATACTTCTAGATACCATCTCTTTCTCTCTCAGACTGCTTCTGTCAGAATTTGAACACAATGAAAGGACTATAACTAATATGGTACCGAAAGGTGAAAAATAAGAGGTCATACAATATTCTATATTTCCCAGCTCATCAAATGCAACACCACATGTTCTCCATGACATTTAAATACCATGATGAAATAAAAAATGAAAAGTCAACAACAGTCATATTCCCTGTCCTGGATCTAGTGGAATATGCACTCTGAATTCAGTTACCAGTGTCTAGCTGAGTTCCTCTGGTACTTAACAAATATCATTTCTGACAAACATCTAGTATTTAGCAAAGAAAGAGCATTTTTGCTCTACATGAGCCTTTCCTTACGGTTTACCATGGAGAGTCATCTTTTAAACCTGAAAATCTCATGGGAAGTCTTTCTGAAACTTATATTGTTTGAGAGGCAGCATGGAGAAAAGAGGAATTGTATGAACAAGGTTGTGTTCATGTGCTTCTCAGAGGATGTGTCTCCCCACTGGTACCATGCCCATATAACACGTTCAAGTCCTGCTGCTCTTTCTATTATCATAGCCACTTAAATGTAGATATTACCTAAGGTGTCTGTGGAATGCTTAATCACAAAACGTGGTGACCTTCCCGAAGCACAGTTCTGACTCTGATGACTCACTGGAAACAAGAAATAAGATCATTTTAACAAACGCACAAACATGATTATTTTTCTGTTTTGTTGCCATAATGCTAACATAACTCTCCGTGTTGTGAATGTATTCTCAGTTTCTTCAATCTTAGAAAGATTTTATAAGAAGTACCCACGTCCTTCCCGGGCTTGGGAGGAACCTCCAGCAGCAAGGGAAAAAGGTACTGTAAATACTGAGGATTTGCTTCAGTTACCTGTAGTAGTTGGTTATCCTGTGTCCCCTATGTAAAACTGTGAACAGATTTAGCCTATTGTTAATAAGTGAAAAATTCTAATGTGTATCTCATCAGTAGAAACACAACCCTAAAAAGTACAGAAGTACCTAAAAGTCACTTTGGCTCTCATTGAATAACATGAACTAGAGGAAAGGCAAGGCACATGTTGGATGATCCAGTGTGGCTTCACCTGATTTAGGCAGGACTAGGTGAGCCACTCTCTGTACTTCTTACTCCTACATGTGAGTGATACATTTGGATTAGATCTGAAGAATCTTCAGAGTACAGGTGAATTATATAAAAACCTTCTTGGTCAGGTTCATTGGGAGAGAGTCCCAGAAGTGATCACGTTACACCCTGTGCTTGGGAGTATGAGAGAGTGGAAAAGAAATCTGTAAGGACAAGGAAAATGGAAGATTTGTCTGATTTTCCTTGTTCAGGGGCATAAGAATAAGCAGTAGCTGTCCACAGAAATGGCACCTAAATTATTTTTCCACACCCTTTAAAAAATACTTTGAGAAAAACAATATAGGGTTTATTTTGCCCCTTAGCTTGGGAATGCTGGGCATCTCTAGAGTTAGAGAGAAGACCAAAGTGGTATCACGTTATAACCACAGGTCAATGTTTAGACCTGTTTCAAGGGCATCCAGAGAATGGACTAGCTAAACTGGCAGAACGACTTTTGAGTTTGGCCTGGGAAATAATGGTCAACTGTGTTATTTTAGTTGATTTACAGTCTCTTCTCCTTACCCTGCACTAACTGGCATGTAACATAACTATGGCAATGGAGATTAGAGAGCTGGCCCCATCTTACATCCACTAATCTAGTGGATGAGGAAGAACCTTGCCTTTGGCCCAGCTTTGGGCTTTTTTTTTCCATGCATTCTGAGTTCAATCTATAAGATGCAGATTATATTACTAGGCCTCATGAACTAGTATCCATGTGCTAGGACTTAAGAAGATGATTTCAGCCCTCCTGGGACCTATCTGGACATTGCCTGTGTCTGTCCTCTATGCTTTAGTCTACTTGTATATTTCACTCTTGTAATATGAAGTCCATTTGCTCCAAGTGTCTTCAGTAGGTGTAGGTGGTATATCTGGTTTTCCTGAGATCTCATTGTGTACTTCTAGATTGACTCACCTTTTATAGGCCATCTGTGTAAATTGAATAGATTTTGTCTTCACTGTAAACTCAGGGACTCCTGCTTCTAAGCAGTGTGCTCCATAAAGACCCAGGCCTCTCCTCTGCCCCACACTCTTCAGTCTCCTATCTCCTTATAAGCTCTTTCCCATACCCTTCTCCAACATCCTCCTCCTGATCAGCACCACCTTGACTCTGATCTCTGTGCCTGGCAATAGATGGAATCTTGGGTTCCCTTAGCGGGGAAGAGAGAGACAGAGAGACAAAGGAGAGAGAGAGTGAGAGAGAGACAGAGAGAGAGAGAGAGAGAGAGAGAGAGAGAGAGAGAGAGAGAGAGA
>JANHMN010000020.1:19532565-19574613 GCA_030674055.1 Rhabdomys pumilio
TACCTGCATTGCTCTCTACTCTGGGCTGTCACATTTACATAAGACCCCTGCAAGAGCCTTCTTCATAACTCATACACATCATGCATGTAGACCTGAACCTGGAAGAGTCAATTCCTCAAGGAGCTGTGCTTGATCAATGTAGGCTTGGGGGACAGCTGATGAAATTTTCTCTCTTATCCTGACAGGAGTCCCAGGCATGGAACCTCTGTGCCCATGGTGGTGATCAGCTAGTTAAGTCACCCTCAAGGTGGCCTTGCCTCTACTGACTTACACAATTCCTTGTCCTGGATGCCTGTATTGCTGAGGATCCAGGATAAAACACCATGACCATCACTGTAGAAGGTGTTGATATTTATTATCTATTCTTCCCACATTGGAGACTACAAGAAGGAAAGAGTCATCTGGCATCCTTCTATACTTTATTATTATAAACAGAAAGCTAACAGTCACAGTCACTGTTCAACAGAAGCTCTGACTAGGTTGCAGCAGGTACATGTTCCTGGTCATAAAGGTTCATGTTCTTGCTCTGGATTGGGAATGGGCGTGACAAGCTTAACAGATAAACTTTAATTTGGATGTTGTTAAGGAATGTTCTTCATGAGATAGGCAGATCGAAGCCTAGGGCCTGACTTAACTTTGTATTTCTCTCAGCTACTCTTTTGTCCTTCAAGCAGGGACCAAACTGCAATAACAAAAAGGAACTGCTGGACAGATCCATAGCTAGTAGGACATGATTCCCATTCTTCCTAGAGACAGGACTATGCTCATTGAGCAGGATGTTGGCTACTGACTACTCAGAGCTCAGGCCCTACCCACCAGTTACCCATGGATAGAAAGGCATCTTGCCCAAGGTTTCTACTGCTATTTGATGGCAGCATGCTGCTGAGGCCTCAATAGTGTAGGGATATAAGGGCCTTGAACTGGGGTTTCAAAGAAAACTTCCTGTGGATGGTACCCAGTTACAGCCTGAGGACAAATGCATAATATACTATAGCACTTCAATTCCAAGTCTCTCTCTGCTCAGTGCTGTTTCCTTCCCTCCCTGCAGGAGTAATTCCTGAGAGTTCTCTCTCACTAACCTCTGCACCCAGGGGCCCAGCATACTACATTGAGCAAAACAAGGTCCAGTCAGTGCAAAAAGCAGGGCATCCCCAGAGGCCTGAAAAGAGGAAAACATTTTTGGCTGCTTCCAGAAATTTTTCAGATTCCAAATTCATATCCAAATTTCTGGGAAGGAGTAAATGACTTTCTCCACTTGAAACCATTGAAGTGAGTCTCTGTGAAGAGAGTATCTCAAAGAGTGAAAAAAGAGGGGTGACAGTTTGTTCCCAACCCCCTATCCCCACTCCTACTGCAGTTCTAGCCTACCTAGTGTCAGTTTCCTGTATCCCACTATAGTCTGAATATATGGAAAGTTTCTGAAGCAAAGATTTCATTCATTTTAAGCCACATATATTACATGCTGTTGTGAGTAGTGTAAAGAAACCTCCTGTTACCCCAGTTCTTTCCTCACAGATGTGAAATTTGCATTTGTCCCACAGACCTGCACGTATCCATCACCTACCATGTAGTCCTACAGCAGTGTTACAATCAGACCAGCTGTCACTCACGCTGTACTGCTTTAGGGTATCTGCACGTGTTAGTTAGCATAAGCCCACATCAGTCTTTATCATTCAGCTTACCCCATCTCATTCCATGGGCATTCCATCACGTCACGTCATCCCAAGGAAGAAAGGAGTGCAACCCTGAAAGCTAATTTTGAGAATGAAACCCATTCAATTGACTTTTATTTCAGTATTGTTGTTATGGTTGCTCTGTTTGATAAGTTGTTAATCTCTTCCTATGCCTAATTCATACATTGAACTCCACTGTGGATAGCATTATGGAGGGGAAATCACACTATATACATCTGTAGGACTCAGTACTCTTCAGGTAGCCCCCAGCCATCTTGGAATGTACTGCCCACTCTTCGGTATTTTTGAAGAAGTTGGATACACTATGCAAGGATGGGTTCTGCAAGCAGAGGTTGTAGTGGTTCATTTAAGAAGATATTTTGACAATGATCAGGAGGGTGTTGTGACCCTGAAGGGCAAATGGGAAATAAATGGAGACATTTTTCACCAATGGTACATAGCCGAATTGGGATACTAAAGCTTTTACCTAATTTTCACTGCTTGAGATTGACTGAGGAGCTACTTGTCCCTCCAAGTGGAAATGCTTGGTGGGTGGCCTGATCTTAGGGGAAACTGCAGGTAATCGGCTAAGTGGGTGTTTTGTTCCAGTGTAACAGGGGGTATGAGTTTTTACCCTCTAAACACAGATGCATCCAAGACATACTAACAGGACCAAAAACAGAAAGTCAGATCCATTTGGTTCATAAAGGATTGGCAGGCAGATGAGGTTTATTAGTCTCCTGCATCAGAACCATACATATGAAGGTAGTTATAAGTGCACCTGTGATTTAGGCTCTTAGAAGTTGGAGGCAGGAGGATTAGAAGGTCAATGTCATCCTTAGCTACTTCGGGAGTTCAACAGCAGAGTAGAAACCTGAGGAACTCTGTTAAAAATAATAATAAAAAAACCCGAAAAGATCACTATTAGCTAGACACTGGCTGGCTTTCCCATTAAGAGAATAGGCCACACATGATACAGAGCACTCTTACTGTAGGGGGTCAGATTAAATAAAAGGAAGAGAGTTTAAACCTGAAAAACTGACCCTTTGAAATGGAGAGAGAACAGAGATGTTACTCTAGCTATAGTCTTTATGTATGTGTTCCTGGAGCCCAAGAAATGGACAGGTAAGACAGTGGCTTACCATGAATCTAATGGGTTCATTTGCCATATCTTACAACTGTATGAGGTAGTAAATGTGCAATTTTATAAGAAGCCGAAACAAGGTCCATTTTATAAGATAGTGGTGGTTCAGGATTTAAACCAACTGTCAGGTTATAAATGTCTGCATACATTCCACCTGCACCTTGTTCCTCACTTGGAAGGCTGAGAAAGTGAGACTCATGGTCCCCTCACATGAAGTGTCTTAAATTCTGATTGCTTGACTTCTCTCAAGGATCTCAGAGTATGTGGCAGATATGAAGACAAAGCCCAAGACAGGAAGTCTGGGAGAGGACCATGGTCTCCCATTCCAGGCTTGTTCCTGTTCAACACTTCAGTCTGTCCTGGTGGGACACACTCCCACAGCAAGTCCTAGATTAGGGACAGTGGTTTTTTAGTTTAGTCTTCAGAGACCAGCTCTTTCCAAATAGGGCCATGTCCACTGTGGATTTCTCCATTAGGTATAATTGTTTTTCTGGTTAGGAAACTGGATTCATTGGTTCTCTGCTCACTAGTTTATTCTACTGAATAAATTCTTACCTAAAGCTAGGCTTCCCTCCTCCTGATGTCTTTGCAAGTCTTCCAGGCATCTATGGAACAATTGTATTTCATGCTTCTCAGCCTCTGAATATGGTCCATTGACTTTACATCCCTAGTTCCTCTCTTAGGCTCTCATTTCTCTGTGAGATCTGTCTATTCTCCCTGTTTTCTTTAGATAATCCTTTTTATTGCTTTTCTCTGTGTTTCTTTCCTTCACCTTAAACATGAGAGATATAGGCCTTGCTGCAGAATAAGGAGCAGTCACATGATTTCAAAATTCCCAAATGTTACCCAGTGGAAAGCAGGACAGTGGAATCATTCTCTGATGGGAGGCTGGGATGTAATGGTTGGCTAAATGTTGCAAACATCCCCCAGGATGCTACAAAGATGATGGTGGGCTTCAGGACTCTCCCCAAAAGAAAGGTGACAAATGAGAAAGTAGGGTTTAATGGATCATTTTATTCTCTTGACAGGTTTGCCCACACTTGGTATTCCCTATATTGCTGGTCACTTAGAGAAGTACTTTCCTTTAATTAATTCATCAGGCTTTCATTAAAGCTTGTAGAAAACTGATACATATCTCAATCATCAGAAGGAACATTCAAGATGATGTTCAGATCATGAGATTATCAAATTTCCTAGTTGATTGAAAAACCATATATCAGTGTCATGTTGTCCCTGACACCTTTTAGAAAAAGTACAGCTAGTTGACCTTCTTAATAATGTGAGGTTTGTTGGCCATGCTCACAGAAATGAACACTGCCCATACCATGGTCAGTGGCAAAATCACCTTGCAGACTGAATTACAAGGCTTCTTAGAAGCTATCTGTGGGCTCTATCAAACAATGAGTGTACAGGTGGTTATTGTCCTTAGGTATTTCCAAGCACAGTGAGATTCAAGCATTCCACCATGGCAGACACAATCAGGAGCTCACCTTGTGTGGTCATGAAGGTCATTCAAAGGCATTTATTTCACATTCCAATCTGAACATAGGCATTATGGTCTCCATTTTCCAAATGAAGAAATGGATGGCCACAGAAAATTCTAGGTAAAGTTACTACATAAAGTGTCACAGCCAGGAAATGATAGGCCCTACTGCCCTACAGGTGGCAACACCATCTGCCAGGTAGATGCTGCAGAAGGCATCAATTGGTTTATGGGGTGACCATACTAGTGAGGGGGTTGGACATGGGTGATAGGTTCAATACAACTTAGAATCTATGTATATATTCTAAGGTTGAGATGTATAGTTTCAGATCCTGTCTGCTACTTATGATCTCTATGGGTGTATAAATAATTTACTTTGTCTTTGCCTCTATAAAGTAAGAAATAATGATAACATCTACCTCTTAAATTTGTACTGAAGGATGAAAACACAAATGGACAAAGAACAAAATATAACAGATGATTTGTAGTAAAGTGGATAAACTACAAAGACTGAGGCCTCAGGTTTCTTATCAAATGAAGTGAGTCAAAGTGTCAGTTAAATGCCATTTTTCCCTGAATTGAATTGAAACCTGTACTTCAAATGCAATGCTCCCTAAAGGGAAGAAAGGGAGGTTCATGGGCTTCAGAGAGTAAACAAAAGCTCAAATGTCTCTGAACATAAGCTGGAAGATTTTTGAGCCATATAAAGCAATAAACAATGGTGAGGTTGGAGACTCTAACCAGTCAAATTGCAATTTGCAGCTGAGTATAAGTGCAGGGAGAGCCTCTTGGCTTTACAGTTTTTGGAAAGCCTGGTGTTGTAATTTCAGGAGACTCCTATGGTGAGGTAAGATTTGGGGTGATGAGGCTGCATGTAAGTTACCTGGGATGTTTTTATATAACCCATCACTCAGACTCCTGTTAGTCACCCAAATAAATTCCTCACTGGTTTGACACTTTGGATGTTTTAGTGCAGGTGCTGCTTTGGTCTGTCACAGGTTCCCTTTCTGAGAGAGTAGACATGTTCTGTGTTCTCAGGAAAAATCTTTCACAGTGTCTGTCCTACACAGTAGATTTGGTAGAAGACCCACATTGTATTGTGCTGTAGACTAAAGGAAGTGGTGCTTCCTGTGGGAACAGTTGAAAACTTTGTTGAAGTATTCTCTATAGTAGAGATGTTAAACCTTAGAACAAACAAATTGACTGGTTAAAACTTCAGGAACCTCCTTGCCTGGGCCTGTTGCCTTCAGCAGACTCCCGCCAGGTCTGCTCCTGTGTGGACACTGGATCCTGAGACATCCTAGAGGGACCACTGAACCCATATTGTCTGGTAATAACACTCACATAGTGCCCTAAGCTGGCCCCAAACCCATAACTAGGTGCAGCTCAGGTTCCAGCAGACACTCAAATCCCGCCCCTGACGAATACCACTCCCCTTCCACTCCTTGCATGGGCCTGCTGCCTGGAGCAGACACACACCTGGTCTGCCCCTGTGTGGACACCAGATCCTGGGACATTCTAGAGAGACCACTGAACCCAGAGTGGCAGACACCTGCCTGGTCGTCTCCTGTGTAGACACCAGTTACCGAGACATCTGGGTGCAGGAGAGACTGCACCCAGAGAAGCGGACACCTAGCTGGTCTGACACTGTGGAGACACCATATCCTGAGACATCCTAAGGGAGCCACTCTACTTAGAACAACTGGAGCTCAGGATTCAAAGATCACAGAGACATCTGGACCTTGAGGAGTTCAGACATAAGCAAGATAACTGGAAAGGCAGGCTCCAGTCAGAGACAGTGAGTGCAGGCAGCACTAGAGTTAACCAGATGGCGAAAGGCAAGCACAAGAACATAAGCAAAAGAATCCAAAGTTACATGGCAACATCAGAACCATGTTCTCCCATTATAGCAAGCCCTGAACACCCCATCACACCAGAAAAGCAAGATTCAGAATTAAAATCACTTCTCATGATGATGATAGAGGACTTTAAGAAGAACATAAATAACACTCTCAAAGAATTTAAAGAGAACACAGGTAGACAGGTAGAGAAGCCCTTAAATAGAAAACACAAAAATCCCTTAAAGAATTACAAGAAAACACAACCAAATAGTGGAGGAATTAAACAAAACCATCCAGGATCTAAAAATGGAAGTAGAAACAATAAAGAAATCATAAAGGGAGACTACCCTGGAGATAGCAAACCTAGGAAAAAGATCAGGAGTCATAGACACAAGTACCATCAACAGAATACAAGAGATAGAAGAGAGAATCTCATATGCAGAAGATACCATGGAAAACATTGACACAACTGTCAAAGAAAATGCAAAATGCAAAAAGCTACTAACCCAAAACATCCAGGAAATCCAGGACACAATGAGAAGGCCAAATCTAAGGATAATAGGTATAGATGAGGGTGAAGACTCCCAACTTAAAGGACCAGTAAATATCTTCAACAAAATTATAGAGGAAAACTTTCGTAACCTACAGAAAGAGATGTCCATAAATATACAAGAAGCCTACAGAACTCCAAATAGCCGAGAAAAGAAAAGAAATACCTCCCACCACATAATAATCAAAACATCAAATGTACAAAACAAAGAAAAAATACTAAAAGCAGTAAGGGAAAAAGGTAAAGTAACATATAAAGGCCAACCTATCAGAATTACACCAGACTTTTCACCAGAGACTATAAAAGCCAGAAGATCCTGAACTGATATCATACAGGCCCTAAGAGAACACAAATGCCTTCCCAGATTACTATACCTAGCAAAACTCTCAATCAATATTGATGGAGAAACCAAGATATTCCACGACAAAACCAAATTTACACAATATCTTACCACTAATCCAGCACTTCAACGGATAATTGACAAAAAAGTCCAACACATACTATAACCTAGAAAAACGAAGTATCCTAGAGGGATACTATAACCTAGAAAAACGAAGAAAGTGATCTTCCAACAACCCCAATAGAAAATAACTACACAAACATAATTCCACCTCCAATAACAAAAATAACAGGAAACAACATTCGTTTTTCCTTAATATCTCTTAATATTAATGGACTCAACTCTCCAATAAAAAGACATAGACTATCAGACTGGATACATAAACATGACACAGCATTTTGCTGCGTACAGGAAATGCACCTCTGTGAAAAAGACACTACCTCAGGGTAAAAGGATGGAAAACAATCTTCCAAGCAAATGGTCCCAAGAAACAAGCTGGAGTAGTGATTCTAATATCGAATAAAAATCGATTTTCAACCAAAAGTAATCAAAAAAGATAAAGAAGGGCACTTCATATTCATCAAAGGAAAAATATACCAAGATGAATTCTCAATTCTGAACATCTATGCCCCAAATGCAAGACACCCACATACATAAAAGAAACTTTACTAAAGCTTAAAGCATACATTGCATTTCACGCAATAATAGTGGGAGATTTCAATACCCCACTCTCAGCAATGGACAGATCATAGAAACAAAAACTAAACCGAGACACAAAATTAACGGAAGTTATGAACCAATTGAACTTAACTGATATCTATAGAATATTTCATCCTAAAACTAAAGAACATACCTTTTTCTCAGCACCTCTTGGTACCCTCTCCAAAATAGACCATATAACTGGTCACAAAACAGCCCTCAACAGATACAAAAAGATTGAAATAATTCCTTGTACCCTATCAGACCACCATGGACTAAGGCTGGTCTTTAGTAATGACAAAAACAATGAAAAGCCCACATACATGTGGAAACTGAACAATGCTCTACTCAATGATAACTTGGTCAAGGAAGAAATAAAGAAATTAAAGACTTTTTAGAATTTAATGAAAATGGGGACACATCATACCCAAACTTGTTGGACTCCATGAAAGCAGTACTAAGAGGAAAACTCATAGCTCTAAGCACCTACAAAAAGAAACTGGAAAGAGCATACACTAACAACTTGGCAGTACAGCTGAAAGCATTAGAACAAAAAGAAGCTAATATACCCAAGAGGAGTAGACTGCAGGAAATAATCAAACTCAGAGCTGAAGTCAACCAAGTAGAAAGAGAAAGAACTATACAAAATATCAACAAAACCAGGAGCTGGTTCTTTGAGAAAATAAACAAGGTAAATAAACCCATAGCCAGACTAACCCGAGGGCACAGAGACAGTATTCAAATTAATAAAATCAGAACTGAAAAGGGAGACATAACAACAGAAACTGAGGAAAATAAAAAAAATTGTCAGATCCTACTACAAAGGCCTATACTCAACAAAATTGGAAAATCTGGATGAAATGGACAATTTCCTAGACAGATACCAAGTATCAAAATTAAATCAGGAGCAGATAAACCATCTAAACAGTTCCATAACCCCTAAAAAAATAGAAGCAATCATTAAAAGTCTCCCCACCAAAAAAGTCTTGGACCAGATGATTTTAGTGCAGAATTCTATCAGACTTTCCAGGAAAACCTAATACCCATTTTCTTCAAACTATTCCACAGAATAGAAACAAAACGAACAATACCCAATTTGTTCTACGAAGCTACAATTACACTCATACCTAAATCCCATAAAGACCCAACAAAGAAAGAGAACTACAGACCAATCTCTCTTATGAATATCGATGCAAAAATACTCAAAATTCTCGCAAACCCAACCCAAAAACACATCAAAACAATCATCCACCATGATCAAGTAGGCTTTATTCCAGGAATGCAGGGATGGTTCAATATTCGGAAATCCAACAATGTAATCTACTACATAAATAAACTCAAAGAAAAATACCACGTGATTATCTCACTAAATTTTGAGAAAGCATTTGACAAAATTCAACACCCCTTCATGTTGAAAGTCTTGGAAAAATCAGGAACTCAAGGCCCGTACCTAAACATAGTGAAAGCAATATACACCAAGCCAGTAGCCAACATCAAACTAAATGGAGAGAAACTGGAAGCAATCCCACTAAGATCAGGGACTAGACAAGGCTGCCCACTCTCACCCTACCTATTCAATATAGTACTGGAAGTTCTAGCTAGTGCAATTAGACAACAAAAGGAAGTCAAAGGGATACAAATAGAAAAAGAAGAAGTCAAAATTTCACTATTTGCAGATGATATGATAGTATACATAAGTGACCCTAAAACTTCCACCAGAGAACTCCTAAACCTGATAAACAACTTCAGCAGAGTGACTGGATATAAAATCAACTCAAACAAATCAGTAACCTTCCTCTACTCAAAAGATAAACAGGCTGAAAAAGAAATTAGGGAAATGACACTCTTCACAATAGTCACAAATAATATATATATATATATATATATATATATTGGATATTTTATTTACATTTCAGATGCCAATCCTTTTCCCCATTTCCCTTCTCCAGAAAACCCCTATCCCGTGCCCCCTCCTTTTCCATTTGGCTTTTATACAATTTTTTAAATGTTAATCAAGGGTTTTATAAGTATGGTAATGCTCAATCAGAAGTGTAACCTAATACCCAACCTAGCTATGTAAACTATCTTTAACTAATGGAGACACGTGAACTTCTGCCTCTATGCCCCCTCTCTCTTTCTCTCTTTCTCTCTCATTACCTAGCTTCTCATCTACTTCAGCTTCTCCTCTTCTTACTCCATCTTTTCCTCTCGGTGCTCCTTCCCCCTTAGCTCCTCCTACATATTACCCTTCCTATTAAAATAAAGCTTTTCTCTCAGAATACAATTAGAGCATAATTATTCCTATTTGTACCAGTGAGGTACAAGATAGTCTTAATACCCAGTCCATCCTTTTGTTGACTAGCCAGAACCTCTGTTGTCTCTCTTTACTAGAACACTTAGTTTTGAACCTGACTTTTTATTGGCTTTAGAATGAATGTAAGCTGAAAACCCTCCACTCAGATCTTTTCTCTCAAGGTAAATAGCCAGGATTGGCTATGAGTCTATAGGTCTTCAATGCTGTCAGAAATCCAGAATGACTAAATTAACTGAAGTTATGGGAAGCACTAAGCATAGCTTCTAAAACTTAGCCAATTTATAGAGACCGCTGAACACCTGGACAACCCCTATACTACTGAACGTTGGAGCATCAAATCTTCAGCCTTCTGGCCCAAACTCATCTGACAGACTTTAGTGCTGCAGAATTATTAAGGGCTGGTTACTCTGTCTAGGCAGATATAATCAGTCGACTATTCTGCAAGTTTGCCCTTTTCTGGACAGTAATTTCTCTGTAGATGGAGAGAGGCAATTCTTGCCTGGTGGCTATCTCACCACAACTGGAGTAACTCCAAGGATGCTCAATTCCTTCTTAGAATCCAAGACAGGAAGCTTTCAGGAGCAGACAAAACTCTAATAAAAATGAACATTAATATAGAAATATTTGTGACGTCAATTGATTTGGGATGATTAGCCTGTGAGTTAAGGGACTATAGCAAATTCATGACTTTGAGTTTATTGTTAGGGTGTTTTCTATATTTTATTTAGAAATAGCTGAGAGGAGTTAACAGACAACAGTTCAGGTTACCTTACATGGATAGTTGGATTTCAAAACGTCAGAAGTCCCCCCTCTCCTTGTTGAGACAGTTTTACTGTGTAGTTCTTGCTGTCCTGGAATTCACTCGGTAGTGGCCTCAGACTCTGAGATCTGCCTGTTTCTGCCTCTGGACTGCTGGGATTAAAGGCATGTGCCACCACATTCAGTTTGAATTTGTTCATTTTTGAAGATTAAAAAAAATGATTTCAACTTTAGTGAATTTTTTCATTTCAAATTCCAATTATTCCTAACCATTGTTTGCAACATACAACATAACTTTTGTCTCTTTTCAGTCCACACAGTTTCTTGTGGTTTCCTTTTATTACAGCGGAGGGCCAAAATGATTGGTTGTATTTCAAAATGAACTTTGAAAATTACTGTGTGCTGTAACCAGAATGCTCAATTTGGCGATACACTGGTGATGTAAATAGTTCATAGGCTTTGGGAAACACGAAGCATTCAGCTTCCTGCAGTGCTCTGCACACCGGAGGAGAGCCCCAGACCTTAGTAGGCTCTGAGACCTTAGCATCACTGACTCCAGGACAGAAATACTAGTCAGGCTGTAAAACTCAGCATGTAGAGAGCACCATCTGCCAAAACTTTTAACGGAAGCCTAGTCCATCACAGTCCATGGTTATGGGAAAATATCTAAACGTACTAACCTTGCCTTTTGGCTTCTGTAGTTCGGCTTCTGGCTAACTGTTCTGTATCCAAATCCAGGACATGGATTTTGTGGAGTTTCACTGGGATCCTGAACACCAAGGGTAGCTGCAGGCTGGCTAATAAGACTTTTTATTGGCTTAAACCCATGTCTGAGTAGTCTTCTCTGGTGACTACCCTATAACAGATATCACATCCATTTTCTGTGGCTCCTTGTCTCCCACAGAGATAGATAATTGGCCTGATTCTAGGATGAACACCCTGGAGCTTCCTTCTCAGGTTCTATACTACTTTGGGACACTTGGGGTTCACATGAGAGAAAGGTGAAAGAATTTCACCTCGCGGTTATTAGATAGGTCCCTGTCCTGAACCATGAAGTCCACAATTCTTGGTAATAGTGGACCTGATGAGAAAATGTTCCTTTATTCTTACCATAGTTTCCCAGAGGCTCATGGGTAATGTAATCCCTACCATACAAGTCCCTCCCACACAGGATCAGGTAAACACCTCTGACAATTGGCTGGTACGCATCTCTGTCCTTCACTCTCTTGGCAACTACAGCTTAGAAAGTTGAATTCTGGTTCTGTGCTGACGTCTTGGTTCAGGCTGCGAGTTTCCTGCAGGATTTCTGGAGGCGGGTCGGAAAAACAAAAAGAGGAGCATAGTCTCGGAATCCTCGGAAGCATCACCTGTGTCCTCTAGCTCCGTGGAAGCAGAAACACAGGTGGGTCTTGACGAAGGGACTGAGATGCAGTTCAAGGGCGGACCGCAGCGGCTCACGGGGAGGTGACTGTGGGATCCATCATTCCCAGTTGGAATGGTCGGCCTGGACAGGGCTTTCATGGTTGTTGTATCCGAAGACTGCCCTAAGAGTGTCCGGATCAGTGATTCCAACTGTCCAAACGGCCATTACAGAAGCTCTGTCAAGGAGGTGAGAGCCCAAGATGGCGACTTGGGGGTGAGGGCGTTTCATGTCTGTTGATTGTCAGGGCTGGGAGGCCTCCAGTGTGAACTCACATTCCAATTCTTGCTAATGAAAAAATTTTGTTACCTGCTTGGCATTCGTTTTGGGGGGAGTTGGGGTGGAGAAATACCATTAATCTGAGAGCAGACTACAGAACTAGGAATTTTCACTAGCATGACCCAGAAATCCCAAACTGCGAGCTGGGAAAATTCTAACTTGATACTACAATGCTGGAGCCTGAGGGAGGTGGGGGTGGGGGTGTCTGTGACCCACACATCTGTAAGAAAGGAGGTGTTTATTATCCAACTGAATTGGCCTGAAATTCCTAGAGAAATTCTCACAGAGTGACTGTACCCTTATGTGTACTGGCAATTGTATTGTCAGTTTTCCTGTCTCTTTATGGAGTATTGTTTTTGAGTCTCCTATGAACTATGTAGCCAGTTTGACAGTGACCAGCTTGGCACTTCAGGTTTGAGCTCTTAGGTTCTCATATGGTGGGTTCCCAACCTGAAAGGGTTGGGGGTGGGTGGGTAATGTCAAACGACCCCTTCAAAGGGGTTGCTTATCAGATATTCTGCATATCAGAAGTTTACATTGGGATTATAACGTTAGCAAAATTAATTATGAAACAGCAATGAAAATAATTTTATGGTTGAGGGTCACCACAGCATGAGGGACTGTATTAAAGGGTTGCAGCATTAGGAAGGTTGAGAACCACTGCCTTAGATTTTGTTTAGTTTTTGAGAATATCTAGTTACCAGAGATAAGAAGTTATCTCAGAAGATTCTAGTGTTGTTAAGGGAATATTTTCTTGGGAACAAAGTAGGGAGCTTTCGTGTTCTGAAGGAGGGTGTGCAACAGTAGAATCCCATCCTACTAGTTTGGAGGAAGACCATTAAAAAGAGACAGGAGCCCTGGGTCCCGGTAGGGAATGTACACCTGGGCCAAGCCTTAGACCACTACACTGACCTCCACAGAACCGCAGGGCCCTGTGATACAGGCCCCTTTGACTAAACCTGAACTGTGATTAACCAGGTCTGCCTACATGTTCATGGCAGAGATTGCATTATTGCTAGTTACTTACTGACACATCATCATGTGCCAACCTTTCAGAACAGTACAGGGGCCAATCTGGACTATCGGGTTCCTTTCCCATTACCTTAGTGCTCACTCTATGTTGGTGTCCAGCACAGGGAAGGTGTGCTGGGCTACGAATGAGTGCATTTGCCCTTTAGAGGAGAATACTTTATTGAATATACTGTAATAGAGCAACAAGCTGGAAAGCACTGGCACACCACATACCTCATAGGCTAATGAGCTGTGGGTGAGGTCAGAGACAGAGGATATACTTGTTCTCTTAGAGGGAGTTTTTTTTCTTATATTTTAATTTATTCTCATATATTGCATCCCAATGGTAGATTCCCCTCCCTCCTCTTCTCCCAGTCCTACCCACCCCCTTTGATTCCTCCTTCACTTCCCTTCAGAGGAGGACTTGCCTCCTAGAGATACCAACCAAACATGGCATATCAAGTTGCAATAAGTCCAGGCAACTCTCCTCATATTAAGGCTGGGCAAGGCAACCCAGTAAGAGGAAAAGGGTCTTTAAAGCAGGCAAAAGTGTCAGAGCCGGCCTTTACTCCCTCTGTTAGGAGTGTCACAAGAAGACCAAGCTACATAGCCATAAAATAAATGCTGAGTGCCTAGGTCAGACCCATGCAGGCTTCCTAATTGTAGGAGTAGTCTCTGTGAGCCTCAATGAAGCCAGGTTATTAGTTGATGCTGTGGGTTTTCTTGTAGTGACCTTGACCCCTCTTGCTGCTATAATCTTTCCTCCTTGTCTTCTGCGGGATTCACTGAGCTTCACCTAAGTTTGGCTGTAGGTCTCTGCATCTGTTTCCATGGAAACTTCATCTGCTATGAGCAGAATAGTAGGAATCATTCCATTTACTCCTTTCCCTTTTTTTGCCAGGCACATTTGGTTCTGGATAAGGTCTCTGGGCTATCTGGCTCCTGGTTCCTGGTCCTCCAGGCAGTGTCAGGTATGGGCTTAGAGGGAGTTTCTTTGTGTGTATTTCTCTGGCATGTAGTACCTGCTGTGTGAGGATCAGTCCACATGAGTCAGTGTGCAGCTTAGGAGTTAAGAGAGGGCTACCAATGAATGTAATATCTAACTGTATAGTGGCCATGCAAACAATCACAGTTGTGTGAAGATTTTCTAATGTCCTGCTCCACTGCAGGCAAGATCTGTCAGAGTGAAGGTGAAATTCCTAGCTTTGCATGGCCTAAGTAATCACTGATCCAATTGCTTAGAACAAAATATGGGCAAAGCTTCGTCAGAAGCTATCAACACATGGATGGTGGGAGCTTGATCTTTAGGAGCTTGTGGCTAGCTCTCTTCTACCAGCTGTGCTGAAAAAAGATAGACAAGGTCCTGGGAAGTATTTATTTTATCTGGAAGTTGTGATTTAGCTCACACCTGACCGAATCAATGGTCAGTAAATCTACTTTTCCCTTCCTCTTCTTTCATTGTTTCCAGCATGTGAGCTCCTTTTTAAATGAATTAATTGGTTAAAATTAATTAATTAATTTTGTGTGAGCATATTGTGTGCATGTGTGTCTGTTTACCATGTGCAGGCCTGATGCCGGAAGAGAGGTCAGAATAGGGCATTAGAAGCCCTGGGTCTGGATGTGATAGTCTGTTGTGAGCTGCCATGCAGGTTCTGGCAATTGAACACCGGTCATCTGGAAGAACAGCCATTGCTGTTAGCTGCTGAGTATCTCTGTAGCCTCATATGAGCTTTGGAGAACATTATTAATTGAATTTTCATGTGGAAACAGATGATGGTTCCTCTGTCTTGGCAGTAGATTTGGGTAGTTCACACATGTACCTCAGCTTCATTAGATAGATGAAAAAATTGCTCCCAAAGAATTAAGAGACTTGCCAAGGGTAACATGGTATGTAGGTACCAGGGACATACTGACTACTGTTACTTTGTACAGTTAAGAAAATTCAATGTTTGTGTATTTTCTAATACTGACTTCTAGTTACCATGTAATGTCTTTAGGTTTGTGTGGTTTTATGTTTTGTGTTGAAATCCAGCATCTGAGTGTGATCTGCAAATGTTTTCCCATAGACCAAGGTGCCCAAATTTCAAACACTTTCCAAACACCTTGTCCTGAGCATTTTACAGTTATCAATACATTCTGTACATTGTATAACCTTAAAAGTATAAAACGAAAATGCCTTACTTAATGTTAGCATTCTGTTCACCAAAATTCATAAGGCAGGAATGAAAGTAACAGGAGCCTATCTCTGTTGTAAAATGAAGAAATTAGATTGCACCAAACTTGTGCTGTATGTAAACCTGTCTGTGCAAACCAGCTATTCTTCCTGTGGCTTTCAAACCGTGAGAGTCTTACAGAATATTTCTTATTGTATTTGTCATGCTTGGATACCATTTCCCATTCCCCAATATGCTAAAATAATACAATTCTAAATCATTAAATGTATCAGCCTTACCAGGCACTGGTGGCACACACTTTTAATCCCAGGACTCAGAAGTCAGGGGCAGGTAGAACTCTTAAGTTCCAGGACAGCATAGGCTACAGAGTGAGTTCCAGGACAGTCAGGGCTACGTAGAGAAACCCTGTCTCAAAACACAAAACCAAAACTAAAGCAAACCAAACCAAAATCAAAAACAAAACCAACCCAAGCCCAACCCCAACCCACCCAACTCAACCAAACTAAACTAAAAACAAAACAAAAGCTGCCATGCCTTTTTGTACAAGAGTAAACAAAAATAGTGCTTTAAAGATGAGTTTTTGTTTTCCCACATTTCTGCAGGTCGGTATCCGGAGTGATCTCAGCTGGGAAATGACTGTATTGTCCTGCCTTCAGTGACAAAGGAAGTTGAAGGCGTCTGTGCTCTGAGGCTGATAAGTTCTGGGTGTTCAGTCCCACACTCTTCAGTCCCTGCTGAGTCTTTTCAATCTCTGTTTCCATCAAGCAGTCACCAAGGTTCTTTACAACATAGCTGTGTCCAGTAGGTAAATGCTAGTCAAGAAATTCTTTTCAGATTCAGGTTATCTTCACATTTGCTGAGTTCCTCTTGATCAAATGAATCAAGTGGCAAAACCCATCTTATTCATGGGAACTCAACAAGGGTATGGGTACATGGAGATGCCCCTTTTGGCAACATTACTGTAATGGTGTCCTATATGAAATATGCGTTATTTAACTTTTTTGCTGTATAAGCATGGGCAAAAAAATCTTTAAATCTGCATATTTCCCCTGAAAATGAACTGTATAAAAGAAGCAGTAGTGTAGAGGAAATGCTTGCATGGAGCCCTTTGGGTAAATTAATAGAATATTTCATTATTCTATTAATGGTGATTTTACTGTTAATGGTGGGAAAACGTGATGACTCTGGTTTTAATTAGTACCTTTAAAAGGGAATTTTAATTGCCACCCATTTGCTTATTAATTATAGATGTATGTGTTCATTAACTCAGCCATGAGTAATGACTGAATGTATTACTGCTTCATTGTCAATGGTGTCTTTGTTGCACTTTATGTAGATGAGTTTATTTTGTTTCTTTTTTTTAAAGTTTATTTTTATGTGCATTGATGTTTTGCTTGCATGTATGTCTATGTGAGGGTGCCAGAACTAGAGTTAGAGGTATTTGTGAGCTGCCTTATGTGTGCTGGGAATTGAGCCTGGGTCCTCTGGAAGAGCAGCCAGTGCTCTTGATCATTGAGCTATCTCTCCAGCACCCAGTGACTGTTTTCTTATGTTTTCTTCTTCTTCTTCTTCAGCTAATTGCACAGTGTTTTGAGTGAGAATCTAGGACCAAGCCATGAATATCCTCTCACTCTCATGACTGTATACGATTCTCCTTCTCTCAAGCGTATCCCAGTATCCTCTTGTGTTTCCAAGGGCAAAACCAAAACAAAGCAACTTACAAACATCATGAATGAATATGTGGTGAGTTATTTATTCCCCAGTTCATTATATGTTGTTATTTTATTTGTATTCATAGTCTGACCATCATTAAGACCTGCCCAAATATCTAGAGAATTAGACTTTAACTCCTATTGGTAGTAATTATAGCAACATTTTAAAAAATCATACTTTTCCTTAATCATAAATATTAATAATTTGCTACAAATTATTAATATTTCTCTCAAATTTAAAATACCTTTGGCCCCTGTCATTTCCACCATGAGGCTTTGCCCCTTACGGAATCGGATGGAATCATGATTAAGTTGGTTCTTAGTACCTGTTAACCCCGCCCTCCATACACATCCAGTGCATATGCACAGTGAAGAGGCTGGCAAGTGCATACATGGTGGGCACTTATAGAAGACAAGGGTGTTGGGGTGGGGGGCGGCCTGTGCACACTGATTTGGGCATTTATTCCCATTAGGCACTATGCCGGTTCTTTGTTAAAAGCCTAGTCCAGGTCTGTGCTTCATGTATCATCATTCTTCTTTCTGGCTCTTGCAAGTCTCTTAGTTGATATTCTCTTTCGCTAGCAAATGCCTAAGTTTGCAATTGATCTTCTTCTTTCACTTATATAAGCCAAATACTCAGAGGCCTCGGTTACACTTAATCTTTGTGTTCCTGCATCTTGGGACTCCAGCCAAGGTCTCATGAGCGTTAAGCATTCCTCCGTTACTGAACCATACCCTGTGCTGTCCTCTGAGCATTAAGAATCTCCTATCACAGAATTATACTCTGTGCTGTCCCCATTTCTGCCCTCCTCCTTCCTGTGCTTTCTTTTATCTGATCGTGGCCTTTAGTACAAGAAACGATGCCTGCGAAAGTAAATTCTTTAAAAAAGTACATAGTTAGAGTTTACCAAAATCCATTACACAAAGGCAACCCATATTAGCTGCCTTGCTTCATGGAGTCTAACTAGGGTGGTCCTGCTTCCCTCAGTAAAGAGAACATCTTTTGGAGATTGTGCCCTTTTACTAAATACTGGGTTGAAACCTTGCAGGCAAGCCATTATATTTCCAGCTCAGCAAACACTACCTGTTTATTTTCCCTAATTGATACTTGAAATTTTAGTGTCCTTTATGAATTTTGACTTCAGATTGTAGAAAACAAGCAGAGAGAAGGCTTCAGAAAGGGCTGGATGCACACGGATATGGTCCAGTGATCTGTTTCCTCTCAGTGGTTGCAACTTCTAAAGTTTTCAATACTTCTAAAAATAGTGACACCAGCTTAGAACCAAGCATCCAATTCTTGAATCTGTGGAGGATCTTTTATATTCAAACCATGGATCAAAACCATCCTGAAAATGTGACAAAATAGTTTAAGACCTCTGTTTCCATGTCAGGAATTCCTTGCTGGCTGGCTTCTCTGCTGTGATCTAGCAGCTGGAGTAGGTCATTGAAAGCAGAGCTGGGATGGTGTCTAAGAGCACTCAAGGTTGGCTGTCCAAGGTTGGCTGAGAGTGGGCAGCTGCAGGGGGTTCTATGTGCCTAGGAAAAAGGGTTCTTTCTTAGGGATTTTCCAGGTGCTTGACCAAAGTTACTTAGGATGGTTGGATTTCCTACTTAATGCCTGCCTTCCTAATGAAGCTGTGTGACTTCTGGAAGCCTTGTCTGTGAATTTTCCAGATGGTAGCTTTGCCATGTTTCAGTGACCAAACCATTTGTTAAGGGCAAGGCTTAAGCCCAGTGTCTGCCAAAGGTGGAGAAGTTACCCAGGCGTTCTGGCCCATCCCTAGATGTCACTGCTCAGTGTTTGTCTCCAGCTCATTTCAGTGTTCTTCATGAATACTTCCTTAGCTTAAAGGTTATTTCAAAGAATAGTTTTTAATTTTTGAATATTAAGTCAATTCTTAACTCTTGTTTTGATATTGGTTTCTTACTTAAAGACTTTATATTCAGAGAATATATCGAATTTTATTTTGGGGATTTGTGTTGATGGGCAACATAATGGTTTGCTTTGATGATTATTGTTTCATCTTTAATAATAAAGAGAAGATTTTGTTGTTAAGATCTGCCTTCTTCCTTACTTCATAGTGTATGTCCCAATTCCTTTTGATTTCTGCCTGGGAATGGCACTCAGGTCCAGAATAGTTCTGACCCTTAACTGCTGAGCAGAGTATGTGGGTAGTGAGAGTGTGTGTGTGAGTGTGTGTGTGTGTGTGTGCATTTGTGAGAGTGTGTGTTCTCTGTATTTCTAACTTTTAAATTTGAATTTCATTGATTTATTCTTTGAATCTTATCTATTTTTATTTTTATTCTATTGCTGTATTCAATTTGGTTTTGCTTTTTTTCTCTGCAAAAGTACCAAGATGAGCTTAGTCTTCCTAGTGTCATCCCATGGTATCAGCCTTCCTCAAGTAGCAGTTTATGCTGTGCTCTACAATTTTTTATCTTATTCATTTTTAAACATTCAGTTCAAAATATTACATTTAAATGTGTCTATGCATGTGTGTGTGTGTGTGTGTGTTTGTGCTTTCTCTGTGTGTGTGTGTGTTCAAGCACACATTTCTATGTGAGTACAAATCAGCAGAGCATGTGGGTCCCAGGTATAGAACTTAGTGTATCAAACTTGTTAGCAAGCACCGTCAGCTGCTGAGACATTATGCCAGATATCCAGTTCAAAAATAGTCAAAAACTTTTACTTATAGAGTCCTTTTCTATCCATGCCTTATCTCACAGTAAGTTGTTTTACCTTACCCCACACTGGAGAGCCTCTACCTGAGGAATATGAAATTCCCAGGTTTTGTTTGTTTGTTGTGTGTTTTTTCCTCTGTTATATCTGGAAACACCTCTCTCTTATGTCTTCTGACTACACCTCAGCCTTCTAGTTTTTCTAGGGGATGGCTGTTGAAATCCAGATCTGCTCAGCTCACTTACCTGTTCTGATGCAACTTCATTGTATTACACTATGATTTTGGAATCAGTAGGTCTTACAAATAACAGACAACAAGCAGTTATTTGTATGTAGTAAGGAAACATTGGAATGTCAGACTACATGCATTTAATTTGTAAGGAATTTTTTTTAAAAGGCCAGGCTGTGAGGCTGTGTGGCTGTGTGGCCTTTAATCCCAGCACTTGAAAGGCAGAGGCAGGCGGATATCTGAGTTCGAGGTCAACCTGGTCTATAGCGTAAGTTCTATGTCTTCCAGGACTATACAGAGAAACACTGTCTCAGAAAAACCAAAAGAAGTAAATAAATAAATAAATAAATAAATAGATAAATTAAAAAAAAAACAACCCCAAACCAAACCAAACCAAACCAAACCAAACCAAACCAACCAAACAAACAAAAAACCCAAAACCTTAATTTGTAAGGAATACTAACAGACAGATAAAATTTCCTGTTGAAATTAGTAGATATGTAAATGCAGAATCATTCACTACATAATCAGTTCCTGCAATTTTAAAAAATATTTATTTATTTAAAATATAGGATTACTCTGTCTTCATATACACCTACATTTCAGAAGACAGCCTTGGCTCCTTTTATAGATGGTTGTGAGCTACCATGTGGGTGCTGGGAATTGAACTCAGAGCCTCAGGAAGAGCAGGCAGTGGTCTTGAGTGCTGAGGTATATCTCTCCAGCTCCAGTTCTTTCAACTTTATAATACAGTGATAACAATACAGGTTCATTCACCTGTATGTGATGTTTTTACACTCAGTTTCTTCTCTCTCTCTCTCTTTTATTTTTTTAAACTTAATACCTTACAGTTCAGAAGTTTAGGGCTTTTCAGTTCCACTGCAGCTCTCGGAATATGTTGTTTTTGCTTTTCTGAGTGTCTGCAGGCTCCTCAGGCCAGCATTTGTGTCTATGGCAGCTAGCTCCATTTCATTGGCTTAGTCTAATAGGCTGCCTTTGCTGGTTCAGGGCTGAGCCACTGTTTGCCCTTTTGTGAGAGCCAAACCTCATAACTGCAGGTACTACCTGGGATCCTATTGGCCCTATCTTTCTTTGTGCAATAGTGCACAAGTTTGGTTCAAGTTCTTCCTCCCAGCTCCATGCTTCCAGAAATAAGACTGAGACTCAAAATATCTTGACCATATAGCTAGGGTTAACTGTGACTAGATCATAACTTAGATAACCCAATTATTTTAACTTACATTCTGCCACATGGCTGGTTACCTGTGCTCGGGTACCATGCATCCTTCTCACATCTTCCTGGGTAAATTTTATCATGCCTAGCTCTATTCCAGAATTCCTTCTGCCTCCCATTTTCTTCCTGAGATATAGGCCATAAGCTTTTAAATTGATAGGTGATGCATCCATATAATACACAAGACATTCTCTCTACAATTCCCCTTTTTAGTTCAATAAAAGGATCTTTATTTTAAAATTATAAATTGAATATAATTATAACAATTCTGAGACAATTATGGAAATTATTAGGTAGGATTTACATTTAATAATGTTTAGTCCATAGCATTTGGCAATTAAGAAAAAATTTCTATTATCTATCCTATTTTAGTGTATTTGAAGTTTTGTACCTAACTCAAATTTTATCCTAACTTGCACTACTAACCTAAATCATCTTTTTAGACCTACAATATCTTCTTAAATCCTAAATAACTTGAGCTTAATTGTGAGTCTATAACTGTCTTGTCTTCAACCTCATCAGATACCTGAGAAGAAATAAAAATATGCCTGAATATGCAGGAAAGATAGGGGCACAGATTCCCAAGAATTATAGAAATGACAGAGACAGCTGGCTGCTCAGACAGTCCCTAATATTGTCTCTAACGTTGAAGCATCCATCTTCAGCTTTTTGGCCCAGTATATCTGACAGTCTATTTGTGGAGCAGGAATTATGAAGGACTTGCTTATCCTGTCTTGGCAGAGCTTAACAGTTGGCTTTCCTGTATCCCTTTGTCCTTTCTGGACAGCATTTGTAGTTGAAGCATGGGCATTTTCTTTGCCCAGTGGCTAGCATGCCACAATATAAGCAATCCAAATGGACATTATTAATGCTCACCATCATCTGTGACTTTGAGTAGGGCACTGTCAGGAGCAGACCTGTCTCATAGTCAAAAGATCTTTTAAGAATTAAATAATTTTATATGCCATATTCTGTGGATCTCTGAGGTTTTTGAAGATCAGCTATCTACTTATAGTATATCTGAATCATTGAACATTGTTTATTCTTAGCTACTCACTATCTGAATGTCCTTGAAATCATCTTACTGTAATTAACTAGACTAGTATTTAATATGACTATGAGTTTGACTATTAATTTATATTTCTTAACCATCCCTAATAATTTGTAACTTGCAGTTTTTATCACCCTTTAATAGCAGCTTTCAAAAGGACTAGAACTTTACATTGAGTCTTTAAGATTTATATAAGTACAATACCTCAAATAAAATGTTAAAACATATACACATTGTGGGTATTAAAATAATCTTAAATTTATATCAGTATAAAATAACCCATGCCAATGTATCAAAAAATAACCTTACTTTTGTATCAGTATACACAAATGCTTACCAATGTCAGATTACAGCTATAAAATGTTTTTTGGTTTTAGAGTAGATTCAGTAATCTACCCCTATATGTCTAATTTTTTATAATATTTCTATATTCCCCTCCTTTTCTTTTCAACCTCCTTTTTCTTACCTAAGAAAGGAAGAAAAAAAGGAAGGAAGGAAAGAAGGAAGGAAGGAGGGAAGGTAGGAAGGAAGGAAGGAAGGAAGGAAGGAAGGAAGGAAGGAAGGAAGGAAGAAAGAAAGATGAAGTATAAGAAAAAGAAACCCCTGAATCTAACCTTCTTATTTTGTCTCATTCCTGTCCAAAACCATAATTATTTGTAACCATCCCCCTTTAAAAGACAACACACATCTGACATCTATTGAATGATTAAAATGCCTTTACCCCACCTCTTGGGAATGAGTTAAAGTTCTTTTATAATTGCTTCCAGTTGATTTTGGATATACAATTTGTTTTAGGGGGTCCAAAATTAGAAAATTAGAAAAAATAGTTACTCTTAAGAAAGCTAACTGTAGCGTTTGTTGTCCAGTTTATGTTTGCTGAGAAGGTGCAGGCTTAAATGAAATCCTAATTGTAACTGTCCAAAAGGCTGGACCAAGTAAGCTAGCTGTTCTGAAGGTGTCCCAGAAGCTGTGAGAGAAAACTAGCTTTGATGTAGTTGAGGTAGGATCAGGCAGGGAGGAGGAACAGCAAGTCTCAGCATCTCAGCATCCCAGAGGGTGAGTCCTCTCAAGACTGTATTGGTTGTTTTTTCTGTGTATATATAAATCTATATATCTATACATCTATATACACACACACATGTACACAGACACACAGATACATATATACATATATGTATACACACATATGTATGTATATATATGTATATATAATTTCTATATTAACATAATGTATGGAATGTGCAATGTGCACAGATCAGTTAAAGAAGATATTCTGCTTCTTGTTTGAGCAGGTGAAAGACAACTATTTTTCTTTATGAACTAGTTTGATCATATAACCAAGCTGCAATATAAATCTCCATTTATGCCATATGAAATGATGGTAAATGAATCTTAAGGACTCTGTAGCCAATAAGATCCATTGTCTATGTATAGCTGAAGTTCTGGCTAGAGATATTTTTTATGTCTCAGCCAGTTTCAGGGCTGTGCCCATGTAAAGGATCAGCAAATCATGTTATGGATTCTGTTTGGTCTTGATTTCCCTTTTTCTATCTGTAGCCAAGATCTTCATGGAGTCTTCCTTTATCAAATCTGATTTTTATCAGATTGGATGGAATCCATAATGTTCCTTCTCCTGTATGAACTTATGCAAAGCTCCTTCCCCAGAGTAACACATTTTCTGCTTTCCATTCTGAGGTTAATATATCTTTGAAATAGGCTGAAATAGTTCAGCAGTTTTTTTATAATCCAGTGTCTCTCAGTGGTCATTGGTTTTTTTGTTGTTGTTGTTCATTAGCATTTAAGAAATTTCAAGTTAATAAAGCATTTTGTAATCTGTCTTTGGGGATCTTTGATACCCCTCTCTGTTTATTAAGCATTTCTTTTAAAGTACAATTAAATCTTTTAATGATTGCTTGTTCTGTAGCATTGTTGGTATACCTATAATATGCTTTATAGTATAATATGTACATTTAAAAATTATTAGTAACATATGCTAGAGCATTTACCATTTTAATTTGTATAGGTATACCCATAATTGCCATAATTTCTAATAAATGCATAATAACAGAATCAGCCCATTTGTTACAGTTGAATAAACAGAGAAGTCAATTTGGCATCATCCTGAATAAGTTCAGCAGTTTCTATATGCAAAACAACTCTTTCTGTGTACTGAGAGTCAGTTTCTATATGAAAAATCATGAAAATATAATAATACTATAAGTATTGCGTATAATTCTGATCTTTTGAATCTATTCATAAGGACTTTTAGTCACCTTACATATATCTTCTGACTTATATCGTACCTTTCCTGATTTATTTGCATCAGTGTAAGATGTAAGTGCTGCAGAAATTGGAATTCTTTTTATTATACAAGGGAGAATCCAATTAGTTCTTTTTATAAATTGAAGCCACTTGCTTTTTGGGTATTTGTTGTTAATTTCTCCCAGAAAAATTACTGTAAGTTCTTTGCCAATATTCATCTTGTGCCCATAGTGAGGCAATATCAGCATTAGTAAAGGTACCACAACCTCAGCTGGATCCATTCCAGCTAGTGGAAAAAGTCTCATTTTTCCCTTTGGAATTAATTCCAGGGCTCAGCGGTTAAGAGCACTGACTGCTCTTTCAGAGGGCCTGAGTTTAATTCCCAGCAATTACATGGGGATCACAACCACCTGTAATGGGATCCGATGCCCTCATCTGGTGTATCTGAAGACAGCTACAGTGCACTTATATACATAAAATAAATAAATAAGTCTTTAGAATCAATCTAGAAACTTTTTCTATATAGGTTTTTAATATTTTACTCTGTGTACTAAAATACCCATTCTAAGATATAATTCGTCGGCATAAGAATTGTTTGGGGAGAATGGGTAGGAGGCAAGATAACCAAGATGCAAGTGATCTTTGAATACAGTCTAGATGTGTATTCTGTGATTTCTTTTCTTATCAGAGCCAACTCCTTTTCAGCTTTCACTGATAATTTTCTTGGGCTATTTAAGTCTTTATCATCTTGTTAGGTCTGAAATAAAATACTTTCTCTTGAGTTTGCAAATACAAACAGACCAGACTTTTTCAATGTAACTCTTACCTAATAGGTTTCATAATTGTTCCTGCTGTATATTGCTTATTATTATTAAAAAGAGCCTTTTATTAGACAAAAGGGGGAAATGTAGGCATAATGTACACTGTGTAATGTTTACCCTGTATTATTCAAAAGCTGATTTCTCTGCCCTTATATCTTGTTTCAATCATGACACATCATGGTAATGCTTATACCAAGAATCTCTTGTGTCAAGGTTTTGTAAATAATTCTTACCATTTACTCTCTGCTTGTCAATAAATGCTGATCAACCAGTGGCTGGGCAGAATTGAGAATAGTGGGACTCTGCCAACCAGAGGAAAGAGATAGGGAGAGAGGGACACTCAGATCAGTGAGGAGGATGGAGGATTTGGAGCCATGAGGAAGGGGTTGGGGGAGATCACAGAAACACACCTGAAGCCCAAAGAGTCATAGCAGTGATAATATGCACATGCCATGGGATGGGGCTGGGAGTAGCCAGGTAAGTATAGAAGGTTAAGGTAGATCGAAACTGCACTCAGCCATTGAGGTACAGATTTAAAGAAATACTGTTTTTACTGTGTGACTATTGGGAAATAGTATAAGATAAAGAAATACAGATTAATTCACTGCTGATATTTATAATTCATTTACACAAGAGAGTAGGGATTATTATTGCACAACCCATACAACATGACAGTAGTCAGGCTATTTCCAACTCCTAGGAGGCAGAGTGAGGCGTGGGTACATACATATTCACTTTCAGCCCTATCTGATTAAGACCTGGTTACCCAAATGGTCTGGGTTCTCTTACATCAACAGTGAAGGTTTTAATCTTAATATCATCATGTAGTACATTAATAAATAATATCAAGATAGTTTTTTTAATTTTTTCTACTATATAGGCAAAGTATATTATAATATAAAATATACATGAGAGCCTTCCACCCCTTAAGAGAAGCTGGTCTTCAGGTTCCTTTTTACAAGTCTAGAGTAAACTGATTGAGGAGAAATGTGCTGTTACAGGAGTTGGTGTCCTTTGAGGATGTCACCGTGAATTTCACCTGGGAGGAGTGGCAGAATCTCAATGATGCTCAGAGGATACTGTACAGGAATGTGATGCTGGAGACATATGGGAGTCTGCTGTCACTGGGTGAGTAAGTCTCAGGAGCAAGCACCTTCCCTGCAGTAAACATATGAGCACGTATGAGGTTTAGGGTTAAGGTTATAGGCCACAGATTGTATAATTGTTCAATGCTCTCTACTGAAAGGTCCATATTTGCACTTTCATTGCACAGATCCTAAAACATGGTTTTGTCTTTCTTCAAAGAACCTTATTAACAGGAGTTTTTCCTAGTCCTATATTATTTCCTATTAACAGGGCAATGCCTCCCTAAACCTGAGTTGATCTTCAAATTGGAACAGGGAGAGGAGCCATGGACTGCAGAAGAACCTGCAACCAAGACTATGTCAGGTTAGTTGTTGGTACATGTGGGTGGGGAGACCCTGTATAACAGAGGTTGGCTGTTTCACCAATTTATTCCCAAGTTCTGTATCTGAGGGCTCAAACATGTTTGCTATGTAGACTGCAAGGAGAATTCTCTTGCATATGTTGCTGCATTTCAATTTGATGAAATATTTATTAGACTCCCCCACCCCCCATCTAACCTTTGACTTCTGTAATTTGTTGTTTTTCCCTGGTACTTCTTTTTTCATAGTTTCAGTTGCCTCACATACTCCAATCTCATGGGGATTTTGTTTTCAGATATATTTCATATGATTGTTTTTGTTTTAGCACATGCTAATGAGGCAGATTTCAAGTGCTGGTTCTTGTATATTTTATATAAATAAAAATGTAAAAGTAATGTCCTTACTTCATGAAGTTAATTTCAATAAAAGATAAATAAGTTTATTTATACTAAGAAGTCACAAACAACTATATGTAATGTTGAACCACAGTATAATGAGTAACAGATGGTGTTTAAAGTTACAGAGTATTTCACTGATGAAGTTGATCTAAACAGATTTAGAAGTTAGGCTGTAAGCCATGATCTAAGAAATCATAAGGAGGACATATAGGAAGGGGTATTCCCACTTGAGAAAGAATCAAGAAGAAGTGTTCCAAGTTGAAGAACTCAAGCTTTTTTTTTTTTTTGGATGGGGATTGTAATTTAAATGTAGCACTTGTTTAATGCTACTTCTCTCATTCTAAAGCAACAAAGACAATGAGGAATTGTAGAAGCCACTTTTTATGAAACTGAAACATGACAAAATCCGTGAGAACTGATGAATTACTAGACAGTGGTGCACAGATCATCACTTTGGAGGCAAATATTAGGTCTCATGATTATCACAAGTAGTCAGATATTTTAGAGAAATGTACAGCATACATATTTTTTCAGAGTGGTAGACAGGAGTTTGTATTTATTTTGGTTAGGAAAGAACAGGACATGTTGTTCAGTTGAGACCTCAATTATTGGAATCTGTTTTGGGTGGAAGTAGAAAGAAAGAAATTACATGTTTGAAATATTCCCAGTCTGTTGTCATTCTCTGTAATAACTAAGCAAACAAGATGCAAACTCATGGCCATAATGGAAGCTTCAGGTTAGGAAGCAGCTTATCAGAGTCTGCTCATAACCTGCAAAGAGGATGCCCTAGAAGTTATTGCCTCTTTTAGACAAGAATAAAGAGAATGGCAGAAGGAAAGAATATACGTGTATTAAAAGTCATATATTAAAAGTCTACATGTGACTAGAACCTTGTCAAAATTGGAACCATTCTCTGAGTAGAAAACTATACCTAGCAACTGGTGGACATTTTAACAAATATTTCTTCACAAAATAAAATGAAGCAATACTTTACTAATACTTTAATACTAGAAAACTTATCAGAGTATTTCAGTATGTTAAATCAAAGGAGTAAACTAAATAAAGTTTATAAGCTAATATTTACTATGATTTCAATAACAGTATGTGCTAGTAGGTTAGTTTTTTTTTTTACGTAACATGAGCATCCCATTAGAAATTCTTTTTTTAAGATTTATTTATTTTATTTATATGAGTACATTGTAACTATTTTCAGATACATCAGAGGAGGCATTAGATCCGATTACAAATGGTTGTGAGCCAACATGTGGTTGCTGGGAATTGAACTCGGGACCTCTGGAATCTGGAAGAGCAGTCAGTGCTCTTAACCACTGAGCCATCTCTCCAACCCCCCATTAGAAATTCTTAAAAATAATTCATAGAAACTACTTTTGTTTGCTTGTCTTTTTAGTCTTCTCCAGTATGGATGGCATAATTGAGGCCAACCAGAAGAGTCGAGAGAGACATTTGTGGCAAGTTACGGTCAACGATCACAATAGATCAACTGAGGAAGCAGATGGATTAGAAAACACTTTTTATTTATACTCCATGAATATTTCAAGGTTTGTTGTAAATAATAGAAACTGTTCAGGAGTGAAGTCTGAAGAGTTGAATGGCTATCTGAATACGCGTCTCTCTTCTGAGCCTCCTGGATTGTGTACTGTAGAACAATATAATGACTACTGTGCAGCAGGGGAATCCGTCAGATGTCCTGAGCAGTTTGGTCAGCATTCCAAGATTCAGACTGGACAGCAGGACTTTGAATATACCGGAGAAGGGAAAGATGCAAAGGAGGAAAATCTATTGAAAAAAATTGCTTCATCTAGGAGACTTCAAATGGGACTGACTTCTTGTAAGCATAATGAATGTGACCAAGTTTCTGTTCAGTCAGACGTCATGGCTAAGGTAAGGAAGGCAACTTTCAGTAAGAAGTGTGATCTCACTAAACACCAAGCAACATACTCAGGGAGAACGTCTCGTAAATGCCTTGAAAATAAGAAAACCTTTACCAGAGAATTAGACCTTACAGCTCATCAGAGGACACATGACCAGAAAAAAGACCATGTTTGTATCCAGTGTGAGAAACCCTTTAGTAATAAATCTTCCCTTACTATTCATCAGAGAATTGACACAGGAGAAAAGCCCTATGGATGTAGTGAATGTAATAAATCCTTCAGACAAAAGTCAGCTCTCACTGTACATGAGAGAACTCACACTGGGGAGAAACCCTTTGAATGTTATGAGTGTGGTAAAGCCTTCCAACATAAGTGGTACCTCAAAACACACCAGAGAACTCACACTGGGAGAAGCCATGTGAGTGTAAAGAATGTGGAAAAGCCCTTCTAAAGAAGTCATACATCAAAATGCATCAGGGAACTCACAAGAGCAAGAAACCTTATGAGTGTGAAAACTGTGGAAAAACCTCCCATAACAGGTCGTACTTCAACATGCATCATAGAATTCACAATGGAGAGAGGCCCTATGCATGCAGTGAGTGTGGAAAAGCCTTTTTCCAAAAGTCAGACCTCAGGAGGCATCAGAGGATCCACAACAGTGAGAAATTACACGAATATAAAGAATGTGGAAAAGCCTTTCAAAATAAGTCATACCTCAAAACTCACCAGAAAGTTCACACAGGTGAGAAACCATGTGAGTGTAAAGAGTGTGGGAAATCATTTCAAAACAAGTCATATCTCAATAAGCATCAGATAATTCATACAGGTGAAAAGCCTTATGAATGTAATAAATGTGGGAAAACGTTTCAGTGGAAGTTAGTCCTCAGTAAGCATCATAGAATTCACACAGGTGAAAAGCCCTATGAATGCATTCATTGTAAAAAAATGTTTGGCTACAAATCACCACTCATTGTACATGAGTTGATTCATTCTGGGGAGAAACCTTATGAATGTAATGTATGTAGAAAAACCTTTTCACAGAAATCAAACCTAAGCAGGCATCAGAGAACTCACCGACATGGGGAGCTATGGTAGGAATGGGATGTGGGCCCTTGTCCTGCCTCTCCTCTGGAGGTGCACAGCAGCCAATACACTGGCTTGGGGAAGACAAAGGGAAGTCAGGGACAGGAGTCTGCAGTCTATGCTTCTCTTGGGGTGTCAGACACTGCTGCATGCCAGGCTGGAAGGTGAAAACAGTGCAGGAGGGGAAGGAACTTGGTCCTGTTTGGAGTGAGTGCCCGAGTGCCAGAGGGGCAGGGGAAGAGAGAGGTCTTCTTCAGGAGTTTTAGTGTTATGGCTCCTTTAGGTGAAGGCCTTCCCTGAGGCGATCTTTAATGAAGAGGCTCTCTGAGATTGATCTTAGCTTGTTTGTGTTGCTTTATTGGGGGTGGATGTGAACACATAGGCTTTATTCTGGGTGAATAGGGGATGATGTAATTTTGGGGAAGGGTATGAGAATATCCAGAAAGGGAAGGTCATTGGCTGAAGGCTAAGGCTATTGAGATGCCTCATAAGCATGGAGAGGTGATCCAGGCTCCAGGCACTGTTCTATGTGGCTGACTTCCTATGGTCACATTAGTTAAGGTCATGATTACATGCTCCAAAGTGGGTCATAGAGGCAGGGAGGGGTTAGCCATTTCAGATCTCTGCCATTTCAGATCTCTGAGGTCCCCAGGGTTTGAGCAAACTGCCACTTCACCAGTCTCCTGCCCATCTGGTGACACAGTCCACTTGCCCTACATTCACAAAGGCATTTAAGCCTCACTGCATCAAGAACTTCAAGCAAGAATCCACTTCAGGGGCTGGAGAGATGGCTGAGCGGTTAAGAGCACTGAGTGCTCTTCCAGAGGTCCTGAGTTCAATTCCCAGCAACCACATGGTGGCTCACAAAAGAGGGTGTCCGATGCATGTTTTCACTTGTATGTTAACTTATAAGTGGTTATAAAGTGTTTATTAAACATGAACTATAATCTGTATAACCTCAGCAGTTGTATATGGAGTAAGAGGACAGGTACTTAGACCTTTCAAGGAAAGGGAAATTATAATAGGTAGTTATAGATGAATTCATGACAGGGCTTGAATGAGAAGACCAAGAAGGGAAGGGACAGAAGGACAAGGAGAACTGTGAAAATATGGGGAGAGACAGTTAAAATTAAGGGAATTTGAGTCATACGTAGCATGGGAACCTAATATGGTAAAAGCTTCCTTCTGTATATACATATATGAAGGCGGTCTAAATGAATGGGCTCCTAAATAATGGGGGAGCCAGCCTCAACTGGACTTCTCTTGTCACCAACCGAAGCTTCCAGCACTGAGCACTGCTTACTTCTAATTGAGTTGTTGGCCACAGGGTTCTATGGGAACCTAAACAACTTAGAATATTGCCAAGACTGTACGTTTCCTTCTTTCTTCTGCTCTTATCAAAACTAAATCCAGTGCCCAGAGGTATATATCTGATTCTATATAATATAAAGACAAAGGGGTACTACACGGTCACGGAGCTTAGCATGCTGAATTATGGGTACTCAACCAGTTGTGGGTGTCGTCTGTGGACTCAGCACACCTAGGTAAAGAAAGCAACACATCTAGAGCAAAAAAAGTCCTTGTCTTCAAAAATCCATCTAGACCTTTCTCTCTGAGAAGCCATCTAGAAATGACAGGGGCCAGCTGTTTGAATTCACAGTTGAATCTCTTCCAAGTAATGAAACAGAGTTGTACATTTCAACAAAAGTTCAAAAGTCCTTTCTTTCTTTCTTTCTTTCTTTCTTTCTTTCTTTCTTTCTTTCTTCCTTCCTTCCTTCCTCCCTTCCTTCCTTCCTTTCTTCCTTTCTTTTCCTTTCTTTTTTCTTTTTTCTCTTCCTTCCTTTTTTTTTTTGAGATAGGGTTTCTCTATGTAGCGCTGGCTGATCTTCAGTTCACTTTGTACTAGAACTGAGAGATCCACCTGCCTCGGCCGCCCAAGGTCTCTAAAACTGCTTTATTTTCCTTACACGGTTGTCACTATGTGCATTTAAGACCTGGAGGGGGCTTTGTTTTACTTAAGATATTGGTAATATAAACAAATATTGGCTGGGCAGTGGTGGCACATGCCTTTAATCCCAGCACTTGGGAGGCAGAGGCAGGCGGATTTCTGAGTTTGAGGCCAATCTGGTCTACAGAGTGAGTTCCAGGACAGACAGCCAGAGCTACACAGAGAAACCCTATCTCAAAAAAAAAAAAGAAAAATATATATATATATATGTGTGTGTGTGTGCGTGTGCGTGTGCGTGTGCGTGTGCGTGTGCGTGTACGTGTGCGTGTACGTGTATATATATATATATATATATATATATATATATATATATGCTGAGCATTGTGGCACACATCTTTAATCCCAGGATGTTGGAGGCAGAAGTAAGTAGATGTATTAATTTAAACTCAGTTTATATATCTGATTTCAGGACAGCAGGAGAGACATAAGAGAGCCTGTCTCCAAAAACAAACAAACAAAAAAAACCCCTGAAAAAAAAACAAAGCCAAAACCACAACAAATAAACAAATACCATATGAAACCACTTAAAGATAAATAACACCAAAAATTTACATGCATTTTTATAAAAGTATAATTCTTTCTAGGTTTTTGTTTCATACTTAAATAATATTGCCATTCAGTGGCATTTAATCTGAAAATTCCTTCCAAAAGCTCATGTGCTAACTAAAGCTTGACCTATCATGTGCTAGTATTCATTTAAACATTTTTTTCCCAAACACAAACAAATATACATTCTCTGCACATTACGGAACTTGCTCTAAAATTGACCACATTCTTGGGTACAAAGCCAGTCTCAACAGATACAAGAAAATTGAAATAACTCAGTGTATCCAATGAGGCCACAACAGAATAAAGCTTGATCTCTACAACAAAAAAAACAACAGAAAGCTCACAAACACATGAAAACTGTACAACTTACTACTGTGTGAAAACAGAAATAAAGGAATTAAAGACCCTCTAGAATTTACTAGAAATGAATATATATCATACCCCAAATTATGGGACATGATAAAGGGGAAGTTCTAAAGGGCAAGCTCATAGCACCAAGTGCCTACAAAAAACTAGAGAGAAGCCAGGTGGTGGAGTCTCACACCTTTAATCCTATCGCTTGGGAGGCAGGTGGGTCTCTGAGTACAAGGCAAGCCTGGTCTGCAGATCCAATTCCAGGACAACCAAGACTACACAAAGAAACGCTGTCTCCAAAAAGCAAACGCAGAGCTAAAGAAATGTTAAGAGTAGTAACTTAACAGCATACCTAAAAGCTCTAGAACAAAGAAGAAAACACACTAAAAAGTAGTACATGGCAAGAAATAATCAGAGGACCGAAATCAACAAAATAGAAGGAAAGGGAAAAATGTGTTAGTTCTTTGAGAAAAATCAGTGAGATTACAAACCCTTATTCAAATCAATTAACAGATGCAGAGAGAATACCTGGATTGACAAAATCAAAATGAAAGGGGGTGCTGAGGAAATCTTTAGGAAGTGCCAGAGACCTAGGATGGGGAAGGCTCCCAGGAGTCCATGCAGGTGACCTTATGTCTATCAGTGGGGTCATTAAACTAGAAGAGGCCACCTCCTGTAGCCAGAAAGGATCCCCAGTGGAGGGATGACAACAACTCCACCCCCCCCAACACACACACACATACAAAACTCCCCTCCAGGTCCCTCTATTCTTCCCCCAACTTTTCCTTGTTTATTTCCAAGAAGCCCCACCCCAACCTCACATCCCATCCAATCTCTCTCTCAACTTCTTGTCTTCCTTCCTAAATTATTTATGTATTCAAACCAGTGAGTTCAATCAGTGTAGTACCCATATATGGATGTGGGGTGACCTACTGGGACAAAAAGAGGATCCTGCTTCAAGATCAATCTTAAATGGGGCTTTCTGGGCTTCAGTTACTTATTAATCTTTTGTTCCTTCCCCTTCCTGGTTCTGACAACCACAGGACTGGACTTTCTTCTAGGTCTGGTAATCATGCCTATGGTGCTTGGGACCTACCTCTAAGAATGCTCACTTTTGCAACTCTAGCTCTACCCTTATGACATCGCTTGCGGTAAATTTGGTGTTAGTAACAGAAAACATAACTAATGGTGGCTTTATCTTAGGGACATTCCTCACTTATTTGATTAATAAGACCAGAAAAGATGTTATAATGGTTGTCACATGTTTGTGTCCTTCAAAAAGATATGATTAAGCTGTGCATGATGGCACACAGCTAAAATCCCAGCACCAAGGAGACAAAAGCAGGCTGATTTCTGTGAGTTTGAGGCCAGCCAAGTCTACATACCAGGTGAGTTCCAGGCCAGCCAAGACTACATGATGTGACCCTATCTCAAACAAACAAACAAACAAACAAACAAAAACAAAAAACCAAACAAGCAAAACAAAAAGCCATATGCTTAGTGTTTTAGGGTTTCCATTGCTGTGAAGACACCATGGCTAAGGCAACTTCTTAGGTACAACATATATTTGGGGCTGGCTTACATGTTCAGAGGCTCAGTTCATTATCAGTCAGGGCAGCATCCAGGCAAGCATGTCACTGGAGAAGCTGAGAGTTCTACATATTCATCCAAAGGAAGCCAGGAGCAGACTGACTCCCATGTGGATAGGAGGAGGGTCTCAAAGCTCACACCCACAGGGACACACGTCCTCCAACAAGACAACAGATCCCAATAGTGCCACCCCCTGGGTTAGGCATATTCAAACCACTACAATCAAATTCTTGGCCCCCACAGGCTTGTTCAAACACATGAGTCTATGGGGTCCATACCAAGCCATAGCACAATGCATAATGCATTTAATCCAACTTCAAAAGTCCCCACAATCTATAACAGTCTCAACAACGTTAAAAATCCAAACTTTAAATTTTCTTCTGAGCCTCATGCAGTCTCTTAACTGTAATCCCATATAAAATTAAAAATACTGGGCCAAAGTAACACAGAAAACCAGCTGGGAAAACTCCAAACTCCACGTCTCTGTGTCTGACATGAAAGTACTCTTCACATGTCCAACTGCTTTCATCCTTGTTGACTGCTGCTGGTAGATCTAGCATTCATTAGCAACAAACTTAATTCTTTCAAACTGGTTCTACTCTGTTAGCAGCTTTCCTCGGCAGGTACCCCAAGCCTCTGACATCTCTTACAACTTGGAGTATTCAAGGCAACTGCACAGCTTCTTGTTCAAGTGTCTGAGATCCACACATGATCTTCTGGGCTCCTCCAAAGGGTTTGGGTCACTTCTCCAGCTCTACCCTCTGTAGCACTCTAGGCTCCGGTTGACCCCACTCCACTGCTGCTGCTGCTCTTGGTGGTCATCCTGAATTACTGGCTTCTCCAAGACACTGTGGTCTTCCACTGCACCTAGGCTTCCCCAATAGCCTCTCATAGGCTTCTTTCATGGTGCCCACAACCCCTTTAGTCCTGGCCCATCAACTGCAACCAATGGCCTATCATAGCCTCTCACAGTGCCAAGCCTCAGCTGCCCTCCATGACTCCTTCATACCTGCAAATTCTGTAATACCTGAGTGACTCTTACACACTACCAAGTCCAGCTGCAGCATGAGGTACAACCTTGGCTGTCTCTGGAACACAACTTCTCTGTGCTCTCAGAAAACACTTCCCAGAAGATTTCACCTCAGTGATGCTGATCTCTTCTTAATCACCACTAATTTCTTAGCTCCATCTAACTAGTATCAGTTGTCCCAGAAGTCCCTTCTATTTCTGACTCTAAAACCAGAGCCACATGGCCAAAGCTGCCAAGTTCTGATGCTTGCTGGGGCTGGAATATGTTCCCCCTGTTCTATTACATTATACTAGTTTTCTGTTTTCCAACTCCTTCACTGCCTAAGCTTGGCTGTGCTAGAACTTGCTCTGTAGATTGACCTTGAACTCAGAGATTTGCATGGGTGATTAAAGGCGTGTATCGCCATGCCTAGACCTAAACTTAGCTGGAAGGGATCTTGCCCCAAGATCACCATTCCCTTGATTCAATGTACTATCCTTGGGCTCAAGATCAAGCTCCATTTTTACTTGAATAATATGTTTTATATTTTTCCTTCCTAAACTTGCTATGCTTGTTCAAAATGCTCTTCACAAGAGCACTAATCAGAGAACAAAGTCTATGCTGGGCATTTCTGAGACTTCCTTTGTCAGTGCAATTAATCTGAGTCTCTTCAAATTCCTCTTAGGCAGACTCTTAAGACTAGGGCAAAAGGTACCCCCATTTCTTCACCAAATATCACAAGAAGAGCCTCTAGGCCACATATTAACATTCTTCCCCCACAGTTCAAATCACCCTCAGCACCAATGTCTTCCATATTCCTACTAGAATAGCCCACTAAGCCCAACTTAAAGCACTTCACTGATTTCCACATCCAAAGTCTCCAAATCAACATTCCTCCAAACAATAATATGATAAACCTCATCACAGTAATACCTCAGTCTCTGATACCAACTTCTGGATTTCTCAGGGTTCTCTAGAGTCAGAGAAATGATGGAATGTCTCTATATATTAAGGGAATTGGTTGTCTGCAGTCCATCTAACCACCCAACAATCGCAGCTATGAATGTGAAGTCCCAGTTCATGAGAAAAATTTATTTTCAATGATAGAAAAAGAAGTGCCTAGGAAATCAACAGGATATTCCCTTGGGTATGTTTATGAGTGCCTTTCAGAGAGCAAGAGGGAAGAGCCATACTGTGAGCAACCATCCAATAGATTGGGCACATAGGAATAAAAGAAATGCAGTGAGTGAGTGCAGGTATTCTGCTTCTCTGCTTTTTGGCTGCTGAGGTGAAGACCTTAGCTCTGACACCTAGAAAAAGAATTAGCCTGTATCAGGGATGAGTTTTCTAGCTGATCACCCAATACAAGGTGGTCAGCCCTTGTGATCCTATTCTTCATTGCAGTTTGACTACATTTGGAATTAAGTATAATCCAAGACACTGGAAATTTCTTGTGAAGATATTTCCCCCTTGACTGAATCATTTGAGGAGGAAAAAACTACTCAAACCCTGATATTTTGTACTGTGAGAGTTTACCTAAAATCCTAGCCAAAGCTTTGGTGGCAGCCTTTATAAAGGACCTACCTATAGGAATGGAAGGGAGCAAGAAAGTGATGCAATTTCATTTTAACTAAAAACATATTAAAACTAAAAAAAAAAAAAAAACCAAAAAAAAAAAAAACAATGCAGCATCCAGGTGCAAAGTAAGCAAAAACCTGACTGAGATGTGGGAGGTTACTAGCTATTTCACATCTACAGTGAAAGGGTTAAAATTCGTAAAATCTCCTAGCAGGCTGGACAGAAACAAGAGTACAGGTCAGCTTGATAATGAGCTCTGCGTTTCAGGAACTTGGCTGAATACAAGATAGATGGCTGATTATGTACAAGCTCTTAGAGAATAGCCTATACAGAATGTTCTCCCTGACTCTTCCTTGTACCCAGTCACAAACTGAATAATGGGCTGGAACGTTCCACAGGTGCTCTCCAGTAACCCTCCTTCATTCCCCCTGGGTTGTGGTTTCCCCCCTGAGTTGTGGTTTTTGCCTTTAAATTCTCTGTCTCCAAAGCTCTGGGGTCAGACCCCACGGCCCCTGCCTGGGTCATGGATCTTGACCTCAGTATACTGATTAAAATATACCTCTTGCTGATTACATCGAGTTCGGTGTCTTGTGAGTTAATGGGTGGCTGAGAATTCCTGAGGCTTGGGTGAGGTCCTTCCTTCGTGGGGGCCTTACATTTTTGGTTCCCTGACTGGGAATCTGTGACCACCCTAAGCTCTAAGAACCTACTTGGAGGTATGTTTCTATGTTTTGGCCAATCTGTTGTCTCTGTTTCTGTGTTTTGCTGTGTTTTGGGCCCATTCTCTTGTCTGTGCTGTCTCAGTAAGCTGGTTCTGTAAGAATACTTTCGGGTTTTTTACATCTATTTGCAGCCAGTTCTGTCTCAAGAGGAGACAAACAGAGTGATTGGCCGACATGCTAGGAAAATCACTGGCTGCAGCCCCAGGGAGACGTCCGTGGGTGGGTAAAGAGATTCTCAGAGATGTCTGGGGATCTCCCAGTGCCAGGGAGACGTGGAATTCCTCCTGGCTGGCACTTGGGAAAATGTGGAATCCTTCCCGGCTGATACTCGATTGAGACAGCTTCCTCTTAGTTTCTCTATGTGTTTACTTTGTGTTATAGACTATAACCACACCTTTAAGTTTGACTTTGGACCGCTGGACAGAAGTTAGAACTAGGGCACATAATTTATCAGTTGAGATAAAGAAAAGACTGTGACAGATTTTTGTGCCTCAGAGTGACTGACTTTTGATGTTGACCAGCTGACAGAAGAGACTTTTGACTTGACTATTTTTTTTAAAGTTAAAGCTATTATTTTTCAGGAAGGACCAGGGTCACATCCCAATCAACAGCCATACGTAACTCTGTGGCAGGACCTGATCCAAAATCCACCACCATGGGTGAGAAAGAGAAAGCCAGGCTTCCGAGCCCTGGCCCTCTGTGGAACGAGACACAAACTAAACTGGAAGATTAATCACCCCTTCTTTTCAGATAGTGTGACCGGACTGGAAAAGTCTTCAATGTTTTTCCACCAGTCTACCTGGGATGATTGCCAGCAGCTTTTACAGGTTCTCTTTACCACATAAAAATGAGAAAAGATCCTCTTAGAAGGCCCCCCTTAACCGACCAGACTGAGACTTCAACACAGCTATAGGTAGGGAGCGGCTGACAGTTTACCCTGCCAGGCTCTGGTGACAGGTAAGAAGTTACAGAGTATATATAGAGAGATTACAAGATTATACCCTGCAGGATTTAGTTAAAGAGACAGAAAAAGTATATCACAAAAAGAGACTAAAGACTAGAATACTGGCCGCAGTTATAAAAGATAGAGAGAGGATAAGCAAGATCACAGACAAGAAAAAAATTTGACTAGGATTCTGGCCATAGTAGTAGGAGAAAAAGACAAAGATAGAACAAGATTTAGACAGACAGGGAATCTGGGCAACAAAGGGTCAAGACGGAGTGGAAGTAGAGAAAGATAGCGAAGCCTGCTGGAGAAATATCAATGTGCCTATGAAAGACCCCCCAAAGGGAGACCCTCACTCAAATCCAGATCAGCATGCATCCAAGGACACACAAGAGACCTTCTTTATGCAATTGCAAAAGGTAGTTTAATGGCAAGGTGTTGCTACCCACGTCTGATCAGCCGAATAAGGCAGTGGCAACCGTGTTCTTCTTCAAACAGTTTATTCAGCTATCCCTATATAGCGATCTTCCTCTTCACCTTTCTCCTCCGCTCCCACAACCCCTTATAAGCATTGCCTTAAACCTATCAGCAGCTGCCATGATGTCACTATTAATTGGTCACACTCAATGACGAGAGGTAAGGTGATCAGGTAGCCACACCTCTCAGCGCGGGCATGCCATATATGGTCTCAAGCAATGCCTATGCCAAGTGTCATCTTGTAACAGCAAGAGTGGAGCCGTAACGAGAGCAGAGCTGCTTCCCACAGCAAGGGCCCTTGGGTCGAAATGTATCCCACACAGGGGATAGAGGCTTTGAACCAGACCCCAAGAAATTTGGGATATTTATGGGTGGGGGCTGGGAAAGGGAGGAAGATTTGGCGCAGTTACATATAATTGGACATTTCAAACATCAGCAACTTGCAGAAGTGGCTACGTGTGAGCTGGCTGGATGACTAATTATTTTTGACCATGAAACCTCGGACCTCCCAGAAAGGGAGGGAGAGTAAAGTAAACATCAGATAGCCCATAACTCACTTAGGCTTGTCTGGGTATGTCCTTACATGTCTTTTCATTTTTTCTTTTGGTCACCCTGCCCCTAGAGAGAATCAGCAACTTGGTATTTTTATTATGACTAATTTGAACAAGTTGTTGGTGGTCTTTGCTGAGCATGAACTTTTGTTTTTGCTTCAAGCTGCACATTTCAACTTTTGTCCTTACACCTACACAGGGCAGAAACAATATTCTTGGACTACTTTACAAACTGTTGATGTGGGGAAAAGACAAGTGTCTCATTCTGGTTGTTCCTGGGTGCCCTATGCCTTTGTTGGAGAGAGACAAAGTTAAAGTTTACTCAGACAGTACCAGGGGTGTCTTGAGAGAACTCTCACCTCTACGATATTGACCTTAAAACTAAAAGATGAGTACCAGCTTCATGAGCTTCCAGAACAGCAAGAAGCCCCGACATTAGTAAATGGTTAACAGAATTTCCAAAACCTTGGAATAAAACCAGTGCCGCCTCTATTAGAGTGTGGCAGTATCCAATGAGTCATGAAGCCAGAGAAACATTCTGGTTTTTTGTCAGTCACTGTGAAATACCCCCCTACAACTGGTAAAAAAAAAAAAAAAAAGCCAGGCACTACATTTGATTACACTTAAAGGCCTACAAAGAACTGAGACAAAGGAGAGAGTTTCTAGACACTGCTGGCTTTTACAAAGATGTTGATAAATTGACTCTGAGACAACAGACAAGTGTTGTGGGACCCCACTCCCTTGAGAACATTATCCGGCAGCCCCCTGACCGACAGATGACTAATGCCCACATGTAAGGGTGATCTTTGCCTCCCTGGCCATCCTGAATCCTGCCTGAAGCTGATGACTCTGCTCCTGTTCACCACTGCCTCGACATCCTGGTGGAAGAAACAGGTCCTAGAAGTGACCTAAGGGACCAACCCTGGCCAGGAAGCCCAAACTGTTATACTGATGAAAACGGCTTCATGGTTGAAGGTAAGCGAGTGTAGGGAGTGGCAGTAGTAGACAGGAAACAAGTGATTTGGGCAAACAGCCTGCCAGCAAGGACATTAACAACACATATACTTTTGCCACTGCCAATATTCAAGGGACAATTTACAGAGGGGACTACTAAAAAGTCATTGTCCAGGACATCAAAAAACCCAGGATACTGTTGCTGAAAAAATCGGGTGACTGCTAAAAAGACTGCTCAAAGAGCTATGATCCTGACTGTTGAAAGTACTAAGAAAATATATTGATGCTCAAGTTAAAAATAATCCTTCCACAGAGAGAAGGACAAAGATATGTGACAAACTTACCTCGTTTAGCTCACCTAAGATCTAACTAAACACCTGAAGAACTTGATAAAGTCCTCCCAATTTTACGTGGTGAACTTATCTGATGTAGCTGAAACAGTAGTAAAAAACTGTGAGGCCTGTGCCCTGACTAATGCTGGGTATTCAAGATATACCCTGTCAATTCTCTATCTGACCGGCAGACAGGAACAAAGCAAGTCAGAGTTCTTCTCAACGCAGTTTATTCAGGATCCTTTACAATCTCCTCTCTGGAAGCCCTCTCTCCCCAGCCCCTTAACAGCCATCCTTTTATACCCCTGCCTGTCCCAATCAGTACCTGCCTCGTGGGCATGCCTCTTTGGTGCACCTCAAACAGCCTGATTCTCATGGCAGTGAGTCTGTGCAGTAGTTCTGCAGTTGTGGCTCAGTTAGGGGAAGGTGGGCGACACGAAAACTGCCAAGAAGTGGCACCATTCATAAGATTTGACAGGTGCCA
>JANHMN010000020.1:19574623-19598904 GCA_030674055.1 Rhabdomys pumilio
GATTTGACAGGTGCCATTCATAAGATTTGGCCCAGGCACCATTTTAGCTGGCTGTGCTGCTGCACTCACTCCTCACAATACCCCAGGAAGAAGACTTCAAAGAGATAGACCTGGGGCCTACTGAGAAGTGGACTTCACGAAAGTCAAACCTGCAAAATATAGTAACAAATATTCATTAGTTTTTATAGATACTTTTTCAGGCTGGATAAAAAGCCTTCCCTATGAGGCTTTTTGGTAGACTGAGACTACCAACGTGGTGACTAAGAAAATCTTAGAAGAAAACTTCCTAGGTTTAAAATACCCAAGATAATTTGGTCGAACAATAGACCTGCCTTTGTTGCCCAGGTAAGTCAGGGACTGGCCACCTAGCTAGAGATTAATTAGAAATTACATTGTGCTTATAGACCCCAGAGCTCAGAATAGGTAGAAAAGATAAATAAAATTATTATTAGCCTTAGAGACCGGCTGGAGATGACTGGACAGCCCTCCTTCCTTTTGCTTTGTTCTGGGTTATGATTTCAATTAACACCTGATAAGATTTTATGTGGGGGAGGCAGTCTCCATCACTAACTGAGATAGATAAAAATATATGATTCTGATGGTGTTCTTTCTAAATCCCTGTTTGTCCTCATGAAAACACTTGAGGTGGTCCAACATGAGGTCTGGGAGCAGTTAAAAGAAACTTATGAGACTGGAGACGTAAATGTGCCTCATCGGTTCCAGATTAAAGATGGTGTTCTCATCTGCCACCACCTGATCAAGAAACTTGAGCCTCACTAGAAAAGACCATACCTGGTGCTCCTGACCACCCCCACAGTGATAAAAGTCAAAGACATCTCTAAATAGACTAGTTACTTTTGTTAAAAAAAAAATAAGTGCTGTTTAAATTTTGATGTTATACTAAGTTTTATGATTAAAACTCTTACATCAGAAGAAATGGAGAAATGAAAAAATTAAAATTTTTAAAATCTCCTAGCAGGCTGGGCAGAAACAAGAGTACAGGTCAGCTTGATCATGAGCTCTGCGTTTCAGGAACTTGGCTGAACACAAGATAGATGGCTGATTATGTATAGGCTCTTACAGAATAGCCCATACAGAATGTTCTCCCTGACTCTTTCTTGTACCCTGTCACAAACTGAATAATGGGCTGGAACTTTCCACAGGGGCTCTCTAATAACCCTCCTTCATTCCCCCTGGGTTGTGGTTTCCCCCCTGAGTTGTGGTTTTTGCCTTTATATTCTCTCTGTCTCCAAAGCCCCGGGGTCAGACTCCACAGCCCCTGCATGTGTCATGGGTCTTGACCTCAGTATGCTGATTAAAATATACCTCTTGCTGATTACATCAAGTTCGGTGTCTTGTAAGTTAATGGGTGGCCAAGAATTCCTGAGGCTTGGATGAGGTCCTCCCTTTGTGGGGGCCTTACAACATCATTAACACACAAGTCTCTGGTTAATGTGAACTCGACAGATAGGGAGCTAGGCATTTTTGAACTCTTATGTCACTATACACAGTGAAAAGTAAATAGAGGGAGATTCATGCATTAATTTTTCTTTTAGAACAAAAAGTTAAGTCAGTAAAGGGGTTAGACTTGAAGAAATAGCAGTTGATAGGAATATGAGCAAAAGAATTTGTAAAAATATCCTCCAAAGAACTAAAAAGATTTTTAATGTTGGTATTTGCTAGAATCAGAAATTAATGACACCATCATCTGATAAGCTATCAAAACCAAAGTATGAGCACATTGCACAATATTTAGTTATGAAGAGGTTAGTTCAGGAACTTTGGAAAGGTCATGGGACACTTCCTGGATTAACATTACTGGGTCAGAAGAAAAAACAGAGAGGTTGGTTAACATTCCTCAGGACATAGGAGAGGGAACCCACCTGCAGGTGTGGAAGGCCCAGAACATGTAGACACATTCCAAAATACTGATCAACCCTTGGCACTTACAGACAGGGGAGGTCCTTGCTACCTCATTCCAAAAAGATCAATCAGTGTAAAATTCACACTGTTCCACCAATCATATTGTGCCTAGTCATTGTTTCTCTAGTTCTACCCATTAAACTGTATAAAAACTGACCAAATGGGCTTCCCCAGGGGTTGCCACCTCTCTTTTGTGTTCAGGACAACCCCAATCATTAAAATTCCTTTTACTTGCTTTTTGCATTGATTCAGGTCCACGTGGTTCACTCAGGGGGTCTCAGGTAAGTTAAGGCTCACAAAAGACTTATAGTTACAATAAAACATTGTTGAAAGACTACTAATCTTTTTTTTTTTTTTTTTTTGCTTTTCTTTAGAAAAAGTTCTCACTGCATATCTAATCCAGGCCATGAACTAAAAATCCTCCTGCTTCAGCATTCTAATTCTTTGGACTCTGGGGAAAGGTATGAGCTACCACACCAAACAGTGATTCAGGAAATCCCTTGGGGAGATTTGCCTGGGCAGACTGCCAAAGGTTTAATCTTTCATCCATTTAGAATAATCCCACTTGCAGGAGCTCACCTATTGGAAGCATCAGTAAAAGCAACTATGGGAGGAAGTGGACATGGTCTTTAGAGGCTTTAAGCACAGTCCTGGGGTCCACAAGTTCATTCTTCTCCAGACAAGATACGGTGTGTTTCCAGCTTTCTGGTGCAGACACTTCTAGATCTATCACCTCCACACTCTGAGGATCTGATCTCAGATCTGAACTAGTATTGCATCCTTACCAAGAGTTGCTGAGCACGGAGATAACTGCTTTGGTAAGTGCACAATTTGCAAGAGAAAATTCCTTTGTAGTCCCTATTTTTAACTAAATACTCACTTGCTTAGAAGTTATATTTTGCTATTCAGCAAAATCTGATTCAGTTAGCATTTGAATTTCTTTCTTGGTATGTAGCATGGGTTAAGGTTATAGATAATTTTAAATTTATCATTATGAACATTTTAATTGATCTGATGTATTGTACTGAGAGATAGTTTCAAGAGACTTTTCAATTTTGTGCTTTGTCTAAATTCTAGAATATTTCAAGAACATGCTGTGCTTAACAAATTCTCTGAATGGTTTAAAAACATATCAGAATTTAAAGATATTTAGAAAAACATAGAAGTAAAAACTCAAAAGAATTTTAATAATTCTTCAGTTGTGAATTAAAGGAAGGAAGGTCTCACAGTATAAATGGGGACTTGAGTATACCATATTGGTAGAATTGACTATTCCTGCTAGAGTTTGGTTTATTAGAGTGAAAGGTTACATGTATTAAAGTAGAGAAAACTGACCACTCTATTTTATCTATTAGAGAACATTCTGGTTAAAATCTGATACAATTTTTTATTTCTGTGTTTGATCTGGTTTATTTCTGTGTACTTGTTTTGTAGTGAAATGTCTAATGTACAAAAAAAAATGTGAAAGAAAAACATGACCATTAGCTAAATTAAAGAAAGTGACATTAATGTTCCAATGTCTTTGCTAATCCAATTGTTGATAGTGAGTATTAGTATTTGATTTTGAATTTCACAGAACCACCAGCTAAAGCCAGTTGACTCCATCTGTGTCAAACAGCAGAAACTTAATTATTTTGAGAAAATTTGCCTCAGTCAACCCATCTCTTTTAACTTTTTGTGTAAAAGTTAAAAGAGATGGGAAATGGCTACCTGTTGGTTAGATAGCCAAGTCTCATGTAGACATGAGAGCTTCATTTATGGCTCAAGATTTTTGCCCACAAACTCTAGGCAGGAGTTGTGTTTTTGGGAAGCAAACACGTGTCTACAAAGAATTCCCCTTATATTCAACTTGAGGGGAGGCAGCCTTGATATAGAGATGACCTGATATATCTGTGAAAAGCTACGGGAGTAGAGTCACTTAAGTTGGGAAGATCCACACTAAATGTTGGTGAGATCATTCCACCAGTCCGTGGGCTGAGGGCTTCAACTGAAGAAAAAGGGGAAGAAAAAGCTGAGTAGCAAGTTTTCCTTGCTTTCTGCTTCCTGATTTTGGAAGTCATGAGACCAGCTGCCTTGAGCTCACGCCACCATTTCTTACCATTATATCCTTGAAATAAGAGATAGCATCAATTAGGTATTTTGTAGCAGAAAGAAGAAAAGTGAATGATATTGCCTATAAAGATGCAAGGGGGTGGGACAGTGGAATCTGAGTAGCAAGAAACTAAAAGTCAGATACCAAACAAAAGTATTTAGTAGAGAAGGTGTGAAGTAGGTTGTACTTTTTTGGGTAGACAACAAAACAAAAAGCTGTGTTACTAACACACCTGCAGTGAGAGGCAAGGCCAGCCTGTGGGGCAGAAGGACTTGGTTCACTCCTCGGTGTTTTTTTCTTTTTTTCTCTCTACAACACTGAAGAAGAATGTCTCTAGCCTTAAAAAATGTACCAATTTGGGTTGAAGTCTCCAAGAAAAATGCAGATGGTCCAGTCTAGAGCATCATCACATCACACATATGTCTGTCAGGAAAAGTTCCTCTTGATAGTATAAAAGTCGGAAGAGCCTGAATTGCCATAATCAGAATTTAACTACAAGTTGAATCAGATTTTGTCCAATCTCTTCCTGCTCTCTGCTTCAGTAATAATAATTCTGCTTTTTTACCCTAAGAAAAATGGAGTCAGACATTTTACAAGCCTCCCATCAAACACACAACTGTTTCATTTGCCTGGGCATCTTTACTGATCCAGTCCTCTTAAGGTGTGGCCATACCTTCTGCAGGGCCTGTCTCTTCCTTTTTTCAGAAAATATCCAAATCCCTGCCCACTGCCCCATGTGTAGGCAACCATCCCAGTGGGAGTTCAGAACTGACATTACTATGAAGAAACTGGTATTCATTGTCAGAAAAGAAAAGTTCATGAAGTATTTGAGTTCTGAGAAGCACAAGTGTGTGACCCACAAGGAGAGAAAGATGATCTTCTGTGATGAGAACAGGGTCCTTCTCTGTCAATTATGTTCTGACTCCCAGGAGCACAGAGGTCACAGACACTGCCCCACTGAAGTAGCTGTTGGGGAGCAAATGGTAAGTGATGTTTCTGAAAAAAAGAAAAAAGGATGAGAGCTTGAGAGAGGGAAGTTGAGCTACCGGACCTTAGGAAGATGCTTGTCCTGATTCTGATGAAGCCACTGTGTTCTGCATGTTGGCACTTTTAAAACAGCAAATGAAGAAAGAATGAGTATAAAATGCAAACATCACTTGAGAGACGCATAAGTGTAAATATCATTTCTAGTTTAATGATTCATTATGTTCATGTCATTGTAAAGTATAGTCGTAAATTCACATCTTTAAATCTGCTCATGACATGAGACTGAAATACTAAAAGTACATTGGAATTAGCTGGTTAGAAGCATATGGGTATCCCAATCAGATGGTAATTATCCAGACAATAGTCACCTACAGTCCATCAGTTAACTTGAGGACAGAGTGGTTGTATTTTATAATTCTATTGTCTGAAATCTGAAGTTCAATAGTTACTAAAAGTAAAAAAGAAAAAATACTGTGATCCTTCTACCCTCTCTAAAGTAATTGTGTTCAGTGCTAGAGTCTGTCCATCAGGTAACTCATTATTTATCTAAGGATGATACTGTTTTTTTTTTTAAACAGAAGAAAATTCTAAAGCAAGTGAAATTTTTATGGAAGAAGATCCAAGAACACCAGGAGAATCTAGAAGCAGAGAGGAGAATGACCGCTCAATGTGTGGTGGGTAAAATCAACCAGAGGTAGACATCTTTGTAAAGATGGTCATTTCCAATTTGAGGATCATGCATGAGATGTGATACTAAAAAATCCTTTTATGTTAACCTCAAATTCTAAGGGAAAAATACAATTTGAACACAGAGAGAATGGCCTGGCTTTGTGGCAGGAAAGTTTTATATTAATGGGTGACTTTCTAAGAGTTCAATACAGTACATCAGACTTCATGACTCCTCTTGGAATTTTAATTAGTACGTGCAGATTTGCATTTTTGAGCCAACATTTAATTATCAATCAAAACCTTTTTACAGATATCTCAAGATCTCATTTAATGGATCAAAATGTTAAGAGAAAAGGATGGGTTTGTTTGCTTCAGCTATTACTAAAGAAGAAATGTATAAAATTAAAGAATTTATATTTTCTGAAAAGTGGGGACAGTAAATCAGTGTGTACAGCACTCTGATGGGATCTTGTAGGCGAATTTAAACATAGAGGGATTCAGTGGAGGAAATCAAATACTCTCTGAATGTGATCTAGAATTTTCCTTTTCCTTCAGGACTATGTGACCTTACGGGAGCAAATGATCAGAACGGTGTATAGGAAACTACATCCAGCCATCGATGAAGAAGAAAATCAACATATAACGTGTATGAAAAATCAAGGCAATACTATTTTAAAGGAGCTCAGGAAAAGTGAAGCCATGATGGCCCACAAGAAGAGTCAACTAATAGAAGCGTATCAGGATCTGATGACCATGTCCCAGAAGCCATATGAGGTGCTGCTGTTGCAGGTGAACATGGAGGATTGCATGAAACAGCTTTATTATCTGAGGCCCACACCTGTGATTCTTACGGCTGAGATCCTTTTCTAGAACCCCTGTACTTTTTAGCAGAAGATTTGCTTTATAAGAAAAATCTGAAGAGATAATTTCTGTAATAACCTAAAAAGAGCAAGCTTGTTGACATTGTGTAGTTGATTCCTCATAGAATATCTCCTTATTTTTTGTGTTTTGTTACTTTGCTTCTTTGGAACCCCAAATTGAGTGATTCCTGCTACCAAACACTCTGTTTTCCCTCTACTTGGGTATTACCCATAATTTTAAAGTAGTCTACCATTTGTTTGTTGTGTTTCAAAGCTGTGTTTTTACAGTTGTTTGGGAAGAGGGCGATTGATATATGTTCTTCATTTGCGGTGCACAATGGCCTCGGCCTCACAGGATTCCTGAGAACTAAACCCCAAATTCTAGAGTTACAGACAAGAAGCACCATGTAGGGGTTAGGTCTCAGTTTTGAAGCATACAGTTAATGAAAGTATTTCTATGTCTTGTGCTCTTTTATACAAGATCAAAAAAGTCCTCTTTGCAGACAGCTGGGTGTTACAAAGCAGTGTACAACTCCTACCTATATGCTTCTCAAATATTATTCTCAAGGCCTGATTTCATTAAGAATTTTATTTTGCTAATCCACTCCATTGGCATAACCCCGGGACATGAAAATAAATTTGCAGGGTGAATTGGTGCAGTGCCTGACAATTGTCTTTATATATAAACCTTTATATATATAGAAAACCACGTGTGCTGTTACTTCAGATATCTAAGCTTTTCTTGTTTTGTTTGCAGGATCTGGATGACATGTTCAGAAGGTGAGTTCAGTTCTCAGTGTAAGCCAGGATACCCTGATCTCTGGTACAAAACTGAACAAGCCCTCTTAGCAAAGTACAAATGCACTTTATATAGAAAATCCTTAATTGTTTATGGATGATGTGCTTGGAATTGTTTTCACAGCTATGACTCCTGGCCTCCTATACCAGGCAGTGTCTTTTCTTTGTTCCTATGAATGAAGAAGTGTATGTAATGGGCATGAGCCAAAATTTGTTGTTTTTAAATCCTAATTATTAAGGCCATGGGCTGTATTTTCCTAGTTGTTGAAGAAAGGGGCAGGAAGCATGGAGAAAAGGGCAGGAAGGGCTTCAGAAAGAGTATCTAGGAGGAAATCACCCAGTCTCTCGATCATGGGGTCTCTGTAATATCAGAAAATGCTGTGTGAAAATGTTCAGATAAATGCTTACTTTTATTAATTTGATTTGTTATGAATATCATTTTTAAAAGAGAATTAAATATTTAAATATTTATTTATTTATTTATTTATTTATTTATTTATTTATTGTATGATTATGAGTTCATTGTCAGTGTTCTCAGGCATACCAGAAGAGGGCTTTAGATCCCATTACTGATGGTTGTGAGCCACCATGTGGTTGCTGAAAACTGAACTCAGGACGTCTAGAAGAGCAGTCAGTCAGTGCTCTTAACTGCTGAGCCATCTCTTCAGCCTCTTGTAATGAATATCTATGTGAGTGCACATGTGTTCACGGCAGAGGACAACTTTCAGGAGTCAGTCCTCTCCTCACACCATAGGTTCCTGAGATTGAACTTCAGTTGTCAGGTTGCTTGGCAAGGGTTTTACCCCCTGAGCCTTTTACTTAGCTCTGAGTTAAGATTTCTCCTCATCACTGGGATGATATCTTTAGCACAGGCCAACCAATGTCTTCTTGCAGGAGTGAGTTAGTGCAGCTGGGCATGCCGCAGGGTATGAAACCAAAACTCAGTGCCCATCCCAATACTGAGCTGACTGCAAGGTTCAACTTCTTCCAAGGTGAGAGTCAGCACTGACGTAACGACCAGAGGTACCCTTCAACAGTGAGATAACCTTTGCACAATGAATATTTTAACTCCCCAGAAAGAAATGTCTAGTTATGCCATATTGTAATCATGTTTAGTCACATGGTCATTTGACAAACAAAGATTAATGAATACAAATTCAATGATGTACATGATTCAGGCTGAAAGACATAGTATCATTTGTTCATTGAGAAACTGAATGATTAATTCAGGACTGTTTAATACAAATTAAGTATAACTAGTAATTAAAATGTTTGTGTATTTTCTATTAAATATTTCAGCAATTGATTTTTTTTAATTTTGGAGACATGATTTCTCTTTGTAGCTCTGGCTGTCCTGAACTAGCTCTGCAAACCAAGCTGGCCTCAGACTCACAGAGAGCCATTTGCCTCTGGCTCTTGAGTGCTCTCATTAAAGACATGTGCAACCATGCACAGCTATCAGTTGAATTTTTAAAGTGTATCACACCCCATAGATTAAAAATTCTCAAGATATAGTGGAGCACACTTGTAACCCACCATTAAAAACATGGAATCAGGAGGACTGCCCAAGAGTTTGAGACCAGGCAGGTTGACATAGTGAGTTCCATGCCAGTCAAGGATATATAGTAAGAAATGCTTTCTCAAAAAAAATCTACAGAAATGAGCATAAAATAACCAAATAGAGGAATCCACATATAATAGTCAATAAAAATAAAACAGGGTGATAAGACGGGAGGCAGTCTGAATCACTCTTCTAGATCTAAACACGAATTGTAATATCACAGGGAAAGAGTGTCAGAGGAGCCGGGTTTAGTTAAAGGCAGACAATTGCTACCAGGGATCAAATTCTAACGCATGCTCAAATTTATCTTGAGTATAAATCTGCTTAGTGGGATGAAAATCAAAACACTAACATAAAAGCAACCATGACTTATGACTTATGAATGACTTTTCATGGAGACTCAGGGGCACAGCCTTTATAGCCATCCTCACTGCATTGCACACAGCTTCTGTTTGCCAGGTGTAATTCAAATCTGACAGAACTGTGTTGTTCTGTGCAGCGGCTTCCACCTCTGCAGCTTCTGTAGGTTCTCAAAGATGTTTTTGTTATGTGCCTACTCTGTTTCTTGTGGGAGCTTGTTGACTTTGATGTGCCTGGGCTATATATGCCCTTCCAGCCTCAGCCTTTCCATTTTTAAAACCCAGGAAATCTCTAGAGACCTCTCTCACCTGACAAACATAAATAATTGGTTTAACTAAAATGTTGACTCTTCCCACAGTGACAATTTTCTTTCAAAATTTAATCATATTCAACTACAACATGAGCCTATTTTTTGATATCAGAAGATTCAGTTTTAAACCTCACCATCAAAATACATCTCTGGATTCAGCTGGGTCCTATCGTGTCTCCTGGGGAGCAAAGAGTTTCACTACTGGAAAACACTACTGGGAGCTAGATTTGAAGAACTATGAGAACTGGGCTGTAGGGGTCTGTAGCAATGCTTGGTTAAGGAGGAGAAACCAAGATGTTGGATCTGAAGGTGCATTTATTCTTGTGTGTTTGAAGGAGGGTGATCATTACAGACTCATCTCCACCTGCCCAGTATTTTACCACTATATAGAGAAGCCAACTAGTCGGGTTGGCGTGTTTCTTCATTGTGAGGGTGGATGTGCAAGTTTCCTGGATGTAGCCAAGAGTTCCCTCATATATAGCTACTATCCTGGAACATTCCATTGCATTTTCAGGCCTTTCTTCTCCACTGTCTACACATGATCATAGGAAATTGTAATCCAGTACAATGGTGTTTTTCCAGTATTTCTATGGTAATGTGTCCCCTCTTTATTGTGATTAAATACTGTGATGGCTTGTATATGTTTGGTCCAGGGAGTGGCACTATTAGAAGGTGTGGCTCTGTTGGAGTAGGTATGTCACTGTAGATGTGGGCTTTAAGACCCTCATTCTAGCTGCCTGGAAGCCAGTCTTCCACTAGCAGCCTTCAGATGAAGATGTAGAATCCTTAGTTCTGCCTGCACCATGCCTGCCTAGATGCTACCATACTCCCACTTTGATGATAATGAATTGAACCTCTGAACCTGTAAGCCAGCCCCAATTAAATGTTGTCTTTTATAAGATGCCTTGGTCATGGTGTCTGTTGACTGTATTATTCTAGGGTCCTTGACTCCTCTGGCTCCTACTATTCTTCCTCCCCGTCTTCCATAGGGTTCCTTTAGCTCCAAAAGGAGAGACCTAATGGAGTACTACAATTTGGGCTCTCTCTCCATCTAATGTATGGCTGTGAGTTTCTACATTGGCTCTAATCAGCTTCTAGGCAAAGTGTCTCTGATGACTATTGAACTAGGCCCCATCTATGAGTATAGCAGAGTACCACTAGGAATCATTCCATTGACTTTTTTTTCCTACCCTAGGGCCTTGGCTATCCAGACTCCAGATCTTGATGATCCAGGCATTGTCAGGAATGGGCTCCCTCTTGAATTAGACCAACCATTAGTTAGCCACTCCCACAAGTTCTTCTCCTCCATTTCCCCAGCACATTTTTCAGTCAGGATAGATTGTAGGTCTAAGGACTGTAGCTGCGTCCATGTTGCCATCCTACCACTATAAGTTGCCTGGTTATATAATATGGATGTTTCAGGCTCTGTATCCTCCATTACTGGAAGTAGTCTCTAGGGTCACCTTTGTAGATTCCAGGAATTTTCCATTTCACTAGATTTCTACAGTTAAATCAGCTCCAAAAGTCATTCGATTCCTGTTGTCTCTCCCATATTCTCTCCCTCCAGTCCTCCCTAAGAACTTGATCTCTCATGTTCCTATCCCTACCTCCCCCAGTCTACTCTAAAATTTATTCTATTTCCCCTTCTCAGTGACATATATTTGTCCCTGGTAGAGCCCTCCTTGTTAATTAGGCTCTCTGGGTTGGTGGACTGTAATATAATTATCATTTACTTATTAGCTAAATTCTACTTATAGGTGAGTGTACACCATGCTATTTTTTCTGGGTCTGTTTTACCTCATTCAGGGTGTTTGCTTTTTCTATTTCCATCTATTTCTCTACATATTTCACGACATTTAAACAAATAGCTGTGTAATATTCCATTGTGTAAAAGTACCACATTTAATTTATCCATTCTTCATTTGAGGGAAATTTGATGTTGGTTCTAGTTTTGGGCTATTATGAATAAAGCCACTTTGAACATAGCTGAGCAAGTGTTTTCCTAGTTATAGTGTACCCTTTGGGTATATGCTCAAGAATGGTATAGCTGGGTCTTGAGAGAAATCACTTTCCAGTTTTCTAAGGAACTACCATACTGATTTCCATAGTGCTTGTAGAAGATTTTACACTTGCTAGAGATAGAGGATTATTCCCCTACTCACCAGCATAAGCTGTCACTGATGTTATGGATCTTAACCATTCTGACAGGTATAAGATTGAATCTCAAAGAATTTTGATTTGCACTTCTCTGATGGCTGAGGATGCTGAACATTTAAGTGTTTCTCAGCCATTTGTAATTCCTCTATTGAGAACTCTCTGTTTATATGCGTACTCCATTTTATAATGCGACTATTTAGTTTGTTGATGACTAGTTTCTTGAGTTTTTCATAAAGTAAGACAAACTGTACCTGATAGAAGAGAAAATGGAGGATAGGCTTGAACTCATTGGCATAGAAGACAACTTCTTGAACATAACACCAGTAGAGCAGGCACTCAAGCAACTAATAAATGGACCCTCATGAAACTGAAAAGCTTCTGTAGGGAAAAATATACCATCAATAGGATAAAATGGCAGCCTGGAGAATAGGAAAAGATTTTCACTAACTCCACATTCAGTAAAGAGTTAATATCTAAAATATAGAAAAAACTCTCAGAGGACAGCCTCCTAATCTCCTGTCTGCTGTCATAACCATATCATTAATAGTGTCCGTGACTGGTGATTGTTCATGGGATAGGTCTCAAGTTGGAATGATGTGTTGGCCATTCTCTCAATCTCTGCTCCATACCCCATCCCTCCATTTCTTGTAGACAGGATTGTAACACGCGTGGTATCCCTGCCCGCAGGAACTCACACGAACACGTGGGATTCTTTCGCGGTGTTTATTCTTTCAACCTGGTTGGGGGAGAGAGAGAGAGAGAGAGAGAGAGAGAGAGAGAGAGAGAGAAGAGCGAGAGGAGGAGTCGAACTTCTTACACCTGTATATATAGCCCTTGGAGTGGACAATCATGATTGGCTGCTTGCTCAAACTCCCAGGTTCCCCTGCGCTGTACATGCGCAGTTTAATGGTGGATGTGACATCAGAAATTAGGCGTACCCAAGACGCTGCGCATGCGCAGTTTGTTACCTCACGCACACAGGCGTCAGCAAGGACAGCCTCCTACATCCGCCCCTTTTTGTTTATTAAATGAGACTGGATGGCTGTCTGGTACATCTCTGAATTATCTCTCTTGTAGAGGAAGGTAGAGGTCTAGTCCCTTGTGCAGAATATTGGGATATTGTAAAGAATTTCCACCCTGGTCGTTGAGTCCATGAGTGTACTTTTACCTACCCATCCCATTGCCTTTGACAGGGAGAAGATTTTGGCAATTCGACCTCTGTGCAACTAGACATGCCTTCGAGGAATCTATCTCTGAGGAACATCCTCTGTATATCACAGTATACACTCTACCCAGAGATGTGCAGAGCGCAGGCTTTTGTCTCACTGACCCAGTGCAATGGGTAGAACCCGTGGAGTGCAACAGCTGAGAATTCAAGCGCTAGCTACTTTGTAGCACAGACAGCCAGACCTTAGGGGAGGGACTTTGTTCTAAAGCAGCAGGTACTTGGGCAATAATCGCCTAATTACACTTCTGTTGGGTTTTTTGAGTTTGCAGACCAACCAATAGTGTGTCCACAGCCTAGGGTTATACCAAACAGGCCTGTTCCTCTCCACACCTCTCCTCATGCTTTATTAAAAGGCTCCCTTTTATCTTTATTAATAGCAGGCCTATTCCCACCCATTTTTAAGAGAAGGGGAAGGCCGAAGATCTCTCAGCTTTTCCTCGAACTCTGGGGTCCAGTTCTGTAGTAAAACCTAGAAAAGGGGAATCTCCACCTCAGCTCCGCCTGTCCCACCATCAGGAGTGACAGCCAAAATATCGCCATCAGCAGGAGGGTCTTCATCTCTCTGGGCAGGATCAGGCTGAGACTCCAAGATTCTTCGTGTTAGGCGTTCCGGCAGTCAGAATGGACTGTCTTCCTCCTGTGGAAACACACAAACAGCTCCCCGGGATCTTATTAAAATAGGATCCGGGCCTTTCCATTGTCCAGTTAGAGCATCCTTCCACTTGACCATCTCTTTTGGCCTGTCAGGTTCTAAACAATGATGGTCAGCTGCCGTGTGGCCTTGGCTGACCAGATTTAAAAAATTAAGGGTGAAAAGTATTATAGAAACGGTGACTCGTGGCACTGAGGGTAGAGCTTCCTCGACTCCCCCTTTTTGCTTTATTAAATAGGACTTAAGAGTGAGATGAGCCCGCTCTATAATACCTTGTCCTTGAGGATTGTACGGTAGACCTGTTAAATTGGTCACCTCCATTTGGCGGCAGAATTGTCTAAATTTCTGCGAAGTGTAAGCTGGTCCATTGTCAGTTTTAAGAATTTTAGGCTTTCCCCAGGAACTCCATGCCTCGAGGCAATGTTGAATGACATGGGCCGCCTTTTCTCCTGTCAAAGGAGAAACAAATATAATTCCAGAACAAGTATCAATAGAAACATGTAAATATTGCAATTTGCCAAAGGATGGGATGTGAGTAACTAACATCCATTTGCCAAATCTGTAGTGGCCGAATTCCTCGTGGATTAATTCCAATACGAGGTGCTGGTAAGAATTGACAGCAATTTTGACATTGAGTCACTATATCCCTAGCCTCTTTTCTGGTTATGTTAAATCTCCGACGTAAAGTCTCAGCAGTTACATGAAATCTTTTATGGAAATCTTTCGCCAAGGTCCATTTTGGAGATAAGACAACAGCTATTAACTTTGTGGCTCGGTCTGCCAGGTCATTTCCACGGGACATTGGTCTGGGTAGACCTGAGTGAGCCCTGATATGTGTAATAAAAACAGGAGATTTCCTATTGACTAGGATAAATTGAATCTTTTGGAAGACCTTTGTAAGTTTGCTAGAGGGCTTAATTAACCCAGCAACTTCCAGAACCCTAACTGCATTTACTACATAAGAGGAATCTGAAACAATATTTAAAGGACCTGGGAAGGTTTCAAGAACCTCTAGTACTACCAAGCATTCCACAACCTGAGGTGAAGTCTGATGGTATTGTCTGACTGTGGTTTTATCATCAATTACATAGGCACCCACACCTGCCTTTGACCCATCTGTGTAAACAACCACTCCATCTGGGAGCGGCTTCTGAGATATAATGCGAGGAAACACAACAGCTTGAGTTAAGGCAAATTGTAAAATAGGATGCTTAGGATAATGATTGTCTATTTGACCATTAAAGGAAGTGACCAACACCGCCCAAACATCAGAGGTAGCAGTTAATGTTTGAACCTGATGCGCAGTATATGGCACTATTAACGCTTTAGGATCTTTCCCAAAATAAGTAACAGCTGCCTTTAGTCCCCGAAGGGCAAGTTGAGCTACTGCATCTGGATACCACTCAATAATCTTTGCGGGGGATGCATTAGGATGGATCCATAGCAGGGGCCCATCTTGCCATAACACAGCAGTTGGTAAATGTCTGGTCTTAAAAACACATAAATCAAAAGGTTTGTTTATATCAATACGTTTTAATTGGGCATTTTGTAAGGCCTTTTCCACTACTTGTAGGGCGCGGCTTGCAGCCGGCGTTAAGGCCCTTGGTGAGGAAGGGTGGGTGTCCCCTTCCAGAATGTCAAACAAAGGTTTTAGTTCAGCAGAGGGGATTTTTAAAAATGGTCTCAACCAATTTATATCACCTAATAATTTTTGAAAATCATTTAAGGTATGTAAATGGTCCCTGCGAATCTCTAATTTCTGATGAACTATTTTTTCTGGATAAATCACTGTTCCTAGAAAGGAGCCTACTTCTGACATTTGGACCTTATCTGTGGCAATATGTAGGCCCCATTGTTCCAATGATTTAATTAGTAGAGGGTATGAGGCTTGTAAAATAACTGATTCCCTATGACAAATAAGAATGTCATCCATAAAAAGGGCCACTAATAAGGAAGGGAATTTTTTCCTAACTGGCTCAAGGGCTCTTTGTACATATAACTGGCATATAGTGGGGCTATTTGCCATCCCTTGGGGTAAGACTCTCCACTGATACCTCCTATCTGGTTCAAGGTGATTAACAGCAGGCAGGGTAAATGCGAATCTTTGCCTATCCTGTGGGTGTAGGGGAATAGAAAAAAAGCAATCCTTAATGTCTATAATTATTATCCTCCATTGCTTAGGTAAAGCAGAGAGCAGAGGTAGGCCTCGTTGCACTGGGCCAAACAACCGCATTTGTGCATTAATGGCCCTTAGATCATGGAGAAGTCTCCATTTCTCTGATTTCTTTCTTATGACAAAAATAGGTGTATTCCAAGGAGAAGTGGAAGGCTCTAAATGACCAAGCTGTACTTGTTCTTTAATCAACCTTGTAGCAGCTTCCAGTTTCTCAGAGGATAACGACCATTGAGAAACCCACACGGGCCCCTCTGTAAGCCAGGGTATGGGCATAGACCCCTCAATGGTCACTAGAGAAAACCCAAACCTTGTCTTCCTGTATTACTTTCTTGTGAAACTGGGTTTAACCTTCCTAGTTCTTTTCTGCCCAGACCTTTTCCTTCCTTATATCCCATCCTTTTCATAATACCAATAGCTTGCTGAGAATATTCATTAGTTAATGTTAATCCTAAGTTTTGTAAGATGTCTCTCCCCCAGAGATTAACGGGGAGAGGAAGCACATAAGGTATAAAACTTCCTGTTTGACCCTCTGGTGTCTGCCAAGTCAGGGAGCGTGAACTAACTGTAGGGCTGGCCTCATATCCCAGTCCTTGTAAGGAATGGGATGATTGTGTAACAGGCCATGCCTTAGGCCACCATTTGGAGGAAATAATGCTTTTATTAGCTCCTGTGTCTAAAATTCCTATAAAACTCTTCCCTTCTACCATTAATTGTAAAGTGGGTCTAGTTTTAAGATTGACTACCAAGTGAGCAAAGTCGGTTCCTGAAGAACCAAGCCCGTTGGCACCTCTGGGCACCCCGGTGGATGGGAAACAATCATGTAAACTTGGAAGAATAACTAACTGAGCAATCCTATCCCCAGGGGAGATGGAAAATATACCTTGCGGACAGGAACAGAGAACTTGAAGTTCCCCAGTATAATCTTGGTCTATCACACCAGGATGAACCACAAGCCCTTTTAAGGCAAGAGAGGAGCTACCTAAAATAAGGCCAACACTTCCTTCAGGCAGGGGACCTTTAAAATCAACTGGGACAGGCTGTACGCCCTCAAGTGGCATTAGTAAGAATTGGGAGGTGGAGCGGAGGTCCAATCCTGCTGAGCCTCTTGTAGCTCTGCGGCTGCAAACATTCTCCAGCCCCGAGCTTGTGTCCCATATTTCTTGGGGCCCTGAGACCTGGGGCCCTGATACCCATTTTTTGAATTGTCTTCATTTTTCCCTGCTGGGGAGGGGTCATGCTGAATAATCCTTCCTTGAATGTCCTTAACTGAGTGACACTCATTAGCCCAGTGATAGCCCTTTCTGCATTTCGTGCATAACCCAGGGGGTTTTTTTATGGGAGTACGACATTCCCGTTTCAAATGACCTGGCTTACCACAATTATAGCAGACCTCACGTACCCTAAGATTTGCATTATTTTGACCTTGCAAAATGGCTGCAGCAAGACCAGCATTAGTTAGTGGGCCTCCTAGTCCTCAGCAGATTTTAATCCAGTCTGTCAATCCTTTGTCTCTTCTTGGGGTAATAACTGTCTTACATTCTGGTGAGGCATTTTCATATACTAATTGTTCTATCAATGGCTTAACCCATTCTGGATCTCCAAAAATCTTGCCTGCTGCTTCTGTCATCCTAGCAACAAAGTCCGAGAATGGCTCTTGGGGACCCTGCAAGATTTTGCTCAAATGTCCCCCAGTTTCGCCTTTCTTTGAAAGAGTCTTCCACGCCTTAATGGCGGCAGCGGAGATTTGACTATAAGCCCCCCCAATCATAATCTATTTGGTCGTTAGCAAACTGTCCCTGCCCCATTAACAACTCAAATGTCCACTGCCTTTGGTTGCCTTCCGCATTAGCGTTGGCCTTTGCCTGTACTTGAGAAGCATCGTGCCATAAGGCTTTCCATTCTAAGTACTGTCCCATATTAGGGAGAGCAGCCTTTACTGTATTCTGCCAATCATTCGGAGTCATTGCCACAACGGCAAGTCTCTCGAGTTGCATGACTGTGAAATTAGCATCAATTCCATATTTGCTAACCGATTCAGCGAGTTCTTTTATTGTGTTGTATTCTATCGACACGTGCACGCGGCCTCCTTCTGCTGCCTCAAACACCGGAAAAGCTTGTAACATCCTTTTTTTGTCTTCCTCTGAAAGGAAGGAATCTGAACAGTGCTTGTCCGCATAAGACGGAAGAGTGCTGGGGATAGCAAGTTGGGAGGACGCGGCTGGCTGAGAAGCCACGCGATTCCCGTCTCCTGCCTTTTCCCACTCTCCATCTTGTGGCGCCCGCTGCCTGTCTGCATGGAATCTTTTCTTCTCAAAAAACTCTCCCAGAGCATTCTTTCCCCTTATTCTCTCTCGCGCAGACCAAAGGTCTTTGGGAGGGCTTGTACTTTCGCGTGCATCTTTCCTATTTTCTTCATGAGTAGCTAGCCTTTTTCTCAACTCTGTTTCGGACATTCTGGCTCCTGTTTCCTCTAACACTTTCTGACCTGCAACGATCTTTAAGTGGTTTTTCCCCTCCCGTAATACCAAAAGGAAGAATGCAAGCACTGCTACTGCGGTAGCTAAGGCTACCGAAACTCCTATCCCTTGAGGGGAAAACTGACTCAGTTCCAGACCAAACATGTCTCTCAGAGCTTACCTTATCATGCCACCATGATTCTGAATCCACTCCGAAAGCGGAGATCCCTCCCTCGGTGCGGTGATGTCAGGTCCCGGGTTTTCTGCACCAGATGTAATGCGCATGGTATCCCTGCCCGCAGGAACTCACACGAACACGTGGGATTCTTTCGCGGTGTTTATTCTTTCAACCTGGTTGGGAGAGAGAGAGAGAGAGAGAGAGAGAGAGAGAGAGAGAAGAGCGAGAGGAGGAGTCGAACTTCTTACACCTGTATATATAGCCCTTGGAGTGGACAATCATGATTGGCTGCTTGCTCAAACTCCCAGGTTCCCCTGCGCTGTACATGCGCAGTTTAATGGTGGATGTGACGTCGGAAATTAGGCGTACCCAAGACGCTGCGCATACGCAGTTTGTTACCTCACGCACACAGGCGTCAGCAAGGACAGCCTCCTACACAGGATAAATTTGAATTGAAAGCTTTATGGGTGGGATGGTATGGTGGATTGAAGATGCTTGTCACAGAGGGTAGCACTATTAGAAAGTGTGTCCTTGGAGTAGGTGTGGCCTTGTTGGAGGAAGTCACCATGAGGGTGGGTTTCTAGCTGATGGAAAGCCAGTCTTCTCCTAGCTGCCTTCAGCTTTCTAGCCTCATGGCTGCCTGGACACTGCCATGCTTCCTTTATAACAGAGTGAATCTCTAAACCTGTAAGCCACTCCAATTAAATGGTTTGATAAGTGTTTTCTTGATCATGGTGTCTGTTCATAGCTTTAAAACCCAAACTAGGACAGTTGGTGTCCCTACTGCTCCACTGAGGTTCCTGCTGGGCTACGGGGGGTTCCTGGCCTCTTCAGGTTTCATATCCTCAAAGCTGTGAGTCCTGGCTAAGGTCAGCCACAGTGATTCTTCTGTGCCTCCATTATCCCAGGTCTCTGTCACAACAGGACTCTTATAAAACCTCAGTTTACGATTGCAGTAGAGCCTCAAGAAATAACAGTAACACTCAACACCTAGGCTGATCTAGAAGCTCACACCATTGTCCTCACTGTTTAGCAAAGTGAAGCAGGATACGCTCTGTCCACATAGAAAGCCTTCTCTAGTCTGACAAATCCAGTGTGCTCACGCATGATTTAATGGTGAAGTTATATGTAGTTTTAATGTGTTTATTATTTTACACACTCCTTGGAATCTATCTTTTTTTTTAATTTTTACGTTTCAGATGCAATCTTCTTTCCTCATTTCCCCTCCTTAGAAAATCCCATCTCATCCCTTTTATGATGCAATTTTTTTGCTTTTATGCAATTTTTTAAATATAAATCAAAGGCTTTATAAGTTTGGTAGTGCTCAATAAGAAGATGCCCATATAATCAGAAGTGTAACCCAATATCCAACCTAGATATATCAACTATCTTTGACTGGCAGAGACAGGAGAACATCCATCTCATGTCCCCCCCACCCTCACATCACCTAGCTCCTCTTCTCCTTCTCCTCCTCTGCTTGCTCTCCTTACTCCTCCCACCTTAGCTCCTCCTACATATCACCCTTCCTGTTAAAATAAAACTTTTTTCTTAAAATACAATTAGAGCATAACTTTACCAATTTGGGTCAGTAAGGTACAATATAGACCTAACACCCAGTCCATCATTTTGTTAACTAAACAGAACCTCTGTCATCCCTCCTAACTAAAAGACTTGGTTTTAAACCTGGCTTTTTTTCTTGGCTTTAGAATGAATGTCAGCTGAAAACCATCTTCTCAAATCTTTTTTCTCAAGTAAATAGCTGGGATTGGCTATGAGACTATAAGTATTCAACCCCATCAGAAATCCAGAATATCTGAGTTAACTGAAATTATGGGAAGCACAAAGCATAGTTTCTAAAACTTAGCCAATTTATAGAGACTGCTGAACACCTGGACAGTCCCTATACTACAAAATGTTGGAGCATCTGATCTTCAGCCTTCTGGCCCAGGATCATCTGATAGACCTAGTGATGCAGAATTATTAAGGGCTAATTACTCTGACTTGGCAGATAATATCAGTCGACTATGCTGCAAGTGTGTCCTTTTCTGGACAGTGATTTGTCTGTAGATGAAAAGAGGCAATTCTTGCCCAGTGGCTGTCTCACCACAACTGCAGTAACTCCAAAGATTCTCAATTCTTCTTAGAATCAAAGACAGGAAGCTGTCAGGAGCAGACAGGTCTCCAATCAAAATGAACATTAATACAGAAATGTTTTTAATGTCAATTCTGTGGACTTCTGATGTTTTGAAAACCAACTATCCATGTAAGGCAATCTGGGCTGTTGTCTGTTAACTCCTCTCAGCTATTTCTAAATGAAATATAGAAAACACCTTAACAATAAATTTAGAGCCATGAATTTGCTATAGGCCCTTAACCCACAGACTAACCATCTCAAATCAGTTAGAAAAGTTAAAGAAGGCCTGGGTCTAAGCCTTGTATTCCTAAATGTGTTATATAGGCACAATGCCTATGAGAATAACAATATTCATTTCACTTTTATATTAATAAGAAGCTCATAACAATGAAAACCTTAAATTTGAAATCAAAGTAAATTTTCTACTATTTAAGGAATTATAACTTTATCTTAGTAACAATTATACTTATTGCTACCAATAGGTTAACGGCTATTCAACAAATCCTACGTAATCCCCCCTGTTCCAACAAAATGACTACTTTACCCTAGAAAGACAGCCCAATATTACCACCTCAGTCCCCAAGCCCAGGGAATAGGGGCACCAACTCTTCATTAACTTCTTCATGCTGATTATGGGCATTGAGATATTAGAAGAGGGGCAGGGGGGAGATTAAATTGATAAGTCTCTGACACTGTGTCGTCACTGCATCCAGCTGGAATTCCAGACATCAGAGGTTCAAGTAGGTCTGCTCAGCTTGCTTGATGAGTAGATACACTAAGGCTGTGTATTCTGCAATATACAAATCTCAAAACAAATTTTAGTATCAAGATAATTTTTTGTTCAACTTTTGAAATGTAGTCTTCTGACAGCCTGCCTCTCTCATGTCTAATCTATATTATACTGGGAGTTTCTGTGAGGGTGTGCTCCCACCATCCTCCCATTCCCGCCTCCCTGCTTTCAAATTCCCCAACACTAGGGAATCCAAACTTCCAGGCACCAAGGCTGTCCACTTCCACTGAAGCCTGGCAAGATCACCCTCAACTAACTATACAGGTGGAGCCATGAGTCCCTCCCTTTTTGTTCTCTGGCTGGAGATTTAAGAATGGCTACTCCAGCTTGTTTCTTTTTTTTTTATTGGATATTTTATTTACATTTCAGATGTCATCCCCTTTCCCCATTTCCTCTCCCTAGAAAACCCCTATCCCATGCCCGCTTTTCCTTTTTCCTTTTATACATTTTTTTAAACTGTTAATCAAAGGCTTTATGAGTTTGGTAATGCTCAATCAGAAGTGTAACCCAATACCCAACCTAGATATCTGAACTATCTTTGACTGGTGGAGACACGTGCACATCTGCCTCCATGTCCCCCCTCTTTCTCTCTCTTTCTCTCTCTCATCATCTAGCTTCTCCTGTCCTTCTTCTCCTCCTCTCCTTACTCCTTCTCTTCCTATCTGTACTCCTCCCACCTTAGCTCCTCCTACATATCACCCTTCTGTTAAAATAAAACTTTTCTCTTAAAATACAATTAGAGCATAACTATGGCGATTTGTACCAGTGAGGTACAAAATAATCCTAATACCCAGTCCATCATTTTGTTGACTAACAGAACCTCTGTCATCTCTCCTAATTAAAACACTTAGTTCTGAACCTCCAGCTTGTTTCTTAGGACCATTTGCTTGAAAAATTGTTTTCCAGCCTTTTACTCTAAGGTAGAGTCTGCCTTTGTCACTGAGATGGGTTTCCTGTATGCACTAAAATGCTGGGTCCTGTTTACATATCCAGTCAATTATCCTATGTCTTTTAATTGGGGAATTGAGTCCATTCATGTTGAGTCCGTTGATATTAAGGAACAGTGATAGTTGCTTCCTGTTATTTTTGTTATTAGAGGTGGAGTTATCTTTGTGTGGCTATTTTCTTTTGGATTTGTTGGAAGAGGATTACTTTCTTGCTCTTTCTTGGGTATAATTTCCCTCCTTGTATTGGAGCTTTCCCGCTATTATGCTTTGTAATGCTGGGTTTGTGGAAAGATATTGTGTAAATTTGGTTTTGTCGTGAAGTATCTATCTATGGTAATTGAGAGTTTTGCTGGGTATAGTAGCCTGGGCTGGCATTTGTGATCTCTTAGGGTCTGTATGACATCTGTCCAGCATCTTCTAGCTTTTATAGTATCTGGTGAGAAGTCTGGTGTAATTCTGATAGCTTTGCCTTTATATGTTACTTGGCCTTTTTTCCTTCTTGCATTTAATATTCTTTCTTTATTTTGTGAAGTTGGTGTTTTGATTATTATGTGACAGGAGGTATTTCTTTTCTGGTCTTGTCTATTTGACGTTCTATAGGCTTCTTGTATGTTTATGGACATCTCATTCTTTAAATTAGGCAAGTTTTCTTCTATAATTTTGTTGAAGATATTTATTGGCCCTTTAAGTTGGGAATCTTCATTCTCATCTATATCTATTATCCTAAGGTTTGGTCTTCTCATTGTGTCCTCAATTTCCTGGATGTTTTGTGTTAAGAACTTTTGCATTTTGTATTTTCTTTGACAGTTGTGTCAATATTTTCTATGGTATCTTCTGCACCTGAGATTCTTTCTTCTATCTCTTGTATTCTGTTGGTGATGCTTGCATCTATGACTCCTGATTTCTTTCCTAGGTTTTTTATCTCCAGGGTAGTCTTCCTTTGTGATTTCGTTATTGTTTCTACTTCCATTTTTATGTCCTGGATGGTTTTGTTCAATTCCTTCACCTGTTTGGTTGTGTTCTCTTGTAATTCTTTAAGGGATTTTTTGTGCTTCTTCTTTAATGGCTTCTACCTGTTTAGCTGTGTTCTCCTCAAATTCTTTGAGAGTGTTATTTATGTCCTTCTTAAAGTCCTCTATCATCATCATTAGAAGTGATTTTGTATCCAAATCTTGATTTACTAGTGATTTGGGGAATTCAGGACTTTCTTGTGAGGGAGAACTAGGTTCTAATGATGTCGAGTACCCTGGGTTGCTGATGCTTGTGTTCTTGCACTTACCTATTGCCATCTGGATCTCCTTAGTGCTACCTGCCATGTCTCTGACTGGAGCCCGTCTTTCCTATTATTTTGGTTGTATCGGAACTGTGTGGGGTGGGTGTTACTACTGGAGTTAGAGCTGAGGCCCAAGATCTGTTCAGCGTTCAGGTTCAGACAGGAAGGATTCAGTGCTCCAGGACAGAAGTGACTTCTTGGGTCCTAGTGGGCCCCAGTTACTCCCTGTTTGGGGCCAGTGTTGCTTTCTCCTTACTTAAGATACTGCCAGGGTGCCAGGCAGTGGTGGTGCATGCCTTTAATCCGACCACTTGGGAGGCAAAGGCAGGCGAATTTCTGAGTTCGAGGCCAGCCTGGTCTACTGAGTGAGTTCCAGGACAGCCAAGGCTATATAGAGAAACCCTGTCTCAAAAAGCCAAAAAAAAAAAAAAGGATACTGCCAGGGTTAGGGCTCCTGTGAGACCTGCTTCCTCTGGGTTCTGTGAGATTTGGGGCAGAGCTGACAACTGGGATCTGCTCAGTGCTTGGGCCCAGACCAGAAGGAACTTCTTGGAATCCATCTTAATATACTCATACGGTCTATGTGCTTTGTAACTGGTAAATACAACTCAGTCTAAAACCATAAATACGTATATGTACATATATATTTATACACACACACACATGCAGACACATACACACAGACACACACACACACACACACACACACACACACACACACACACACACA
>JANHMN010000020.1:19614647-19640402 GCA_030674055.1 Rhabdomys pumilio
AGGCTGAAGAGAAAATAGTGATTATCCTGTGCTCAAAATCATCTCAGGGACTGACTGTTATTTCTGATTTTTATCATACGATTTGTTTTGTTGGACCAGTGACATAGCTCAATAGTAAGGTACTTGCTGTAAGACTGAAGACAGGAATTTGAACCTAGAACTTACATGGTTTACTGAAAGTACTGGGTACAAAAGGTTCACCTCTGCTGGACATACAGCCAGTTACTGAGCCTCCCAATTAGAAGAAACATTAAAAAAAGTTTTTGAAAGATTTATTTCATTGTTACATCATGTAACAAATGTTTCAGGTTGCTTTAGTTTATCATTTCCTAGAAAGCAAATTTTGTTCCTCACTTTATTCTAGGGTCTGCTTAAATCCAACACAACTCAAAAGTGGGTCAATGAAGATGACAAATATTTATTGTAATCAAGCTGCTATTGATTGATCAGGGACACAGAACAGACTTGGAAGCTAAAATGTGATCCCCCCAAGCCAGAATATCAAAGAATTTAAGCTTGTCAACCAAGAGCATCTATGCCAAGTTATTGTTACATTTTTCTATTAATAAGGATTTAGGGAGAAGGGCTTTCCTTAAGTGGTTGATCTACGTAAACTGCTACAGAATGTCCATTTTACAGTCCAGCCAATGAAATTCTTTTGTTATTTTATAGTTAGAAAGAGCCATTGTATTTTGGGGAGCAAAAGCTTTATAACAGGAGCTGTGGTTAGGAACAGTAACTAAGTTCTGCTGAATAAAGGATAAACAGCAGGAGCTGTGGTGAGGTACATTCATTATGCTCTGAAACAAAATGGCAATACTTTGGACAAGTTTCTTTCACTTGTTCTCAATATTGCCCTTTGTCTTTGTAACATATTAAAATCGTTGATTATCTGTTTCTCAGTATAGGGGATTATATTGGGTTGTTGGAACCATGAGCATAATTTAGTTAATTCTTGAATGAATAAATTTAAGTAAAGCACTGAGAGTACATGACCCTTTAAGGAACAGGGGACAAAAAGGGGCCAGAGGACCTGCAAAGGCAGTGAACGTGGTGATTATTCAAGAAAGTTGATTAAATACGTTCTGGAAGCAGGTATTGGCCTGGGCTGGTTTATTTGAACTCTATGCATATACAGAGCTCAGCCATTTGTAATTTACAGGTGCTTCCTGGATGGTATCTGCTAGACAAGTGGGAATCTGCTGAGACAAATATAGACTAGGGAAAGAAGTTCAAATTTCCCAGCAATTAGGGAAGGGGAGGAATCCCAAGACTAGGCGAAACTCCCAATCTCAGGAATGGATAGGTGCAGAAATTTAGGCTGTACTTATATGGAGTCCACTTGACTTGTGACAGGTGGATTCAAGTCTTATAACTTCTTTGAGTCCATGAAGCTTATATGAATTTTTTTTAATTTACAAAAGAAGATAGAAGTTTAGACATGTTAGCATCACTATTGTATTCAAATTCATGTTGTAGAAAAAGGAGTTAGCAGGTTTCTGTAAAACAACTGGAGTAGATTCATGCAGCAAAATCTATAGCTTTAGGTTAAAAAGTGTGAACATCTTTACGTTATGGCGAGAAGAGAGCCAAAGAAACCTCAAAATCGAGGTTGTGACTGAATAGTAAGCAGTCAATGTTCTATCACCTTATGAGAACTCTTTTAATCAGTGTTAAAATGTGGAACTTTTGACATCTTATTATTTTTTGTTTTTTTGTTTTGTTTTTTTAACTCAAAACACTTTATTTATCAGTATTTGTATATACATATATACTTATACATGTATACATACATACATACATATATGAACAATAATTAAATAATAAGATGTATTTGAAAAGCATGGGGGCTTGGGAAGAATGGGAGGAAGGAGAGAAAAGGAAAAATTATGTAAATACAGTGCTCATATATGAAATTCTCAGAAAGGAATCCAGTTTTTTAAAATGTTCAACAGATTAACTAGCATTTTACAATATGAAAATAAATGTGACCTATAATTATGTTGAAGGACATTTTAACTCACTACAAACTTTGAAGTTTAAAATGAAAGCAATAAAAATTATTTTATCCAGCATACTAACAAAAACCACAAAAACATTTTATAATTCAAAGTATTTCTGAGAACAAGAAAATGGATTGTCAGAAGCTAAGTCAGCAGAGCCAGGGGCACACTGTGTGTTCTTTCTTTCCTTTTTTTTCTTTCCTTTTTTTATTATTATCAAATCATAATTTTTACTTTTTAACACAGGGGTTATAAACACAAAAAGACATGATGAGGGAAAGGAGATGACATCAGAGCATAGGTGTTCAGGGGGAGTACAGATATCTTTCAGAACAGGGTATCAGCTGGGTGAAGGTTCAGGGGTCAGGTCAATATAACTCTACCTACGATTCACTTGTCCTTATCTAATTTGGTAATATCTGCCAAGGCTGCCTATTTACAAGGTCTGTGACTACTCAGGCTGGTAGATTTCCACAAAATCTGCCTATTTACAATAGTTTATAGACAACTGTTTCAGTGTTTTTCCATAGAGACCCAAGACTTTGTGTTAGGAGGCATGTATGTTAGGCCTATTGCTGATTTTAGGCTTATGGCTGATTTTAGGCCTGCAGTGTATAAGCAGGGCTGCCCCTGACATCTCTTCCCTTCTCCAAGTATAGAAGGGCTGTGGCGATTCTAATCTTGCCAAGGCAGGGATAGAGGCCTGATCTCCAGAAATAAAAAAGAACCTTATAATGGCTCCTGTCCTCCTGTCATTGTCCAGTGAGGCATAAGGGCCATACCCATCCAGATGTCTTTTTCCTGGAGAGAAGATACTTTTGACATCAACCCCTATGCAGTCAGGCTTGTCCCTCAGGGAACCCAGAAACATATTTTTAACTTTTATTTATATTCCCTTGCAGTGCTTGGCCTCGCAGCCTAAGAAAGAATTCAGACCACCAGACAGAGGGGGTTCTGGGTGGCCCCTCTCTGCTTGGTCTAGGGTTGGAAGCACCCTCTTTTAGGTTGGATGGAGATGGGACTTGGGAGCACCCTGGATAGAGTAACATCCTCATCTAGAGTCTCGTGGTCCTCCATATCTAAATTATGATAATGTATCTGAATAATTTCAATATCAGATTATCTATCTGTTGTTTCACAAAGTTAGTCAGCCTATTTAAGGCCCAGGGACCAAAGGAAATAAGCAAAAATAACCCAATTAATGGGCCCAAGATGGAAGGAATTAGGGTTAACAATCATGGAGAGGTTGAAGACCAATTCTTGTACCAGCTCTCATTTTTCTTTTTCTCTCTCTGTCTTTTCTCAAGTCCTTCTCTGGCCTTTTTCATGCTCTCTTTAATCATCCCTGTTTTGTCTAGGTAAAAGCAGCATTCTTCTTTAAGGGCTGTACACAATCTAGAGCTGTACACAGTCTTTTTCTATTGTAAAAGAAAAAAATCAAGTCCAATAAAGTCCTTTGCAATTTTGGGGGATCGCAACAGACAGTAAAATGAGAGATTTCTTCAGATTAGTGATGTAAGTCTATAGCTGTTTAATGTTCTTGTCAAAGGCCCATTGGAGGTCTGAGTAGTATAAGTCCGGAGGTCAGCATCAGGATTAGAACTCCTAACAGCAGACATCACAGGTGATTAATTTTTACCTGGAAAGGAAAAAAGAAGGGAATTCTCAGGGAAATTTCTCTTCACTGGATGTCAATTGTTATTCACCTTATTTATAATTGGGCCTGGTTTTGTGGGAGTATCTATTTAATTCATTAATCTTTTGGCGGCCATTTAGCTGTGCCTTCTGTGGTATCAAACAGGCATATCAATCCTCGGCCCCATATAGGAACTGGGTCCTGACCATTGCATTTAATGGTAAAAGGGTTCTTCCACATAGTTGTGGCATAGTTTTTATTGGTCTCAGCGATGTCAGAGGCAATCAGTGGCAAATTTGCCATGAGCTTTCAGTTTTAGAAAGTTAAGAGTAAACAAAGCATTCTCCTTCCACCCTCAGAGAATCATGAAGACACTATTTAAAGAAATATAATTCTTTATTAATAATTTCTTTTATCAAAGGACTATTATAAAACAGCCAACAATTAATCAATCTATATAATATATCAATTAATGAGAGCTTCTACGTTTTGTAAAATTAGTCCTCTTTTATCAATTAATTGTTGAGGGAAATTAGGATTTGCATCTCTCTTGAGAATATTAAACAGAGACATAAATTCTTTTGTGAAAAACTTAAAATAAGATCTTAGTCAAAAAGCATCTCCTGGAAACCTTTGAAAATCATTTGAAATAAGTAAACTATCTTTTTTTTTTTTTTGCCAGACCCATTATCTGTTTTTTAATAGATATTTTACGTACTTACCTTTCACTGTTATTTCCTCTTCCTTTCTAGACCAAAACCCCTTATCCCATACCCCCTCTTCCAATTTTTATGATGGTGTGCTCCCACCATTCTTCCAATCCCTGATCTCGCATTCCCCAACATTATGGATTCAATCTTTCGGGGACCATGGCCCTCTACTTCCACTGTTGCCTAACAAGGCCACCCTCAGTTACCTATACAAGTGGACCATGAGTCCCTCCTTTTCTGTTCTCAGGCTGGAGGTTTAGACCCTGGGAGCTCTCTTTCAGTATTTTGCTACTCCTTCAAAAAAAAAAAAAAACCCAAAGTACCTACACTTTGGTCTTCCTTCCTCCTCTTGAGTTTCATGTGGTCTATGCATTGTGTCTTAGGTATTGTGAGCTTTTGGGCTAATATCCACTTATTAATGAGTGCATGCCATGTATGTTCTTTTGTGATTGAGTTACCTCACTCAGGATGATATTCTCAAGCTTCATCCATTTGCCTAAGAACTTCATGAACTCATTGTTTTTAATAGCTAAGTAGTACTCCATTGTGTAAATATACCTCATTTTTCTGTATCCATTCCTCTGTTGAAGGACATCTGGCTTTTTTTCCACCTTCTGGCTATTATAAATAAGGCTGCTATGAACATAGTGGAGCATGTGTCCCTGTTGTATGTTGAAACATCTTTTGGGTATATGCCCAGGAGTGGTATAGTTGGGTTCTCAGGTAATACTATGTTCAATTTTCTGAGGTACCACCAAACTCATTTCCATAGGTTGTACCAGCTTACAATCCCACCAACAATGAAGGAGTCTTCCTCTTTCTCCACATCCTCGCCAGCATCTGCTCTCACCTGTATTTTCAATCTTAGCCATTCTGACTGGTGTGAGGTGGAATCTCAGTGTTGTTTTCATTTGCATTTCCCTGATGACTAGGGATGTTGAACACTTCTTTAGGTGCTTCTCAACCACTTGAGATTCCTCAGTTGAGAATTTGTTTATATAGTAAATTATATTAATGGACTTCTGAATATTAAATCAACCCTACATTCCTGGGATAAAGCCTACTTGATTATGATGGATGATTGTTTTGATGTGTTCTTGGATTCTGTTTGCGAGAATTTTATTGAGTTTTTTTGCATCAATATTCATTAGGGAGATTGGTCTGAAGTTCTCTCTCTTTGTTGAGTCTTTGTGTGGTTTAGGTATAAGCGTGATTGTGGCTTCATAAAATGAATTGAGTTGTGTTACTTCTATTTCTACTTTGTGGAATAGTTTGAAAAGAATTGGTATTAGGTCTTCCTTGAAGGTCTGATAAAATTCTGCACTGAAACCATCTGGTCCCGGACTTTTTTTTTTTTTTTTTTTGGTGGGTAGACTTTTAATGACTGCTTCTATTTCTTTCAGGGTTATGGGACTGTTTAGATAGTTTATCTGCTCCTAATTTAATATTGGTAACTGGTATTTGTCTAGAAAGTTGTCCATTTCATGCAGATTTTACAATTTTGTTGAGTATAGGCCTTTGTAGTAGGATCTGATGATTTTTTGGATTTCCTTGGTTTCTGTTGTTATGTCCCCATTTTCAATTCTGATTTTATTAATTTGATTACTGTCTCTCTGCCCTCTGATTAGTCTGGCTAAGAGTTTATCTATCTTCTTGATTTTCACAAAGAACCAGCTCCTGGTTTTACTGATTCTTTGTGTAGTTCTTTTTGTTTCTATTTGGTTGATTTCAGCCCTGAGTTTAATTATTTCCTGCCATCTACTCCTCTTGGGTATATTTGTTTCTTTTTATTCTAGAGCTTTCAGGTGTGTTGTCAAACTGCTAGTGTATGCCCTCTCCAGTTTCTTTTATTTTTTTTCTTTTTCTCCAGTAAGCACTTAGAGCTATGAGTTTTCCTCTTAGCACTGCTTTCATTGTGTCCTATAGGTTTTGGTATGATGTGTCTTCATTTTCATTAAATTTTTAAAAGTCCATAATTTTTTCCTTATTTCTTCTCTGACCACATTATCTTTGAGTAGAGTATTGTTCAATTTCCATGTGAGTGTGGGCTTTCCCTTGTCTTCCTGTTTGCGTATCCAGCCAGTTAGCCTATGTCTTTTTATTGGGGAATTAAGACCATTGATGTTAAGAGATATTAAGGAGAGGAGATTGTTGCTTCCTGTTACTTTTGTTAACAGGGGGCATTGTTTGTGTGATTATCTTCTTTTGGGTTTGTTGGAAGAGACTTACTTTCTTGCTCTTTCTGGAGTATAATTGTCCTCCTTGTATTGGTGCTTTCCTGCTATTATTCTTTGTAGTGCTGGGTTTGTGGAAAGATATTGTGTAAATTTGGTTTTGTCACGGAATATCTTGGTTTCTCCATCTATGGTAATTGAGAGTTTTGCTGGGTATAGTATCCTAGGCTGGCATTTATGTTCCCTTAGGGTCTGTATGACATCTGTCCAGAATCTTTTAGCTTTTATAGTCTCTGGAGAGAAGTCTGGTGTAATTCTTATAGGTCTGCCTTTATATATTATTTGGCCTTTTTCCCTTACTGCTTTTACAATTCTTTCTTTGTTTTGTGCATTTTGTGTTTTGATTATTATGTGACGGGAGGTATTTCTTTTCTGGTCTACTCTATTTGGCATTCTGTAGGCTTCTTGGATGATTATGGGCATCTTATTCTTTAGGTTAGGGAAGTTTTCTTCTATAATTTTGTTGAAGATATTTATTGGCCCTTTAAGATGGAAATCCTCACTTTCTTCTATACCTATTATGCTTAGGTTCGGTCTTCTCATTGTGTCCTGAATTTCCTGGATGTTTTGTGTTAAGAACTTTTTGCATTTTGTGTTTTCTTTGACAGTTGTGTTAATATTTTCTATGGTATCTTCTGCACCTGAGATTCTCTCTTCTATCTCTTGTATTCTGTTGGTGATGCTTGCATCTATGACTCCTGATTTTTTTCCCAGGTTTTTTATATCCCTGGTAGTCTTTCTTTGTGATATATTGATTGTCTCTACTTCCATTTTTATGTCCTGGATGGTTTTGTTCAATTCCTTCACCTGTTTAGTTGTGTTATCTTGTAATTCTTTAAGGGATTTAAAAATGTGTTTCCTCTTTAAGGGCTTTCACCTATTTATCTGTGTTCTCCTCAATTTCTTTGAGGGTGTTATTTATATTCTTCTTAAAGTTCTTTATCATCGTCATTAGAAGTGATTTTAGATCTGACTCTTCCTTTCCTGGTGTTATGGGTAATCCAGGACTTTCTAATGTCGGAGAACTTGGTTCTGATGAAGCTGAATACTCTGGGTTGCTGGTGCTTGTGTTCTTGTGCTTGCCTTTCACCATCTGGATCTCCTTGGTGCTACCTGAGCTGTCTCTGACTGGAGCCTTGTCTTTCCTATTATCTTGGTTGTGTCAGAACTGTTTGGGATGAGTGTTGCTGCTGGGGTTAGAGCTGAGGCCCAAGATCTGCTGAGCGTTCAGGCCCAGACTGGAAGGTACCAGTGCTCCGGGCCAGGAGTGAATTCCTGGGTCCCTGTGTGCCCTGGTTACTCCCTGTGTGGGTAGAGTATTGCTGTCTTCTGATCTGAGATACTGCCCAGATTAGAACTTTTGGGAGCCCTGCCACCTCTGGGTTTTGTGAGGTTGGGTACAGTGCTGCCTCCTGGGATCTGCTCTGTGCTCAGGGCCTAGACAGAAAGGAACCAGTACACCCGCCCAACAGTGAATTCCTGGGTCCCAGTGGGTCCCAGTTACTTTCTATTTGGTGTGAGTGTTGCTGCCTCCTTACCTAAGATACTGCCCAGCTTAGAGTTCCTGAGAGTCCCGCTTCCTCTGAGTTCTGTGAGATTGGGTGCAGAGCTATCTTCAGGGATCTGCTGAGCGCTCAGGCCCAGACCGGAAGGTACCAGTGCTCTGGGCCAGGAGTGAATTCCTGGGTCCCTGTGTGCCCTGGTTACTCCCTGTTTGGGGTGAGTGTTAGTGATTCCTTACCTGAGATACTGCCCTGGTTAGAGCTATTGGTAACCCCGCTTCATCTGGGTTTTGTGAGGTTGGGTGCAGAGCTGCCACTGGTGATCTGCTCGGTGCTCAGGCCCAAACCGGAAGTCCCTTGAAATCTTATTATAACAGTAACAGAGAGGGAAGAAAGAAGTCTGAAACATTTCCCATTTTTCATATACCTTAAATCGTTTTCTTATATCTCTACAATTTGTATTTATATATCTTTTAAAACATTATCTATTTACTTACTTTACAATCCACTATCAGCCCCTCCTCTCCTCCCAGTAACCTTCCCCCCAACAAATCCTCCCCCATTCCCCCTTCCCCTCAAAAGTGTAAGTCCCCACTCTGGGTTCTCAAACGACCCCCATCCCCCACCAACCTCACCCCCCAACCTGTACATCAAGTCACTGCAAGACTAGTCACATCTCTTGCTGAGGCCAGACAAGGCTGTCCATTTTGGGAGCAGGATCCACAGACAAACAGGCAGGCAGCAGGCTCAAGAACAGCCCCTGTTCCAGTTTTTTGGGGGACCTGCATGAAGACAAAGCTGCTCATCTGCTACATCTGTGCAGGTGTCCTAGGTCCAGCCCATGATCAGTATTTGTTTGGTGATTCAGTCTCTGGGGGTTCCCAAGAGTCCAGGTTATTTGATTCTGATGGTCTTCCTATAGAGTCCCTGTACGTTTGGGGTTCCGCAATCTTTCTCCCAACTCTTCCATAAGACTCCTTGAGCTCCATCTAATGTTTGGGTGTGCATCTCTACATTTGTTTTCATTGGTTGCTGGGTGGAGCCTCTCAGAGGACAGTTATGCTAGACTCCTGTCTGCAAGCATAACAGTATCATTAACAGTGTCCGGGATTGGTTCTTGCCCATAGGATGAATCTCAACCATTCCCTCAATCTCTGCTCTGATTTTGACCCTGCACAACTTGTAGTCAAAAGGCTTTTTGGATGGGTTTCTGTCTTTATCCTTCCAGTGGGAGTCCTGCCTTGCTACAGGAAGTGGACAGTTCAGAATTCATATCCTCCACTGCTAGGAATCTCAGCACTGTTGCCCCCTTAGACGCTCTGTGGCTTCTCCCCATCCCAGGTCTCTGGCACCTCCTAGAGACTGCTCCCATCTCCAGCTGATCTCCCCTCTCTCTTCCCTGTTCTCTCTACATATTCTCTGCCCCTCTCCTTCTCATCCCTTCCCCTACCTAGTTCCCTCTTTCCATCAATCTCTGATATCTATCTGTTTCTCCTTCTGAGAAAGATTCAAATAGCTTCCTTTGTGCCCTCCTTGTTATTTGGCTTCTTTGGGTGTGTTGGTTGTAGCATAGTTATCCTGTAGTATATGACTAAGTATATTCACTTATAAGTTGAGTGCATAGCATGCATGTCCTTTGGGGTCTGGGTTAGCTCACTGAGCATATTTTCTAGTTTCATTCATTTGCTTGAGAAATTCATGGTGTCCTTGTTTTTTAATGGCTGAGTAGTATTCCATTATGTAGATAATGTCACATTTTCTGTATCCAGTCTTCAGTTGAGAAATATCTAAGTTGTTTCCAGTTTCTGGCTATTACAAATAAAGCTGCTATGAACATAGCTCAGCAAGTGTCTTTGTGGTATAATGGAACATCTTTGGGTATATGCCCAGAAGTGGTGTAGCTGGGTCCTGAGGTAGACCTATTCCCAACCTTCTGAAAAATCACCAAATTGATTTTCAAAGTGGTTATACAAACTTGCACTCTCACCAGCAGTGGAGGAATGTTCCCCTTGTTCTGCATCCTCACCAGCATGTGCTGACCTTTGGGATTTTATCTTAGCTGTTCTGATGTAAGGTGCAATCTCAGAGTCGTGATTTATATTTCCCTGATGATTTAGGACATTGGACATTTCTTTAGATGCTTCTCAGTCATTCAAGATTCCTCTGTTGAGAATTCTCAGCTTAGCTCTGTACTCTATTTTTAAATTGAGTTATTTGGACTGTTAGATTCTAGTTACTTGAATTCTTTATATATTTTAGGTATTAGCCCTCTGTCAAATGTAGGATTAGTGAAAATATTTTCCTAATCTATAGGCTGTATTTTTGTCCTGATGGAAGATGCATGGTATTGGTACATCCTTAGTCCATGGTGATCTGATAGGATGCATGGGATTATTTCAATCTTCTTATATCTGTTAAGGCCTGTTTTAGGACTGATTCTATGGTCAGTTTTGGAGAAGGTACCATGAGGTGCTGAGAAGAAGGTATACTCTTTTGTTTTAGGATGAAATGTTCTATACATATTTGTTAAATCCATTTGGTTCATAACTTCTGTTAGTTTTACTGTGTCTCTGTTTAGTTTTTGTTTCCATGATCTGTCCATCGATGAGAGTGGGGTATTGAAGTCTCCCACTATTATTGTGTGAGGTGCAATGTGAACTTTGAGCTTTAGTAAAGTTTCTTTTATGAATGTGGGTGCCTTTGCATTTAGAGCATAGATGTTCAGAATTGAGAGTTCATCTTGGTAGATTTTTCCTTTGATGAGTATGAGGTTTCCTTATCTTTTTTGATAACTTTTGGTTGAAAGTTGATTTTATTTGATATTAGAATGACTACTCCAGCTTGTTTCTTGGGACCATTTGATTGCACATTATTTTTCCAGCCTTTTACTCTGAGGTAGTGTCTGTCTTTGTCACTGAGGTGCATTTTCTGCATGCAGCAAAATGCTGAGTCCTGTTTATGTATACAGCCTGTTAGTCTACGTGTTTTTATTTAAATGTTTTCAGTTGTGTGCATTTGCAATATCAAAAAAGTACCTTTTTAAAGCGTGAAACACTGAGAGTAACCATAATGCTTAGAAGGTAATACCAAGTTTAGACAGCATAAGTAATTTAATGTCTTTAAAATCAATACCAAGTGGGTTACTTTGATGTTATCATGTTTGGCCACAAGTATGATATGTTCTTGTTTACAAATGCATGGAGGTGAAGCTTTAATACCCCAGTAAAGAAGAATTGTTTTAAATTCTATCTTTTATAAATCTGTATTTTAGGCCAAGAATTTTGCAAAAATATTAAGGTATCTTTGAGACCTGTTTCCTAGGTCAGCTCATGCCCTGTTTTGTTGCTCAGAGCAGCTCCAACCCTGACTTCTCAGTTTTAAATTACCTTTTTGTTACAGATGCTACACATTCTTAACCAGTAACTTCTAAGCCAACAATCTATAACCAAAACATACAGAACACAGTAGAGACATACATTTAGGACCAATCAGAACCAAATATGAAGTGGCTGTGCTGGGCTTCTGGCCAACAGTGCAGTGCTCCAAGGGCAGTACCAGGTTTTCAGTTTCTGTTCTCAATTCAGCTGCCTCTTTTTCTTTTTTCTGCAAATCCTCGAACAAGTTAAAACTAAGTCAAGGGCTGAATGTCTGTCAAATTAAGCTTAGCCAGTTTCTTTAAATATGAAACACAGAGCAACAATCAAGCAACTAAATAAAAGTACAAACATAAACTGACAGACACAGACAGACTGACACACTAAGCACAACCAGAACTGGGAATGAGATGGAAGAGATACTAGATGTTCCAAAAGCAAGGCTCAGATGTCCCACCAACAGGACCCAGAACCAGAATCAGGCGTTCCTCCAATGGGAACCAGAGAGGAAGTGGAATGTCTTCTGAACTCCTCTGATCCTAGGAACAATACTGTGTCTAATTTCTCCTTCCTTGGGTCCTAGATAGCCACCAACCAACTTACCTTCTAGAGGTTTTGGATTTAAAAATGAAGTCCTTGAATGTGAATGATTACAAAGCAGGGACCTGGGTAGTGTGATTGGATTCCTGGCCAATGCACCAAATGTTATGCAGTCTGTTTAGATTCAATAGAGAGTATTTAAGCTTCCAAACTGGAAACATCTGTGCCAAGTTATCATTACCTTTTTCCACCAAAAGGATAAAGGCTTTTCTTATGAGGTTGTCCTATGTAAACTGATACAGAATATAGGTTTCACAGTCTAACCAATCAAATCCACTTGTTGTTCTGTAGTTAGAAACAGCCATTATGTTTTTGGAGAACAAAGGATGAATAATGGGAGCTGTGGTTAAAAATAATAATTATGTTCCAAAACAAAATGGGCAAGTTTCTTTTGCTTGTTCCCAACAATTTCTCTCCAAATCCCTTTTTTGACTTTATTTACTGTCCCAGAACACAGTCCAGCTTTATCCCAACCATTTCATTCACTACATTTAGTTACATATACTAAGCCCATGCAATTTTACTCACATCAAGTAAAGTCTAGTGTAAATGGTAAGCAATACCATGAGCTGACAGTTATTCTCTGTTCCCCTAGCATTACCTAAACATGCTGACAATGCAAATTCAGACAAGGACCAAGAAAAACCACCATTGAGGAAGGTTAAGGTAAGAGGGGCTTTCCTTTCTCTAGGGTAGAAAGTTTATCTCAGTAGTTCCCTTATGTTTCAGTGGGTATCACATTTGAGTCATGACACTAGCCAGATGCATCACAGGTATTAGAGCATTTACTTAGGATGAGAATGAAATGGAGGAAGTGGATCAACTTATTCTTCATTCAGTACATCACAATGTGGTGCAATTTTATGTCCTGATTTATGAGACTAATCTCTTTCAAGCGGGTTTCTCCAGTTTATACTACTACTCATGTTTTAAAGCATTTACCAACTGAACACTTAACAGCAACATGCCAGACACAATAAGCTTCTAGTGCACCAAACTTTGGGTCTAAACCATGGATGCTAGAAATAGAATGTGTATTAGTGAAAAATGCAAGTTTTCATATATGGTGTAGGTTTTGGGACACTCTAGAGGCCACACAGGTTTGTTTGATCTACCTATGAATCAGCAAAAATGTGAAATTACTAATTTTTGTCACAAGTTCAGATTCCCAGATCATTTGTGGCAACTTCAAATAATGTATCCATTAATATAGTCATCACTTGACTAGAATTTTTCATCCTTATAGCAATTACAACTCAGAAATGGATCAATTAAAACAATTTGCATATGTTATCCTGCATGATTATGGAATATAAAGTATGTTTCCCTCTCAATTGCAGGTACATTCTAGAAAAAGCAGGCATGGTACGTATTGTGGAATTACTACTACAGACTTTAGATAAGAATTGTTGTAAACACTAGTTATGATTTGTCTGATGCAACACTGTGTTCTAAGATAATTAGACTACGGCTCTAGTTTTTTTGTGTGTGGCTTTTAATAAAAAATGAGAAGAAACAACACACTAGATAAAAACTTATTGATATATCTGTGGTCATTAAGTTCATCAGGGTACAATAATCCCTATGGAAGTGTTACAGTTTTTAGGATCTGCTTGCAAGATATCAAATCTAAAAGGATCTCAAATACTATCCTGACTGATAGAGTGGGTAGAGTGGGTAGTAGTGTTGTTTACCAGGCAGCAGACAGTCAGTTTTAAAAGCTATAGAAGCACACATAATTATTTTTAGGTGACAGGACCTAAAAATGAAACACAGTACACAGAACAGAAATGTAGGGTGAATTTGTCCCAATTGGGTTTCCCATAGTTCATTCTAATAAGGTCTACAGAAAGCCTTAAGGTGGTGGACAATATTAGCATGGTCAAGGGCAACACAAGTTAGGCACACGGTCAAGTAAGAACTATGGTCTCCACCTAGATGTTGATCAGTGGTGTCTCTCATTCTTTAGCAGGATTCTCTAGTCTGACCTCACTGCAACACTAGCATTGTCATGATAAGTAAAGGCCTTCTGTATGTCTTTAGCTTGTAGCAGTCTATGCTCCTTAATTTGACTAGTATACTAAGTGCTTGAGTAAGGGAGGTTAGAGGCTGCCATCTATCTTAGACCCTGTGACTGAACAGGTAAGAAAATGTCTGTATTCTGGCCCATCTTTGGTGCTTTTTGAGGTATTCTAGGTTCATCTTCCAAGATACACAGGCTGAATTCAAGAGTTCCCTTAAATTATTGTCCATGTTCCTCAAGATAAAGGACATTGACTCCTGGGGGTCACCTCTCCAGGAACCTATCTGAACAAACAATGTGCCTGCCTCGTGGGCTGTCACTACTTGAATGTCTCACTCTCGGCATGGTCTGACCTAGCTCATCTCTTATGAGTACATATGGTTGTAATTGAAGAAGTCTTTCCTCAAAATGGGTTCACTACAGCTTCTTCAGTAGGCCCATAGCCTAAACCCCTCAGAAGGACATCTGTTTCTCCTAGATTCTCTCATTATGCAAATGGGTTTGGTACCAATTTTAGGTGATGCTTATAGGCTAATGCACAGTGTCCACTGGATTGTGAAATGTGTATGCCTGAGAAACAGGATTCCACTTCCAGTCCCTCCCCTTTCAGTCTTCCCTCTTATTATGTCTTGTCCTAACTTCTTTAGCCTCTTCCTCCATTGTGTTAATTTCCATGTTGTCCTGTGATCCCTTCCACCTGTTACCTCATTGTTGATGCTGTGTACTAGAATACATTGTCCACACAGTGCGGCCTAACCCCAGCCATGGTTGAGATTTCATGGCCTTATCATCCTTGTCACATCCTTTGATTAGGTCATTTGTATACTTAGCACTTTCTTTTTCTAGTTCGTTGTATATTCTGGATATGAATGGTTTATCAGAGATACAGCTGGCAAAGATTCTTTCTCTTCTATTTTCATATTCAGAGTTGATTTTTGTTGTTATACAACGCTTTTTTGTTGTTTTATGAGTTATATGTGTACATTTTGGCCTTAATTACTGAGTAAATGAAGTCCTATTCAGAAAGCCTTTGGTGCTGCCTCTGTGTTTGTGTGGCTTTTAAGGTTTCACTTTTAGGCCTTTGATCTATTTAAAGTTGATTTAGGGCAAGGTGATACACAAAGCTCTAATTTTACTACTAAACATGTGTTTTTCCACTTTCCCAGCCTTCCTCTCACCATTAGTTGAAGATGCTGTCTTGTGTTTATTTAGAATAATGGTCATGTATGAAAAGCTTTAATTCTGTGCATGATTTTTCTGTTTTATTGATACACATATCTATTTTGTGCCATTTCTATGATATCTTTATTACTAAAATTGCAATATAGCATAATATCTGGGATGATAATCCTGCCAACATTTTTCCTTGCACAGGATTGCTTTGGCCACTTTGGATCTTTTGTGCTTTCACATGAATTTTAGGACATTTATAAATACAAAAAAATTTTGTGAAGAATGTCTCATGGATTTTGATTTTTATTTTATTGACTATAGGAATTTCTTTGGTCGGATGATCATTGTTAATTCTACCAATCTAAGAGCATAATGAAGTTTCCATTTTCTAGTGTCTCCTTCAGAGATATACAGTTTTCGCTGTAGAGATCTTTCACTTCCCTTTAAAAATTTACTTGTCTGGCCTCTATGGAGGTTTCCCTAACCTACATTGCACACCACCTGTGAAAACTTGTGTTTTTCACTAAGTAGTTTTCTCTTTCTGTAGTCTATGGTAGAAATAACTTGAATGGATGCCCCTATGTGTGATGTGTTGAAACAAAGTGCCATGTGTCCAGTATGTGCATATTGAACCCTAAACTGGTGAGATCTTTAAAACATGAAGAGCATTAACATGTGATATAAGTGAGCAGTGTCATGATTCCATTGTGATACCCACTGAACTATAAGGGGACCACTGAAGTAAGTTTTCTAGATGAGAGAAAGGAAAGGCCTTCTTACCTTGACCACCTTCGGGTGTGCTTTTCCCTTATCCAGTGGTAAAACTATATTGTCAGCACATTCAGGTAACACTAAGGAGACAAGAAGTGACTGTCAGCTCACAGTACTGCTTATTGTTTAAACTGGGTTTTATTTGATGTGGGTAAAAGTGTGTGAAATTGGTTAATGTTACTAAACCTGATGAACAAGATGGTTGTGCTGCTGCTGGACTGTTTTCCCATAAGGCAAACTAAACAGAGGGAAGACATAGCGTCAAGCAAGGATCTATCTGTCCATGTAGTAAAGATCTGATTCAGATGTCATACTAAGATTCTTATTGTAACTATGAGAGATTCTGTTCAGTTCATGTGATCATGTCAGTCTCATGAGCTTTCTGAGGGGGAGACATTTGGTGAATACAAAAAGACCTAGTATGCCCAGAGCTCTTATGTCTAAATACTTAATTTTAATTTTGGAGGCTACCATGAATACAAATGTTTCCTTTATCTCCTTTTTAGCTTGCTTTGTATTGGTTTATATAAAAGTTTCTGATTTTTAAAGTTGAATATGTATTCTACCACTTTGCTGAAGGTATTGCTTATTTCTGTTGGCGTTTTGGAAATCTATACTTACATAAAACATCACCTTACAATAAGGATATATTAGTTTTTCTATTTTTATGCACTTGGGTGAAGGTTCTGGGTTAGCTTCAGTAAGTCCAAGTGCATATATGACTGCTATCCCTGGCCTGGATCTGGGGGTAGGCAGCAGGAACACATTGCCCAAGGTAATGTGAGAATCCTATGTCACACTAAGCACAAGTAGTTGTCCTTCCCATGGAAATGGATGACTCCACCAAGGCCATTAATTAACCTGGAATTGAAATCTCTAGAACATATATGACAAACGGGGAAAAATAGATCTTAAAAGTTGTTCTCTGAAACACAAAAGTCTCACCAAAAAAATTACATGTGAAAACTTAATTTCATAATACACAATCAAAGATGGATTGTTATGTTACTTTGGGTTCGCCCTGTCTTGAAATGTAGAATTTCTGTTACTCACATCTCTCCAGGTCTTTCTTTAATTTGCCTTCAAAGGAAGACAGGCTAGCAACAACCTAAGCAACTTACTCATTAGGACTAGTCCCATACATTTACTAAGTTGACACACTTTTACTCACACCAAGCAGGGATGCTGCATAAGTAGTAAGCAGTACCATGAGCTGACTGTCACTTTCTGTCCCCCTAGATGTACCGGAGAATACTGACAATACACTTGCACCAGATGACCAAAAACGCACACCAGAGACTATGGAGTCGGTAGGAAGGCCTTTCTTTAATATAGAAATGTTACTTTAGTGATCTTATTTTTCCATCAAATTCCCATTTTAACAATCATGTTAAGCAGGATTATCTTAGGTCTTAAGAGACTTAGCTTAATCAAGGGAAAGTGTAATTGTACTAGCCTAGTCTAATAGAATAGAGCACCAAAGCACCCAGTGTCAAGTATTACAGTCTGTGTGATAGGACCCTTTGTTCTGGAGAAAAAGATTCCTCTTTTGGTAAAAATTTATAGATTTCATTTAGAAGTTGACAAGCATGTCAGGTTCCCTTGACTTATATGTAGTATGTTCCACTAAAGTCAGTATGGAGGAAGCTTCATATGTCCAGTGTGGATGCTAAGTGTTAAAACTTAACACATTAGCATTTGTATAAATAACTGAGACAATATTGCAGAAGGGATTAATTCCACAACCGAGTTCTAAAGATGCTCAAGCATGTTACAGATTGACGTACAGAACACTTGGCAGAGGACAATCAGATAGTGGTAGTTAATGTGGCCTTCAACATAGGAAAAGTGGGAAGTGGCAGAAGTGAGAAACCCCAGTCTTCTGTGCTGCCATCACAGAATATACTAACACATAATCTTTCACTAGTAGATACTTACCTGTGTTGATTGGCATTAAAAACATGTTGACATAGTTTTTAAAGACCCATGCGAACAGAAACTAATGTGACCTGCACTGCATTCTGTTTTCTTTCCATTAAATTTCAGGTGGAAGAAAGAAGGCGCAGACACAGTATGTATTGCCAAGTCTCTTAAGACACATTTTAGAAACAAGTTGTGTAAATGTTGTGTAGACTTATATTTGAATCCAACACTATAATCTAAACTACATCTTGGGAAGAATTTGGATTTTGTTTTTAAAAATAATAGTTTCCTATGTTTAAAAAAATAGGCTGAGTGCATTTGTGTATACTCACTGGATCCAGCGATGAACCCTGTACTTAGTTTGGAATGCTGTATACCAGGTTGTGTCTAAACCTGGTTTTGTTCAAGATAGGCATCCAGATTACCCACTCCAATCTCCAATGAGAAGCTATTGAATTACCATAATAGGATACACATTTTACCTATGAAATAAGAGTTCAGACTTCATCCCATGTGGTGCATTCATTTCTTTATGGTGGTACTCTACTGAAGACTAAACCAGAGCACAGTGGGAAGTGATGAGGCTCTTCATGCAGATCAAGAGACACTTTGTGGAGCAAGGACTTAGTACTGCCGATATTCCATCTTTCCAGCATCATCTTTCAGTAGGTCAAAAATGCAGAGAGCCCAGACACTGGCATGACTACCACAGTGGGCAAAAGCTCAGGGCATTGCTCTTCATCTGCCTGCAGACATCCACAAGCATGAGAGGTAGAAAAGCCCACATGCTTCTAGTCAGATCACAGATTCTGAGGATAGCAGCCTGACACTGCATGAGGAGATGGGCTGGGTGATCTTCACACAGGCTTTTACCATACATGGGTCATTTCACTAAGACTGGAAAAGTGGGAAAATATTCTCCTCAGGACAGAGCACACCAATTGTTTATGCAAAACCAAATGCTCAGCTCTGACAACATATACATACAAAACACAATAATAACATTGTACAGGCTGAGCATGCTTCATTTGTGCAATTAGGAATGCATACACACACACACACACACACACACACACACACACACGGATGTAACAACAGTTATAAAAACAGTAGCCATTATTTGGAAGAGGACAAGAAGAGGTATTTTGATATATAGGAGGATTCACAATGAGAAACAGACATGAGATATGATGTGAATATTACATCAAAAAAAGAAATTGTTTTTTTAAAAAAATTAGTACATATATTTTTTGCTCCATTTTGGTTCATTTTGTCACACTTACTTGATATCTCTTAGAAGCCTGTTATTAGTTTTTTCTAATAAAAAAAAAGAGAGTCACAAAGGAAGTAGATCCAGAGGAAAGGGCAGTAGCAAGGAACTGGGGGGAGCAGAGAGAAAAGAAAGCATAGTTAGGATATATTTTATGAAAAAAGAATTCATTTTCAATGAAAGAGTGAAAACTTAAAAACGCTCTCCTGTGAATTCAAAATACTTGATAGAACGAAAATAAAAGTGCTGTATATACATATATAAAAGAACAAAAATAATAACAAAAAGACTTTGCATGTAGATAACATTAGTGTGAACACAGAGAGCCATTCACCTTAAGGACAATGTCCTCTAGGACCTCCAGCCACCACTTGGCTAGATATCTGTGCTGAGTCAGATTTTTGGAAATTGATTTTTAAAGATAGATTTATTTTTATTTTAGGCATATGAGTGCTCACCTGTGTGAATATATGTGCAGCACTTGAATTTATGTTTTATGTGTAGCCTCAAACTGGCTGTTGGCTTCCTTGGAACTGAAATTACAGACAGTTGTGTCTCTAGCTGATTTGTGTGTGTTAGAAACAGAAAGAGACCTGTGTCCTCTACAGGAGCAGCAGGGGCTATTACCCTCTGAGTGGTCTCTTTAGCTGCTGGCATCAGGCTCTGCAGTATGAGCTAGACTCTGAGCTCTAGGAGGACTTCTTTCACTGGTGGACAGACTCCATTCTGCCCCTGAGGGTGAGCACTTTGTGGATATATATAGGCAGCAGTTAGGAGTAAGAAGGCATCTTATTGTGAACATGCTGTCTGTGTGAGCTTGTTTACAGGTTACATAGTTCACATGTTATATAGTTACATGGTCTACATTACATAAGCTTGCTACAGAGGGCTTTGTTTAAGAAAAGCTACTTTTAGAGGGAGCCTGTGGCTCAGTTGGAACCCATTGTTCAGTTATAGGCCTACCATTTCTAAAACATGGATTTCATCATATATTATGCATGAAATGTGCTATGATGTTACAACTTTATAAACCAGGCCTTCAGAGTTACAGACAGGAAAATTCTAAGTTCCAGGTCATCTATCATAGTGATATTCAGATCACCCTGGTATAGAGATGTTGTCTCTGAACCATAGGAAAAAAAAACAAGAGGGGGAGTGGAGCTTTGTCAGTTGCCCCTGTTGACTCTATGTATGGAGGACTTTGTGGAAACAGAACTTTTATGAGGAATGAGTAAACAACATCTTGCATGCACACAAACTGGTGGAGACTCTGCTATTCTCTTAGCTAGACTTAGTTCTGGCTAGCCACACAGTTTTGGGGGACATTTATCACCTAGAATGACACCAAGCTAGTTTTCCAGGTTCTTCCAGTTCGTGGTTTATCTAGGTGTGGCCAGATAAAAAGAACTTCCCTTTTTCACACCTTCATGTGGGAACTGGGTTGGTGTGACTTGGAGTCTGAGTCATTACTGGGACATCTGCAAGCACTGGTACCCTCCCAATTTTGTTCCCTAATGATCAGACTCAGTTACTAAAAGGCAGGTGACAGTGTGAGGATGGTTGAGGAAGGCCCTATTTACTAATCTAGGAATCCTACAGCTTCTTTTGGGTTGAGAGGTAGAGTACCCTCAGTTGTTTCTGTCAGGGAAGATGGCCACTGATACATGAATGCAGCTATCACTGTAACCTTGGGTGAAAAGTCAGAAGTTTTCACAGCTTCTTACCTCCCTACATCCCATGAAGGCAACACCACACATTGTCATGAGATGTAATCTATAAGGGCTGAGCAAAGAATGAAGAGTAAACAAGTCTTCTACAATGTTCTGGAGTAAATGCATTCCTGGCTCTGGGTACAGTTACTCCTATGTAGCTGATGTCTTCTGGCATGTCACAGACATCACAGGGCTCTCTAACAGAGCCTGTGCTTTTTCCTACAGTATATACTAAAGAGATCCATTCTAGCCTAGAGAGTATCATGGGAAGTCCTTCTCAACCAACTAAGAAGAAAGCCTTCATGTCCTCGTGAGGAGTTGGTTGTTGAAGGCATTGCATGGCTGTTGCTGTGTCCATGTGGCTCTAAGAAGGGTTAGTGTGATGCCAATCAAGCAGCACACTCACACAGCATGCTCAGTCACGTGGCTCTTCCTTTTGTGTTTTCATATCCATCTATATTTAGGTTTTACCCATGATTCCTGTGATGTCCATTCATTGCCTAACTGATTGCTCCCTACATGCAGTGATCTTCCTGAAACACCAGTCTCACTCCGATGTCTGTACCTGGAACAAGCAGTCAGGTCAAATGTACAGACACGCAACAATTGTTAATTTCCTCTCATTTTCTGCCAAGAAGCTGACACAACTTTCTCTTTTTAATGCATTCCCAGTTTGTGCACTAATAAATAGAATTAAAGAGAAGCAAGCTATGGACACTCAGGATGTGATGAGACCAGAGGTCTGTAAGGTTACTTCAGCTGAAACAACTATACAGAATGAAAAAGGTACTGTGGGAATTTTGTCTAATTGTCTCTAGTGGTTGATAATTTGTCTCATATGTCAATCTATAGAGAAGTTTTAGGCTATTTTCCTATATAGACAATGCTGATATATCTAGGTCTTTAACTGAAATACAACTACAGAATTTTAAAATGCATGTAATGTTTGGTCTCTCATTCAATAGCATGGACCTGTGTAAAGCTGAGGCTCATCTTCTCTGAGTTGGTAGGGTTTGCCCGGTATAGACAGGAATTGGATGAACTGCCCTCTAATACTGTCTCTCACACACGGGTGATGTAAACTGATTATAGCAGATTTTTCTCAAGAATGACGTGGTAAACATCCAATGACTCAAGACTGAGGGTTAAAGTCACACCAGGTAACAAAATTCCTCATCTTAATCAAATGGCAAAGACCCCAGAAGTAGTCAGGTTCCACCTGTGTTTGGCGGTAAGAATATGAGAAAAAGATATCATTAAGGATGTGGAGGGGGGGTTGTGTGCTTTTCCTCTTACAGTTGCACAGTGCTCACAGTGCCTGGGCTGCTTGTGCTTTACTTGCCATTGTGTCGTTTGTACCCAGTTTTACCCAGAATATTTACTTCTTTCAGCCTGTAATGCTACCAAACCTTTAAGGTTTCAGGTTCAGTGACTAGTGCTACATTTTAATTGTTCCCTATCTAAATAGTTTTTGCAGTTATTGCTACAAAATACCATGAAGGAAACAGTGTAAAGAAGTAATATTTTATTTTTCAGACCATAAAAATAGGGAAGTTATATAACTGGGAATCTGTGGCAGAGTCACATTACAACTTGTCCCAAAAAAAAGGTGTGGAGACCTTGCAGATTATAAATCTATATCTATATCTATATCTATATCATCTATATCTATATCTATATCTATATCTATATCTATATCTATGTATCTATATCTATATCTATTTCTATTTCTATATCTATATCTATATCTATATCTCTATCTATATATATAGATAGATAGAGATATAGAAATAGATATAGATCTCACAAAGAAGAAATGCTATAAAGACCAAAAAACTGTATGTTTATAAACACATATAAATTATCAATTTTACAATGTACTTCTATAAAATGTGCTACACATATGACAAATGATTACAATTTACCTCTTTTTAGTCACACTTTCCAGGATTGTATCATTCTTTACCTTTGAGGGATAATTTAATTGAATATAATCCTCCACTTTTAAATAGTTGTGCAGAGTAAACTATAGGATGTGTAGATGGTTCAGTGCAATAGAACACTTGCTGTGCACACTAGTACCATAGTTTGAATCTCCAGGACACAGAAAAAACAGTGGAGCATTTCTGTGCACACTTGTAACCCCAGCACAGTCAGGGCCAGAAAAAGGAAGCGTCTGCTTTTCGCTGACTTGTAGTCTGGTTCCAGCATCTGCAAGACACTTTGATTGAAGGAAGGAAGGAGGAAAAGGGAAAAAGCAGGATTGTTTTAATTTACCCTTCTGATTCTTAGAGAATTTAATGTGACTACTTTATTTATATCATTCTATCCCCCTTCTCCTCAGTCCCACATATCCCATGTTCTCCCTTCAAATATGTGTCCTCTTCTGTAACTATTATTGTTACATAAACACTTGTGTGCATTTAATGTTGCTCTTGAGTCTACATGTTTAGTGCTGCTAATTTGAAATCAAGCTCTGAGGGGGGTATGCTCCTAGATAAAACTGATATTCTCTCTCTCTCTCTCTCTCTCTCTCTCTCTCTCTCTCTCTCTCTCTCATCATTGATTGGCTATAGTTATTGATCTAAGGTGGTAGGTCAGTAGATGCTGGCATGATGCAGGCCCTGTCTGAGCAACTGTATAGAGATTTCATGGGTTTATCATCCATTTCATGTCTGGAAGACATTATCCAGCAGCATAAGTCCTGTCCCTCCATCTCTTATAATCTTTCCATTCATCTTTCAAAATGTTCTCTGAGCATTTTGACATGTATGGGTTATCTTGTACATGTACAAGTTTGAAATCCCACAGTATGTCCTCTGACATCCACATACAAACTGAGGCACAGTGGTCCCTCCAAATGGAATATATGTGAAGACTTGTATTTCATCTTGCAAATCAGAGTCAGATTATTTTATGCTGCGTTGGGTTCCTACTGTCTGGAAATGCAGCAATTCTGTTACTCATATCTCTCCATGTCTCTCTTTGCTTTAATTTACCTTCAAGGAAAAGCCGTTCAGCAGCAGCCCAATCATATCATTTATTAGGTCTAGTGACATGTGCTAAGTCCTTGTACTTCTATCTACACCAAGCAAAGATGCTGCATAAGTGGTAAACAGTACCATGAGCTGACTGTCAATGTCTGTCCCCTTCATCTTACCAGACAATGCCACTGCACCTTCACCAGTTGACGAAGAAAAGACATCAGAGTCCTCAGTGAAGGTAAGAAGGCCTTTCTCTTCTCTAAGATAGAAAAGTTACTTTGGTGATCTTATGTTTCTGTCACATTCTTATTAGAACCACAGAACTGAACAGTGACATTGTGTGTATTAGAGATTTACCTTAGGGAAGAGGAAGAAATAGAATTTTATGAGCTTGTTCCTGCTTAAATAGAGCATAAACCTTCTGGTGTCAGGTAACATGGTTTGTGTACAGAAACCTTTTTATCTGAATAAAAATGTTCCTCATTAGATAAATGTTATATACTATTTATTCAAAAGTTAACAGGCATATCATCTATTAAAATGTGTATTTTTCCTTAAGAGTCTTCTCCTGCTTGTTTCTTGAGACTGTCATCTAGATTGAGTTTGAGTCACTCCCCAAAACTATGTACTGGGAAGCTTCATGCATCGAATATTTAAATACTGAAGGTATAATACATTTAAAACTTGAGAATTCATGCAAATAATTAAAGGGTCCCCCATAGAGGGATTAATCTGACAAAAAATGTTATTAAATTGGTGTGCTAGCATCAGGTGGTCTGATCTTACCTTGAGTCAACATATATGTACAACATACTAGTTTTTGTCACAAACTACATAGCCTGGGTTTTCCATGACATCATCATATAAAGTATTACACAAGTCCGTTTTATGTCTTTTTCCTGTTCTACTTTACACTGTGCTTGTGTCACAAGGTGAAACAAAGAACTATGTAGACAGAACTCAGCATGACCTGAGCCTCAAAGTGTTTTCTTTCCTTTCAATTACAGGTGGAGCCTAAAAGATGTAAATTTTGTATGTATTATAGAATTTCTTTCTCAACACACATTTTAGATAAGAATTATATAAAGACTAGCTGTCTTTTGTCTGGCACACTACTGTGCTATAAGATTTCAATTGGGAGTATAACTTGGGAGTTTAAAGGGTAAAACCTGATACCCTAAGTACCCAGTCATGGCCCTGTGTCTACAGTAACTGCATTCAACTCTAATGCCTTTTGTTTGGGGAGGATTTTGTGCACCAGGCAGTTACTACATAGTTTTTTCCCCAAGACAGTTATCTCCCATTACACAATTCACTCCCCAGTGACAAATTCGTCAATTCAAAATGAAAGATACACATTTTATCTACAAAATGTGTTTTACCCTCACCAGACATATGTTCAACAGATTTATTTCTTTGTGCAGTTTCTGGAAGGAATCATAACCCAAAGTGTAGAGATAGGTCATCAGCCTCTGTAGCAATAGAGCTCAAGAAATACTTTTTACTACATTAAGGGTTCAGCAATCCCTGTGAGAGTGCCCAGTTTCCTAGCATCTCTCTGCAATAACTTAACCTAGTGATATCTCATGCATTGATGAGCACCAAGAGTTGGCAGAAGCCTGGGAGATGTTCTTTATGTCCCTAAAGACATTCACAAGTATGGTAGATGGAAAAGTCCACATGCTTGATCAGATCAGAGAATTCGACGATAGGAAGATAACTACATTTAAAAAATAGATTAAGTGTGTTTGATAACTGGACTTACAATAGAAATGGTTCATTACAGTTAGAACTGGTGAAAAGGCTTAACTGATTAGACAACATTAACATGAGCCTTTAG
>JANHMN010000020.1:19642458-19670526 GCA_030674055.1 Rhabdomys pumilio
TCTCTCTCTCTCTCTCTCTCTCTCTCTCTCTCTCTCTCTCTCTCTCTGTGTGTGTGTGTGTGTGTGTGTGTGTGTGTGTGTGTGTGTGTGTGTGTGTTGTCCTCCACAAGTGTAGGGTTTAGATTGTGAAAACAATGTGTGACGTGTGTAGATAATCTCCACAGTATTCACTGTGATTTCATTCTATGGAATGTTTACCACTGAGGAAACCACCATTAAAAACACAATATGACCATGCTGTCAGCAGCAGATTACTTGGGATAATTCTTTTCTACTCCAACAACAGAAATTGTGTAGATCTATTGGTCCATTCTAGAAATAATGTCTGCTCCAGAGAAAAGCTATGCAGTAACCCCACCTCAGTCCTGCTCCAACACAACTTCTAAGGTTGTCTTTTCCCTGATATATGACTGCCCCTTTGTAGTCCATACACTGAACTGGGAGTGGAGCATGACACCACTGGAGGGTAAAATACCACATACTTCAAGGTACTCAAATAACCTTCTGGGTTGCTGTAAGCCTCACTTGGTTTCCAGAATCCTATGGTAACCAGATGTACAGCAGAGGGGAGACTTTCATAGTCTTTATCTTCTCATGTTCACCACTGCCACTTTATAAACCATATTCCATTGGGTACCCTGGATTATCTGATCCTTGAGGTATTATCCTCGAGAGTGTGTACTAGATTCTAATTAGCATAAGTTAAAACTAATATTGTTTCTTGGTCTTAGAAGACCAACTCTCTGATCTTCAAGTAATTGATATAAGTAAGAGACTTGAAACATTGGAAGAGTGTCTTGTCATCTATTGCTATCAGCGTTGTGCAAGTGTTCCATTTTCCTTTTCTTCCTTGTTTCACATTGACTCAGTGCTTTCACTGAGGATGTTCCAGTAGCCACTCAATCTAGTCTTTAAAGCATAGCCATCTTGTTGTGTAAGTTAAGCAGTGCTCTCTAAGGAAGCCATGGGTCACAGCACCAGTGATTAACAGTCACTCTATCTTCCTAGGAATGCAAAATGTTCCAGATATTAAACAAATATTTTTTTAAAAAAAAGAGTTTGAACCTCATGATGAGGTAAGGTGATTTTTCTTTGGCCAAAATAGAAATATTACTGTCTGGGTTTCCTATTTTATTTAAGTTTGGCTCTCAAAACATAGTAGCATGTGTTATGCATACTGTGCTCTGTTTTATGGAATGGTAGAACAGTTCCTTACCAATGAAAACCTTATGGGAAAAGACCTTTTATGAATGGCACAGTCAGGGTATAAGATGGATACTAGCATCCATCCCTCTTTCTTAACTACCTTGTCATTGATAACTGAACAGGAGTTAAAGATCCATCAGTCACACAAAGATTGTGAGTTTGTAACAGATATATCTTATCTCTATTTTGCCAACTATTAATATTGGGAGTACCATACCTTTTCAGTACAAAGGAAGAAAAATAAAAATATGTGCCCACAAGTCACATGGAGTTGTCCTCAAAATGTCTTTCTTTCTGTAATTTCAGGGGTCCTGGGAAGAATACCAAAGCTGTAAGTATTGTTTAACTCCTTGTTGAGGGAAAATGTAAATGCTAAGAAAGGTATGGCATCTCTTACTGGCTTCTCTTTGATGGACCAACGAACTTGTTTCTGGGAGCAAGTCAACATGATTTATTTTTTGTTTTTTATATTTATAGATTTTTCTAGATATACTTTTACAGTCAAGTTTCTGCATAGGTTTCTGTGAGGCTGTGTGCACAAAGAATGCTGGAGTTTGTATGCTTCAATGTCTTGTGATTTTGAGTGGATATGATTCTTTGTGATGTTATGATTTATGGGAGATACAGTTCATACTCCCATACACACTTTAATTGAACTTTTTAATTTATTATCCCATTGGTTTCCATGGCATTTGTGCCTGGATATTGTTATCATACTTGCTTCAGAAAACAACCTAAGAATCCCTGCCTCTCAAAATTGTATACAGAAAGAAAGTGAAAACATGAATCCATTCATGCCATGTGATGCTCTCACTTCCTTGGTTGAGCCTTAAATTCATTTAAGAAAATCTGAAGGCATTAGCAGCTGGGCTTAGAGTGCAGCATGCAGTTCAGAGATGCAGCCCATCCATGATGAGGTGTGTCTGTTGTCCAGTTAATTACATAAGGTAAACTAAGATGTTGCCACATATGCTTGAAGGCACTCATGTGAAAGTCCAAAGATTCCTTGCTGTGTCTGGTCATTTCACATAGTCATTTGGAGTTAAAAGCAATTATGAAGGACCCTAAGAAGATTACATCAATAAATTTTGGACTCATGTCTTAGAAGCTGGCCTGAAACATAAAAACAAAATTACTGAAGTACTATAGTACACTTGATAATAGATAGCACTGTGAGAAATAAGATTTTTCAAACTTTCTTGCCAATCACTAAAGAAAGATTTAGCTGAACAGTCCTGTGCAGTTCTGAAAGACACCTGTTGGTAACACATATCTGGTGTTAACCATTACACACACTGAGCTTTAAAACTTTTTATTTTTTTAAATTAAATGGTATCATTTTTTTCTCTTTCTGGCCATTGCCATGTCCCCTACCTTGTTCTCTCTCAAATTCATATATTTTGAATACAGTATGTGTGTGTGTATGTGCCTGTGTGAGTCACCTGTCTGGTTTTTAAAAACCAACTAATCAGCTCTGAAAACTTATACATAAAAATAACAGGAAGTGTGGAGCAGATGAATTTCTTCTGTACTGTTTGAAGTGGTTTTAGTTAAAGAGCAAGGATCCTAGGTATCATTTTATTCTGTTTTTTCTCCTTTCTTGAACATCCTTCTACACTGGAGAATGGACTCACAGCAGTCTAAGCTATCTCCATATACTCGTTTGCACATTGAGAATGTACCCTGAGTCTTTTATCATCGCTAGTTATTAACAACCTGATGGTTACTCTGTTTTATCCTAGATTTCCCACATGGTGTTCATGTTCCAGCATCAAGACATACTGTAAGAACACCTTTGTTTGTCTTCTATAGAAATTCAAGTCTGATTGTATTCCATTTGTGTTAACTCTTTAAAAAATTGTTTCCTTTGTGGAATTAAGAGGTCTATTTGTCCATTTTATCAGTGGGTCTCCATCTCTCTGGTGTTATTGATATTACCATATTTATTAAAATTGGACTATGAAGCAGTTTTCTCAAATATGACTTTCCCTGCTCTATTAAGGATTGTGTGCCTGCAATATAAATGGCCTGGAAAGACTTTCCATCTTTACCTGTGTCATTTACAGCACCATAGGGCATATGTCTATTGTTTCTAAATCATCCAGAGAAAGCCAGACTATTGTGACATACACAATATGGGCCAATCCGGACAATGCTTTCTTTTTTATAATTGCAGATGACTTCCACCATGGCAGGCAGTTGTAAGTATCTGAAATCCCTCCCCTGTTCAGGGAATAACTTATTGTTTCATTTCTGAGAAACCTCACTCCAAGTTCCTTTTGGGAAGAAGGGCTGAAGTTTAAATGAGAGAAAATGATTCTGCCATAAATTCTGTTCCCTGGAAAATCCCAAGAAGAACTAGGGTTAATTTCATGAGAACCAGTGTGGCTTCATGTAATACACTCCACTCTGATTTTCTTGCAGATATAGGCCAGATAGGAGACACAGATGTTGAACAACAACAAGAAGAATTTGATAGTAAAGAGAATTTTCCTGGTAAGTAACAATATTCTGTGGAAATCAACAGGACAGGGCTCAAGAAGCAATGAGGTTGTACATTCTGCTTGCCAGGCTGAAGCAGTGGGAAAGGCATCAGTGAGATGTAGGAGATTTGTTTGATTCTCCTTCCAGCCATAATGGTAAAAAGGAATAGAAGCAAAGCACACACACACACACACACACACACACACACACACACACTGGCAATTAAAGATGAGTCAGAGGAGTTGGGGGAATGGCTTTTTAATTTAGAGCACTGACAGTTCTACCAGAGGACTGAGATTCTAATCTCAGTACCCATATCACTACTCACATTCATCTGTAACTCCAGTTCCAAGGCATCTGATACTCTCCTCTGGTCTTGATTGGCACTGCATGCATGTAGTGCACAGGCATTGATAGAACTATCACTTGAGTACAACTGTCTGTAGTCACTGAGATGACCCTGAGTACAAAGGTCATGAAGTATGAGCCCAATAATGCAGAAGAAGGAAATCCTCTTCCAGCTGGTCCTGCAGGATTTATCACAGCACCTCCATGGTCCTCTCTTGCCTGTTAAGTCTCTCTATACAGGACACTCTATGGGTGGATGGCAGAGTGAGAAGGCTGGTCATACTGCAGCATCTTCTGTAACATGAGGAGTCAAAGAACCAGTGGAAAGCTGAGGCTAATATGTTGTGAACTAGTGTGGCTGTGTCTTCTGTAGGCAGAAGTGAGTGAGCCACTCTGTTTATTTTCTTGCAGATGCTTATGAAATACAGCACTGGGAAATGAGAAAAAGACCAAGTACTCTTTCTCCTGGTAGGTAACTGCATTCTCATTCTATACTGTCATATGGGGAAGGTGTCAGTAGAGAAAAGGATTGAGGGAAGGATATATGTGAACTCAGTACCAGCCTGTAGACTGACCTGTAGGATGAATGGGTCAAAGAACACGTTGACACCTGTATTGGAACCTCTGACCTAGTACTTGACAATGGATCTAGAACTACATGGTCCAGCTATGAGCAGCTTTTCAGATATTCCTAATTCAGAGTGGGCACAGGATTTAAAAGGCATGGACACTTGAATTGTCTTTTCATTGTCCTTTCTGGCTTTATCCCCCTTTTGTGTGTCTGAACCTCATTTTCCTGTCATGTCTCATCAGACAGATCTCCTTGTTGTCCTTCTGCATGCCATATCTTTTCTCTGAACACTCTGAAATGTTTGTGTACTTCGTGCTTAGTATATTTCTAACCTGTCTCCTCTTGTCCAGTGCATGAATCAAAGGAGACTACATTCCTCAAATCTTCTGTGAAACAACTTTAGTAGGGTCAGAGTTTCCTTTATTGTGAAGTCTGTCTGTCTGTCTGTCTATTATTCTACTTTTAATACACTGATTCTGCCTTGTATAAACTCAAGGATTCCTTTTTCTTATCAGGTGTCCACAGAGACGCAGGTGCCCACCTCATTTTCCACATTGTCTGACCCTGATTCTGACTCTTACCCACAGCCTTTCCCAGCCTCTTCCTATTTCCTGAGCAGAATAGTGACTCTTCATTTTGTGACTAGTAATCCATAAAACCCTGATTCTGCTAACTTGGTTGCATTGCCCACCTATAGTGACCTAACCATTTAATATGTGGTCCCCTGGATTCATTCCCATTTAAGTTTATTCAGTTGTCCCAATTCCTTGAACCTCAACCTCACTTGAGGCCCATACAAAGCTCACGGGACACCCAAAATTCAAATGGGAAGTGTATACAATGGGACATTACTTAGGGATATGCCAAGTAAGACATAGTTGAATCTTGCCAAGTCATCTGGTTCATGTCTTCCTTTGTGGAACAGTGGTGAAAGGTTATTTTTACTCCACTGAGGAAAGCAGGGGAACTGAGCAGAATGGGGACAGGGATGCTGAGCACAGCCCAGTCAGCAAGCAAAGCTTTGTTTCTGATGTAAGAGGAGACCTAAAGAGAACATCCAAAAGTTGCAACCAACAGAACAATAACCAATAGATTTTTTCCCAGACAATATTGATATAAGAAAGGTAGGGAATGTTTGAAGTCACTCACCTAGTATAGTCAACTTGGTGCTTGCAAAAAATATTCAACAGGGTCCGAAAACTTTGTGCCACACTCATTTCCTATTTTGAACCTATTTGTACTCTGTTCCTAGCGATCAACACACTATTTGTATGGCCACCAGCATCTTCAGAGTCTGATAAGGAGGATATACCCATCAAAAGGAAGAAGAAGAAGAAGAGGAACTATTAATTAAAACCCTTCCCTTCCATATTCCCCCAGTGAGTACAGCACACACAGAGCCTTCAGGAACTTAAAAAGCACTGGAGGTGGTAAGGAGGAGTACACAGAGAAACAAAAACAAAGACAGACATTCTAACCCTCCAGTTCACCAGGATAAGGAATTGCTCTATCAAAATCTTGTACAGCTGTCAGGAGATGTTGAGAAAAGAAGGGTGGATGGATACAGGGTGGGACTTATGGGGAGGGGGTTGAGATTTGGAAGGACAATGTTAACAAGATAAAACAGTAGTCTGAGGTATAAATCCCAAGGTGGGAAGGAATCTGGCATCCAAGGGAACCATCAGAACACATAATGTCCCCATAGAGGGTTTCTTTCTTAGACTTACAATTGCTGTGATGGAACACCAAACAAAACTCGGGAAGGATAGGGTTTATTTGGCTAACATATCTTGAATCACAGACCATTGAAAAAGGCCAATTGAAAAAGTCAGACACTGAAGGAACCTGGGGGCAACATTGATACAGAAGCCAAAGAAGACTCCTGCTTACTGCCTGGCTTCTTAATGCCTTATACAGTCCACTTTCTTATAGAATGCAGGATCACCAGTCTATGGATGGCCCCACACACTAAAGGCTGAGCCATCTCCCATCAATCACTAATTAAGAAAATGTTCTGTAAGCTTGCCTCCAGCCTAGTCTTGTAGAGGCAATTTCTCCACTGAGGTGCCCCCCTCTCAGATGACTTTAGCTTGTGTCAAGTTGACATTAAAATAACCAAGACTAAGGTCATGAGGGTGGAAGGCAAATACATAAGTCAAGTCATGAAGTACCATAAAGACTATATGTTGGTGGAGTGGGGCTAATTGTGTCAAAGAATATATAAATGGCATCAAGAGTAAAGAGTGGGGAGGTAAGGCTGAAAGGTGAGAGTGGAGAAACCTTGCCAGGCCAGATTCAATAACACTCAGTACAGGGGTGAAGAGACTTGATGGAGGGAGAAAGGTGATTGTCCAGGAGCTCTTTTCACTTCAAGGTAGCAAGGTCCAAAAGATCTCTGGTGCCATCCCATTAGAAACCAAAACTCTACCTTGCCAGGGTTTTCTCGAGGCATGAGTTACTGGAGGCACTGAGAGTTGGAAGAGACAGGAAGGAGACTTTGAACATAGCACAGTCCTCAGGGGAAGTGGATATTCTCAACTATGACAGACATAGGAAGGGCTGTTCAAGCTACTACAGAGTTCCATGTGTTTTGAAATAACCCTTTACTTCTCCTCTGTTCACAGGCCCCATGTCCTTGGTATGAATGAGGGGGTGGGTGGGAGGGGGGCTTCAGTAGCTGGAAGCAGAGAGATGGTAGCCAATGGCCAGAACAAACATCATACAAAGCTTCTACCAGGTGTCTGAGTCCAGGGATGGTTGCCTTGTCACCTGTGAAGACCTCTGGTAAGATCTAGGACCTTGCTTTGCTCTTGAATCTCTGTTATCAGCCTTGTTAGACTCCTAGCCCCCCAATACTGTACTTGCCATGTTGTTCTGTCATTTCAAACTTAACTGTAGAAATGCCTAGGTAAGTTGGTTTATTTTGTCAACTTGTAACATGATCTAGAGTTATCTGAAAAGTGGGAATCTCAATTGAGAAAATGATTCCCTAAGATCCATCCATAGGGCATTTTCTTTCCTTTATTTTTTCCACTCATTTATTTGTAGTGCGCCACGCATGCGCACTCTCACTCAGCCATCAACCGCCAAAAGTAGCCATCAACCGCCAAAAGGTGACGTTGCCCGAGATGTCACATCAACCGAGTCTCGCAAGCCAATAGAATAGGGACACGCCAACCCAGGGGCTATTTAAGGAAGGTTGTTTCCTCCTTCGGGGTCTTTCCTCTCCTTGGCTTCAATAAAGCTTGCTACAGAAGGAGCCTGGCATCCGTGTGCGTTCTTGCTGGTGAGAAAGTGACGCGGGTCACAGTTGGTGCCAAAACCCGGGAAGCCAGAACATCGCCAGGCACCGAGGAAGACCCCCTTCGCGGGTGGATCCAGAACTGTAGCCGCAGGTAACGATCAGAAAGGTGTGCTTTTGGAGGCTTGGTTGGGCGAAGCAGGTACTGCTTTCGTTTTGGTGATTGCTGCCTTCCTTTTGTTTTTGATAAAATCCTGCCTCCAAGATGAGCAGTGCCATTTTGCAATCAAGGCAGGACAGTCTAGCATGTCAGAATCTGATCGTGAGAAGAGAGCCAGCTCATGTAAAAAGAAACGTGGTTTAACTAAGAAGTCAGGCCCCTCGAAGGGTGTAAAACCTGCCGAGACATTAGGAAAGAGCAAGGACGCTCTGGGTGAGGAGCGCGGAAAGCTGCTATACCCTTTGGCAGATTTAGAGGCCTTAGAAATTAGCTCTTCTGATCCCGAGGAACTTAGTCCCTCGGAGGAAGAGGACCTAGAGGAAGCGGCCACCCAGTATGAAGGGGAAAGGTATCACCCCGATGAGCTGAGCGGCTGCGGATATCTAACAAGTCCAAAAAGGGGGTTAGCCAGGCTGTGGGGAAGTCCCCGCCTGCTGAGTCACCCGCTGTAGTTCCTACCGCACCTCCACCCTATATCAGTCAGCGAGCTGATTCCTTCTTTACACCAGAGGTTGCTCAAAAGATCAGAATGGCCTTTCCTATTTATGAGGGAGCTGAAGGGGGTCGGGTGCATGCTCTGGTCAAATTCTCCACCCTCGAAAAGCTTGCAGACTCAGTTCACAAGTATGGGGTGGATGTTAGCTTTACTATCATGCAGGTTGAAAGGCTCGCTAATTTAGCCTTAACACCCAGTGATTGGCAAACAACAGCCAAGGCCACACTTAATAGTTCTGGCCAGTATATGGAATGGAAGGCGCTCTGGCAGGATGCTCTCCAGACCCAGGCTAAGATTAATGCCTCCCAGATAGGCTACCAAGCCGGCTGGACCTTCGACCTTTTGACAGGTCAGGGACAATATGCTACCAACCAGACAGAATATGATTGGGGAGCCTACGGCCAGATTGCAGCTGCAGCAGTTCAGGCTTGGAAGGGACTCTCCAAACGGGGGGAGTCTGAGGGACAACTTACTAAGATCATTCAAGAGCCTCAGGAATCCTTCTAGGATTTTGTGGCATGTATGACAGAGACAGCGACTAAGATCTTTGGAGACACCGAAAGAGTGAAACTCCTTATAGAACAGCTAGTCTTTGAGAATGCAACACCTGAGTGCAAAGCAGTCATCAGACCCAGAAAGAATAAAGGCCTGGCTGATTGGATAAAATCATGTAGAGGCATCTGAGGCCCTTTAACTAATGCAGGATTGGCTACCGCTATATTACATACAAAGGGAGAGCCTTCAACACAGAAACCTTGCTTTGCGTGTGGCAAACCAGGCCATTTAAAAAGGGATTGTTACAATCAACAGCCCAAGCCTAAAAGACCTCCCGGCCTTTGTCCAAGGTGCAAGAAGGGATATCACTGGGCTAGAGAATGCTGATCAACAAGGGACCTTCAAGGTAACTTACTTCCACCTCCAAACGAAACAGATGTGACAGAAAATGATCAGTCAAAAAACGGCCAGCAGGGCCCCAGGCGCCAGGGCCCCCAAAGATATGGAGCCAAGGCCCGCCCCCAGAGGGGCTGGGTAGCTGTCAAGCCTATAGAGGCTCCGCAGGATTGGACCTCCGTGCCACCACCGGATTCTTATTGATGCCTCAATCAGGTGCTCAGCCGATCCCTGTTAGCTTTGAAGGACCCCTCCCTAAAGGGAGCGTGGGACTTATTTTAGGCCATGGCTCTTTGACTTTGAAAGGACTCATCGTACATCCGGGTCTTATAGATATTGACTCTAGACGTGGGCTTCAAGTCCTTTGTTCCAGTCCGGAGGGCATTTTTTCAGTCTCTCCTGGAGATCGTATAGCTCAATTAGTTTTACTCCCCAGTCTCCAGGAGGAATTTCCTACTACGGGCAAAAGCTGAGAGGAAGGTCTAGGTTCATCAGGAACTGACCATGCTCATTTGGTAGTAGACTTGAAAACTAGGCCCACATTAACATTGACAGTGGGAGGCAAGCAATTTACTGGAATTTTGGACACAGGGGCAGATAAGAGTATCATTTCTGCCACCTGGTGGCCGAAAGCATGGCCTGTTACACAATCATCCCGATCCCTACAGGGGCTGGGATATGAAGCCAACCCCTCAATTAGCTCACAGATGTTGCGTTGGGTAGCCCCAGAAGGTCAAACAGGGACTTTTACCCCTTATGTTCTTCCCCTGCCAGTCAATCTGTGGGGAAGAGATGTGCTATATCAATTAAATTTAAAATTGACTGATACCTATTCTCCACAAGCTGTCACGATGATGTCCCATATGGGATATAGGGAAGGCAAAGGATTGGGAGCTAAAGAACAGGGACGGCCAGACCCCATATTACCAATAAGCCATTCTAAGAGACAGGGGCTGGGTTTTTCATAACGGCCGTTGAGGGGACCATGCCTATAACTTGGCTCACAGAGGAGGCTGTATGGGTTCCTCAATGGCCTTTATCCTCTGAAAAATTGGAGGCCGTGACCAAATTAATTGAAGAACAAGTCAAATATGGCCACTTAGAACCGTCCACTTCTTTATGGAATACTCCCATCTTTGTCATAAAAAAAGAAATCAGGTAAATGGAGACTTTTACACGATTTGAGAGCCATCAATGCTCAGATGCAGCTATTTGACCCCATACAGCGTGGCTTGCCTTTACTTTCAGCTTTGCCTAAACGATGGAGAATGATTATTATAGACATTAAGGATTGCTTCTTCTCCATCCCATTACATCCCAGAGATAGACAAAGGTTTGCCTTTACCCTACCTGCTATTAACCATACCACACCGGATAGAAGATTTCAGTGGACGGTCTTACCCCAGGGTATGGCCAACAGTCCAACTATGTGTCAGCTGTATGTGCAAATGGCCCTCGAACCAGTCAGAAGACAGTTTCCTTCCTTGCTGTTGATTCACTACATGGATGACATTCTTTTATATCATAAAAACCAGGATGTCTTGCAGGCCTCATATCTGTTGCTGGTTAAGACCTTAGAGCAATGGGGCTTGCACATAGCAGCTGAAAAGGTTCAAATTTCAGAAGTTGGTTCCTTTCTGGGAACGATCATACACCCAGAAATGATAATGCCTCAAAAACTGGAGATTCGCAGGGATCATTTACGTACCCTAAATGACTTTCAAAAACTGTTAGGAGACATAAACTGGTTAAGGCCGTTTTTGAAGATCCCTACTATAGAATTGAAACCTTTGTTTAACATTTTGGAAGGCGATTCACATATCTCCTCACCCCGTGAACTGACTTTGGCAGCAAGCCATGCTCTACATTTAGTGGAGAAGGCTTTACAAGATGCACAACTAAAACGTGTAGATGAGACCAAAACCTTTGATCTGTGTGTTTTTCAAACTCGGTCGCTTCCAACTGCCGTTTTGTGGCAAGATGGACCCCTGTTATGGATTCATCCTAATGCTTCCCCTGCAAAAATTATTGATTGGTACCCGGATGTAGTTGCTCTCCTCGCATTGAGGGGATTAAAGGCTGCTGTCACCCATTTTGTCACATACCCCCATAGCCTAATTGTCCCCTACACCTCATATCAGGTTCAGGTCTTGAGTGCCACGTCAGATAATTGGGCAATATTAGTTACCTCATTTCAAGGTATTATTGATAATCATTATCCCAAAAATCCTATTTTACAATTTGCTCAAACCCAAGCTTTCATCTTCCCACGAATGGTAGTCAGTGAGCCAATACCACAGGGAAGGGTTGTTTATACTGATGGCTCCAAAACAGGAATTGGAGCCTATGTTATAGATGGCTGTACCACCACCAAGAATTTTCAAGAAAATTCACCACAGGTCGTGGAATGCCTGATAGTTTTAGAGGTCCTCTCTATATTCCAAGAGCCATTAAACATTGTTTCTGACTCAAATTATGTAGTTAATGCTGTCAACAGGTTGGAAACAGCTGGATTTATTAAACCTACCAGCAGGCTTGCCAATATTTTTGGTCAGATACAGGCCACGCTTATTAAGCGCTGAGCTCCAGTCTTTATAACCCATATCAGGGCCCATTCTGGCCTCCCAGGCCCTATGTCTCGTGGCAATGCACAGGCAGATCAGGCTACACACTTGATTGCAACAGTGCTTGTAAGCTCTCCAGTTGATCAGGCACGGAAATTTCATGAACTTTTTCATGTAACTTCCAAGACGTTGCGACGTCGCTTTAAAATTTCTAGGCAAGAGGCCAGAGACATAGTCACTCAATGCAAAAGCTGCTGTCAGTTCTTGCCAGTCCCACATACGGATGTCAACCCGCTAGGGATTCATCCTTTACAAGTGTGGCAGATGGACGTGACTCATATTCCATCTTTTGGTAAGTCTCAATTCTTACATGTTTCTATTGATACTTGCTCTGGTATTCTCTTTGCAACTCCCTTAACAGGAGAAAAGGCGGCCCATGTTATCCAGCATTGTCTAGATGCCTGGAGTGCCTGGGGCAAGCCAAGTGTTTTGAAGACCAATAATGGTCCTGCTTACACCTCTCAAAAGTTCAGACAATTCTGTTGTCAAATGAATGTGACGCACGTGATGGGTCTTCCTTATAACCCTCAAGGTCAAGGCATTGTTGAACGTGCTCATTGTACCTTGAAGTCTTATTTTACTAAACAAAAGGAGGGATTAAGGGAGACCCTGCCCCCCGGGCCTAGAACAACAGTCTCTTTGGCTCTTTTTACGCTTATTTTTTTGAATTTGGACGATTATGGCCGGTCAGCAGCCGATCGCCACTGTGCCCCATTGGACTGTCCAAAAGACTTGGTTAAATGGAGGGACGTGTTAACCGGACAATGGAAGGGCAAAGATCCTATGTTAATGAGATCCAGGGGAGCTGTTTGTGTTTTTCCACAGGATGAAGATAATCCCTTCTGGCTGCCTGAAAGATTGACACGTCGCCTCCCTGGGGATGACCCTCCCAAAGATGGCCCTACAGCAACCTCAGTGGTGGATGGTGCTGGTGACTTTGATGGTGTGCTACACTTATCTGAGGCCGCCAGAGAGCTTCAGTGGGCTATTCTGTCTGCTTATCCAAAGCTGATGCCCATTAGACATGATTCACCTACTCTCCTGAGATTTTTCACCACAAATTATCTCCCTTATCTTCCCTATGAGACTGATATAGCCCACTTGAATGAGAACCGCACTTTGATGGAGAATAGCTCTCTTTGCTTTCAAACACCTTTGGCCTCCGGCAATTGTCTACTTCTAAATTTTACCAAGGCTGGCCACTGGTATTGGGAACATGGACTCCGTGGCCCCAAATCTATTAAACAGACACAAGATGCCACCATTGATTCTAACAACTGCTCGGGGACGATGAATGCTACCTGGTGGAATATGGTGATGTGGATGAACTCCTCTCTTGTTTCCCCTCATTTTACAACTGAATTTGGTCCCAGACAGCCCAAGTATGCTCCCTACTGCTATTCTCTCCGTGAGGATCAGTTTCCCCCCTGGCAAGCCAATAGAATAGGGACACACCAACCCAGGGGCTATTTAAGGAAGGCTGTTTCCTCCTTCAGGGTCTTTCCTCTCCTCGGCTTCAATAAAGCTTGCTACAGAAGGATCCTGGCATCCGTGTGCGTTCTTGCTGGCGAGAAAGTGACGCGGGTCACATTTATTCATGCACTTTACATGTCAACCTCAGCCCCAGATCCTCCTAGTCCCCCCTCCCTGGCTTACATGGGCCCTTACCCAACTCCCCACTCCCTTTTTCCTCTAGGATGGGGTAGGTCCCTCGACAGGAACCAACCTATTCTGGTACTTCAAGTCACTGCAGGACTAGGTATATATTCTTCCACTGAGGCCAGACAAGACAGCCCAATTGGGAGACCAGGCTTCACAGACAGACAGTAGAGTCAGGGTAAGCCACCGCTCCAGGTTATGCATCTGTATGAAGACCAAGCTGCACATCTGTGCAGGGGGGTAGATTCAGCACTCATATGCTCTTTGGTTGGTGGTTCAGACACTGGGAACACCTAAGATTCCAGGTTAGTTGACTTTGTTGGTCTTTATGTAGAGTCCATATCCCCTCCTGGTCTGTCAATCCTTCCCCAACTCTTCCACAAGACCCTCAGCTGAGTCTGATGTTTGGTTGTGAGTCTCTGCATCTGTTTCAGTCAGCTGCTGAATGGAGTTTCTCAGAGGACAGTTATGTTAGGCTCCTGTCTGCAAGTATAGCAAAGATCATTAAGAGTATCAGGGATTAGCTCTTGTCTATGGGATGCCTCTCAAGTTGTGACAGTCATTGGTTGGCCATTCCCTCTGTCTCTGTGACATCTTTATCCCTGAACTTTTTGTTGACAAGACAAATTTTAGGTCAAAGGAATTGTGGGTAAGTTGGTGTTCTTATCCCTCCACTAGGAGTCCTGCCTAGGTGCGAGATGGCCACTCCAGTCTCTGTATGCCCCAATGCTAGGAGTCTCAGCTAAAGTTGCCCTCATAGACTTCCTGGAGTCTCCCCCATTCCAGGTCTCTGGCACCTCCTAGAGATGCACACACCACAACATGCCATCCCATCTACCTTCAATTTCTGTTCACTCTCTCTGCCCTCTTTCTCACCCTGTTCCCTCCCTCCATCCACTTCCAATCACAATTTTATTTCCCCTTCTGAGTGAGATTGCAGTATCCTGTCTTGGGCCCACCTTGTTACTTGGCTTCTTTGGGTCTGTGGATTATAGTGTGGGTATCCTGTACTTTAGGAATAGTATCCACTTATAAGTGAGTACATGTCACGCATGTCCTTTTGAGTCTGGGTTACCTGACTGAGCATGATATTTTCTAGTTCCATCCATTTGCCTCCAATTGTATGATATTTTTGTTTTTAATAACTGAGTAGTATTCCCTTATGTTAATGAACCACATTACTTTTTCCATTCTTTGGTTGAAGGGCATCTGTGTTGTTTCCAGTTTTTAACTGTAACAAATAAAGCTGCTGTGGATCCAATTCAGCAAGTGTCCTTGGTGGTTGGTGGAGCATCTTTTGTGTATATGCCCAGGAGTGGTACAGTTGGATATTTAGGTAGAACTACTCCCAATTTTCTGAAAAAAACCCAAATTGATTTTCAGAGTAGTTATATGAGTTTGTGCTCCCACTAGCAATGGAGGAGTGTTCCCCTTGCTCCACATCATTGTCAGCATGTGCTGTCGCTTGAGTTTTGGATCTTAGCCATTATGATACATACGTATAAGGTGGAATCTCAGAGTTGTGTTGACTTGCATTTCCCTGATGATGAAGGTAATTGATCATTTCTTTAAGTGTTTCTTGGCCATCCAAGATACCTCTATTAAGAATTCTGTTTAGCTCTGTACTCTATTTTTTAATTGGGTTATTTGGTTGGTGTCTAACTTCCTGGGTTCCATATATATTTTGGATATTTTACCACTCTCAGGTGTAGAGTTGGTGAAGATTTTTTTCTATTGTGAAGCTTTTCAGTTTCATGAGGTCCCCTTTATGAAATGTTGATTGTAGTGCCTGAGTCATTTGTGTTGTCTTCAGGAAAACATCTCCTCTACCAATGCATCCAAAGCTATTCTCCACTGTCCTCTATTAGATTTAGTGCATCCAAGTTAATGTTGAGGTCTTTGATCTACCTGGACTTGAGCTTTGTGCAGGGCAATAAAAATGGATCTGTTTGCATTCTTCTACATGCAGACATTCACTTAGACCAGCAACACTTGTTGAATATGTTTTCCTTTTTTCCATTGTATGGTTTTGGCTTCTTTGTCAAAAGTTAAATGTCAATAGGTGTGTGGGTTTATTTCAGGGACTTTGATTTGATTCTTCTGAGTAACTTGTCTGTTTCTTTACAAAGTATCCAGTATTCTTTTTATCTCTATTGCTCTATAGTACAGCTTGAAATCAGAGACGGTGATACCTCTGGGGAATATTTTATTGTATGGGATTGTTTTAGGTATCCTTTTCAACCCTCAAGACCCATTCTTCAGACAGGTTAGTCTGGGCACAGCAAGGTGCACATAGTTGATGATAAACATAATTTCCTGGCATACATGATGACATATTCCTGTATTCCCTGCAACCTGGAAGGTGAGGCAGGAGGATTTCAAGGCCAGCTTGGACTGCATGCCAAGTCCCTGTCTCAATAAGCTTACAAAATGTGTGTAATTTTCAAAATGTCAGAGAGCTTTCTTGTGTATATATAAAGTTAACACATGAAAGAGCTTATCTTATGTATTTTTACTCCTAACTAGCACTTAGGCATTGATACATCATGAATTCATTGAATGGCATGGCTGCTTGGCTATTCATATACAAGTTGAGAGGAAACTGCTATGATAAATCTGCTAAGCTGGATGTTGCAAGTGCCCAACAAGCTGTAAACAGTTGTGGTTACATGTCATGTATGAAACAGATTACATTTAGTCTTCCTAGATGAAACTCTGCTAGCTAAACAGTAAATCTGGTGAGTCTGGGATTGTTAAGTCAAAGTACTCAGATGATCCAAGATCGTTCTTCTGGTCTTGACTGTGAGTATAATACAGGGAGGCAGTATCTTCTAGTCTTTGGTCACATTCCCATTTCAGGTAAGTTTGTAGTGATTGTGAACAATTTCAAAAGTGCATATCTTGATGTAAGAAAGTGTTCATTGAGTTGGGCATGTTCTCTTCATTCAAAAATGTGACCAGATTTGGTCTTGTGGGTCATAGCTAGGATTTGTATCATTGGATTCCAGGTTGTCTCTGACAGCCTTAATGAGAATCATTAGTTAAGATATTGCAGTGGGTACTCTGTCAGATTATATTCAGATAAAATAGGACGACCAACTTTCTTGAATCTAAATGTGGGGAGCAGTATCAAGATATTTGGTTTTATCACCATCAAGTGCCTCTACTGTTGTGTTTTGTTTTGTTTTGGTTTGGTTTGGTTTGGTTTAGTTTGGTTTTCTTAAAATTTAAGGGATGGTATGGATGGTAAGTAGAGGGAAGGATTGTAGTGGGACTGGATAATTCTTGTTATTTGAACAGCAAACACAAAATAGTCACTCTCCTTCAGTCTTAGACATAGACTAGTTATTATATGATATTATTCTAATATCAAGACATTGTAGGGGGCTGGAAAGATGTCTCAGTGGTTAAGAGCATTGATCACTCTTTTAGAGGTCCTGAGTTCAATTCCAAGCAATGACACGGTGGCTCACAAACATCTGTAATCAGAACCAATGCCACCTTCTGGTGTGTCTGAAGACAGCAGCAATGTACTCATATAAATAAAATAATTAAATCTTTAAAACTATTTTTACAAAATGACATTGTAGTTATGCATGTGTAGATGCTGGAGTCCATGTTGATACTTGGAAAGTATTTTATAGCCTTGCTCATGGCAACTCTGTGAGCCAGACAGCAGGATGGTTTCCCCAAAGGCAGGGTATCTCTTTGCATTGAATCTTTCTTAGTTTGGTGGATGAACAGAGGAGGGTTACATGGCTAAGAATGCAATAATACAGTCCAGCTCCTGTATTCTCAAAGAATGCTGTATATCTGGGACTTTGACATCCACTTGTCCATTAAGAACGCTTAGTTATGGAAAAGTTAATGCCTTATGCTCAAGTACACAGGGTTGGTGATGTAAACACATGCATATGATAGCACACAGGCACACAAGCACACATAAACATAGGAACACAAGGTTTGAGGAAATCAATAGTCGGGAGCACAGTTAAAAATTACTGAACCTTCCCAAGCAGAGATCTGCTGTAGAACTGACGGATGGAAAACATCATCTTTCCCTCCCTGAACTCAACTTTCTCTTTTCCTTCCTAGTATAAACAGCTTTATGTAGAAGGAACCAGCTTTCCGGGCTCTGCTGAATCAGTGACACATCTTTCTACCTGGCCTGTTTATGGACAATGTACAATGAGACCAACCTCAGAATAACTTGAACAGCTGTTGCCATAGATTAACGAAGCTCTCTGCGACCAGTTTCTCCCTATTTGCCCTGCCTATTTACCCAGATTGCCCTCATTTTATGATAAACGCTTTTAAAAGTTACCCATCTCTCTAGAGTTTTATACTCCTCTCATAGCATCTCAGTGATGGAGTGGTTTTCAGTGTAGTATTTGATTTTCCTCTCTTAGGAATTTTCTCCTGGTCCTCAGGTTTCTAATAGAAAAGGGCCTAAATCATTGCTGTTGACACCTGGCCATGGGAACCATCTACATACCACACAGCCAGCTGGTTTCCATAGAGTTGCTGTGGGAGTCTTAGGGTAAGCTCTGCAGACATGGATGCTGTCCCACTCTCTGCCTGAGTTCATAGTCTTGATTAGTGTACACCCTGGAGACAGCCCCCTCCCAAATGCTTCCCTCATTCAATCTGGCAGTTCCCTTGGTCAAGCTCCCTTGATGCTGGCTTGAGTATGGTCTCCTCATGAGGTGACCAGTTAGCTAACTGCATTCCCAGATGAATGTTTGTCCCACCAAACTTCAAGGGTTCTTAGCTCCTAGATTACCTGTGTTTGATCTGCTCTTGATGGCTTTTCCAGACAGGGTACAACTTTCAGAAGTCTGCTATCTTCAAAAATGCTTGTAATCATGTTTCCCAGGAATTCTCACTTACAGATCCTGTGATAAGTACCAAGACAGGTTAATCTGCTAGGAGACAGTGCTTCTTTTGTTAAACAATTCCAGTTGAAAGGTACCTCTTCTTGGATGGAATAGTGGTAGAGTCATGGTGAGAAAAAGGATAATGGCAGCACTTTCTACACTTGCAAATTCCCTTCTATCAAAGAATCTGATCATAGCTTGCTTTCTAAATTGATCCTGAGGTTTAATTATTGGTATGAAGTGGTCAGGAATATACTGGCTACCTATTGGCAAATCTGTATGAATGTGTATCATGGCCCTTCTCCTTATCCTGTGATAGGTATACTATTTTTTACTTGCATTGCTCTCTATTCTGGGCTGTCACATTTACATAAGTCCCCTGCAAGAGCCTTCCTCATAACTCATACACATCATACATGTAGACCTGAAACAGGAAGGGAGAAATTTCTTCAAAGAGATGTGCTTGGTCAAGGTAGGCTAGGGAATAAGTGATGAAATTTTCTCTCTTCTTATCCTGACAGGAATCCCAGGCATGGAACCTCTGTGCCCAAGGTGGTGATCAGCTAGTTAACTCACCCTCAAGGTGGTCTTGTCTCTACTGAATTACACAATTCCTTGTCCTGGGTGCCTGTTTTGCTGAGGATCCAGGATAAAACAACATGACCATCACTGTAGAAGGTGTTGATATTTATTATCTGTTCTTCCCACACTGGAGTCTACAAGAGGGAAAGTCATCTGGCATCCTTCCATACTTTATTATTATAAACAGAAAGCTCACAGTCACTGTCGAGCAGAAGCTCTGACTAGGTAGCAGCAGGTACATGTTCCTGGTCATAAAGGTTCATGTTCTTGCTCTGGATTAGGGATGGGAGTGACAAGAATAACAGATAAACTTTAATTCCAATGTTATTAAGAAATGTTCTTCATGAGATAGGCAGATTGGAGCCTAGGGCCTGACATAACTTTGTATTTGTGTCAGCTACTCTTTTGTCCTTCAAGCAGGGACAGAATTTCAATAACAAAAAGCAACTGTTTGACAGATCCATAGCTAGTATGACATGATTCCCATTCTTCTGAGAGACAGGGCTATGCTCATTGAGCAGGATGTTGGCTACTGACTACTCAGAGCTCAGGCACTACCCACCAGTTGCTCATGGATAGAAAGGCATCTTTCCCAAGGTTTCTACTGCTATTTGATGGCAGCCTGCTCCTGAGGCCTGAATAGTGTATAGGTATAAGGGCCTTGACCTGGGGTTTCAAGGAAGGCTTCCTGTGGATGGTACCCCAGTTCCAGCCTGAAGACCAATGCATAATATACTATAGCACTTCAATTCCAAGTCTTTCTCTACTCAGTCCTATTTCCTTCCCTCCCTGTAGAAGTAATTCCTGAGAGTTCTCTCTCACTACCCTCTGCACACAGGGGCCCAGCATACTACATTGAACAAAACAAGGTCCAGCTGAGACAAAAAGCAAGGCATCCCCAGAGACCTGAAAAGAGGAAAACATTTTTGGCTGCTTCCAGAAATATTTCATTTTCCAAATTCATATCCAAATTTCTGGGAAGGAGCAAATGACTGTCTCCACTTGAAATCATTGAAGTGAGTCTCTGTGAAGACAGTATCTCAAGGAGTGAAAAAAAGAGGGGTGACACTTTGTTCCCCACCCTATCCCCACTCCCGTTATGGTTCTAGCCTGTATAATGTCAGTTTCCTGTATCCCACTATAGTCTGAATATATGGAAAGTTTCTGAAGCAAAGATTTCATTCATTTTAAGCCACATATATTACATGCTGTTGTGAGTAGTGTGAGGAAACCTCCTGTTACCCCAGTTCATGCCTCACAGATGTGAAATTTGCATTTGCCCCACAGACCTGCACTGTATACATCACCTACCATGTAGTCCTACAGCAGTGTTACAATCAGACCAGCTGCCACTCACACTGTACTGCTTTAGGGTATCTGCATATGTTAGTTAGCATAAGCCCACATCAGTCTATATCATTCAGCTTACACCATCTCATCCCATGGGCATTCCATCACGTCACACAAGGAGAGAAAGGAGTGCAACCCTGAAAAATAATTTTGAGAATGAAACCCATTCACTTGACTTTTATTTCAGTATTGTGGTTATGGTTGCTCTGTTTGGTAAGTTGTTAATCTCTTACTATGCCTAATTCATCAATTAAACCCCACTATGGTTAGCAGTATGGAGGGGAAATCACACTATATACATGTGTAGGACTCAGTACTATTCAGGTAGCCCCCAGCCATCTTGGAACGTACTGCCCACTCTTCGGTATTTTTGAAGAAGTTGGATACACTATGCAAGGATGGGTTCTGCAAGCAGAGGTTGTAGTGGTTCATTTAAGAAGATATTTTAACAATGATCAGTAGGGTGTTGTGACCCTGAAGGGCAAATGGGAAATAAATGGAGACACTGTTCACCAATGGTACATAGCCAAATTGGAACATTAAAGCTCCTACCTGATTCTTACTGCTTAAGATTGACTTAGGGGTGAGTGTCCCTCCAAGAGGAAATGCTACCAGACTTGGTGCAGGGCCTGATCTCAGGTGAAACTGCAGGTAATCGGCCAAGTGGGTGTTTTGTTCCTGTGTAAAAGGGGGTACCAGTTTTTACCCTTTAAACAAAGATGCATCCAAGAGACAGTAACAGGACCGAAAACAGAAAGTCAGATCCATTTGGTTCATAAAGGATTGGTAGGCAGCTGAGGTTTGTCAGTCTCCTGCATCAGAACCATACATATGAAGGTACTTAAAGGTGTACCTTTGATTTAGGCTCTTAGAAGGTGGAAGCAGGAGGATTAGGAGTTCAGTGTCATCCTTAGCTTCTTGGGGAGTTCAACAGCAGACTGGGAACATGAGGAACTCTCTTAGAAATACAAAAGTAGGACTGGAGAGATGGCTCAGTGGTTTAGAGCACTGACTGCTCTTGCAGAGGTCCTGAGTTCAATTTCCAGCAACCACATGGTAACCACATTACAACCATCTGTAATGGGATCTGATGCCCTCTTCCAGTGTGTATGAAGACAGTGACAGTGTACTCATATACATAAAATAAATGAATCCTTAAAAAACAAAAATACAAAAACAAAACAAAAAGACCACTATTGGCCAGACACCGGCTGGCTTTCCCATGGAGAGAATATGCCACACATGGTACAGACCACTCTTACTGTAGGGGTCAGATTAAATAAAAGGAAGAGAGTTTAAATCTGTAAAACTCACCCTTTGAATGGAGAGAGAACAGAGATGTTACTCTAGCCGAAGTCTTTACCTATGTGTTCCTGGAGCCCAAGAAATGGACAGGTAAGACAGTGGCTTACCATGAATCTAATGAGTTCATTTGTCATATATGACAACTGTATGAGGTAGCAACTGCACAATTTTAGAAGAAGATGAGATGAGGTCCATTTTTATAAGATAGTGGTGGTTCAGGATTTAAACCAAGTGTCAGATTTTAAAGCCAAAGTCTGTATACATTCCACCTGCCCCTTGTTCCTCACTTGGAAGGCTGAGAAAGTGAGACTCATGGTCCCCTCACATGAGGTGTCTTAAATTCTGATTGCTTGACTTCTCTCAAGGATCTCAGAGTATGTGGCAGATATGAAGACAAAGCCCAAGACAGGAAGTCTGGGAGAGGACCATGGTCTCCCATTCCAGGCTTGTTCCTGTTCAACACTTCAGTCTGTCCTGGTGGGACACACTCCCACAGCAAGTCCTAGATTATAGACAGTGGCTTTTTTAGCTTAGTCTTCAGAGATCAGCTCTTTCCAAACAGGGCCATGGCCACTGTGGATTTCTCCATTAGGTATAATTGTGTTTCTGGTTATGAAACTGGATTCATCGGTTCTCAACTCACTAGTTTATGCTCCTGAATAAATTCTTACCTAAAGCTAGGCTTCCCTCCTCCTGATGTCTTTGCAAGTCTTCCAGGCATCTATGAAATGATTGTATTTCATGCTTCTCAGCCTCTGAATATGGTCCATCGACTTTACATCCCTAGTTCCTCTCTTAGGCTCTCATTTCTCCATGAAGTCTGTCTATACTCTCTGTTCCCTTTAGACCTTTCTTTTATTGCTTTTCTCTGTTTCTTTCCTTCACCTTAAACTTGGGAGATATAGGCCTTTCTGTAGAGTAAGGGGCAGTCACATGATTTCAAAATCCTCAAATGTTACCAATAGAAAGCAGGACAGTAGAATTATTCTCGATGGGATGCTGGGATGTAATGGTTTGCTAAATGTTACAAACATCCCCCAGGATGCTACTAAGATGATGGTGGGCTTCAGGACTCTCCCCAAAAAAAAGGTGAAAGATGAGAAAGTAGGGTCTAATGGATCATATTATTCTGTTGACAAGTTTGCTCACACTTGGTATTCCGTATATTGCTGGTCACTTAGAGAAGCACTTTCCTCTAATTAATTCATCAAGCTTTCATTAAAGCTTGTAGAAAACTGAAATATATCCCAAAGATCGGAAGGAACATTTCAGATGATGTTCAGATCATGGGATTATCAGATTTCCTAGTTTACTGAAAAACTACAGATCAGTGTCATGTTGTCCCTGACACGTTTTAGAGAAAGTACAGCTACGTGAACTTCTTAACAATGTGGGGTTTGTTGGCCATGCTCACAGAAATGAACACTGCCCATACCATGGCCAGTGGCAAAATCACCTTGCAGGCTGAACCACAAGGCTTCTTAGAAGCTATCTGTGGGCTCTTTGAGACTATCAGTGTACAGGTGGTCATTGTCCTTAGGTCTTTCCAAGCACAGTGGGATTCAGGCATTCCACCATGGCAGACACATTCAGGAGCTCACCTTGTGTGGTCATGAAGGTCTTTCAAAGGCATTTATTTCACATTCCAATCTGAACATAGACATTATGGGCCCCATTTTCCAAATGAAGAAATGGATGGCCACAAATGGAAAAATTTTAGGTAAAGTCACTACATAAAGTGTCACAACCAGGAAATGATAGGCTCTACTGCCCTACAGGCGGCCACACCATCTGCCAGGTAGATGCTGCAGAAGGCATCAATTGGTTTATGGGGTGACCATACTAGTGAGGGGGTCAGACATGGGTGATAGGTTCAATACAACTTAGAAGCTATGAATATATTCTAAGGTTGAGATATATAGTTTTAGATCTTATCTGCTACTTATAATCTGTATGACTCTATAAATTATTTTGTCTTTGCCTCTATAAAGTAAGAAATAATCATAACATCTACCACTTAAATTTGCGCTGAAGGATGAAAACACAAATGGACAAAGAACAAAATATAAAAGATGATTTGTAGTAAAGTGGATAAACTACAAAGACTGAGGCCCAGGTTTCTTATCAAATAAAGTGAGTCAAAGTGTCAGTTAAGTGGAATTTTCCCCTTTGAATTGAAACCTGTACTTCAAATGCAATGCTCCCTAAAGACAGGAAAGGGAGGTTCATGGGCTTCAGAGAGTAAACAAAAGCTCTCATGCCTCTGAACACAAGCTGGAAGATTCTTGAGCCATATAAAGCAATAAACAATGGTGAGGTTGAAGACTCTAGTCAAATTGCAATTTGCAGCTGAGTACAAGCTGCATGGAGAGCCTCTTGGCTTTACAGTTTTTGGAAAGCCTAGTGTTGAAATTTTGGGAGTCTCCTATGGTGAGGTAAGATTTGGGGTGATGAGGCTGCATGTAAGTTACCTGGGATGTTTTTATATGACCCATCAGTCAGACTCCTGTTGGTCACCCAAATAAATTCCTCATTGGTTTGCCACTTTGGATGTTTTAGTGCAGGTGCTGCTTTGGTCTGTCACAGGTTCCCTTTCTGAGAGAGTAGACATGTGCTGTGTTCTCAGGAAAAGTCTGTCACAGTGTCTGTCCTTCACAGTAGTTTGGTCGAAGACCCACATTGTATTGTGCAGTAGACTGAAGAAGTGGTGCTTCCTGTGGGAACAGTTGAAAACTTTGTTGAAGTAAAACTTATAGACTCATAGCCAATCCTGGCTATTTACTTTGAGAGAAAAGATTTGAGTGGATGGTTTTCACCTGACATTCATTCTAAAGCCAAGAAAAAATCCAGATTCAGAACTAAGTGTTTTAGTTAGGAGAGGTGACAGAGGTTCTGGTTAGTCAACAAAATGATGGACTGGGTATTAGGAATATCTTGTAACTCACTGATACAAATTGACATAATTATGCTCTATATTTTGAGAGAAAAGGTTTATTTTTAACAGGAAGGGTGACATGTAGGAGGAGCTAAGGTGGGAGGAGTATGGAGAGGAAGAGAAGGAATAAGAGGAGGAGGAGAAGAAGGAGAGGAGAAGTTAGGTGATGAGAGAGAGAAAGAGAGAAAGAGAGTGGGGGGACATAGAGGCAGATGTTCATGTGTCTCTACCAGTCAAAGATAGTTGATATATCTAGGTTGGGTATTGGGTTACACTTCTTATTGAGCAATTACCAAACTTATAAAGCCTTTGATTAACATTTTTAAAAAATTGTATAAAAGAAAAAAGGAAAAGGGGCCATGGGATAGGGGTTTTCTAGGGAGGGGAAATGGGGAAAGGGGATGACGTCTGAAATGTAAATAAAATATCCAATAAAAAAAGAAAACTTTGTTGAAGTATTCTCTATAGTAGAGCTGTTAAACCTTAGAACAAACAAATCGACAGGTTAAAACTTCAGGAACCAAATACAAGGAATCACAAGGCCATGTGTACTTCTAGAAATGGAAGCAAGCATGATGGTCGCAACCAGACATTGGTTTTACAGTCCCACCAATCTTTCTTGTTATTCTTTGCTCACCCACATCATTGGCACCTTCAGTAGTTTAGAATTTCTGCTTTATTCATCTGGATTTGTTGATGTAAAAGCAACAGGTTCTGTCTTGGGCACAGGTTTGTAGATGTAGGGCTCATTGTTGCTGAAACACAGCAGTTCCAGGTACATTTCACTGTTTCTGTATTATTGAAAGCTCTTGGACTACTACAGTTACTTGGCTCAGTGGTTCTGGGAATAGTCTTTGAGCAGTAAAATGGATTTCCTGTACCTATAGTGAGAGTGAAGGCAAGAACCTCACAATAAAGCAGTGTTGCTCTTTAGTTTAAGTGGGAGAGGAAATTATGGTAAGGGTATAGAGTCCTGATGAAATGTAGTTTGGAAAGGATAGATGCTAATGTACCTCTTCCTGTCCAGGTAGCTGCAAGGCAGAGATAGGCACAGGATAATATGATCCTCAGGGTTAAGAAACTGAACTGGGGAAGGTTACTCATAGTGCCCAGAAAGCTAGAATCCATAGAAACAACTATAATGGTGTTAAGATATTATAGGACATCATGAGCAAAATGAGCTCAGGGAAGAAAGGGTTTATTCATTCTACACTTTGTAGTACATCATCCAGAGAAGTCTCGGAAGGAATTCAAGGCAGTGTCCTGGAGGCAGGATCTGGTGCACAGACCAAGAGGAATGCTGTTGTTTATCTGCTTGCTTCTCATGGCTTGATGAGCCTGCTTTCTTCTAATACCTAGGACCAGTAGCCCAGTACCACTGCCCAAAGGAAGCTGGGCTGTTGTGCATGAATCACTAATTAAGAAAATGAACCACAGGCTTGCCCACAGGCCAGTGTGTTAGAGATCATTTTCTCAATTGAGGTTTCTTTTTCCCAAATGACTCTAGCTTGTGCCAACTTGAAGAAACAAGCACCAAGGAGTGTAGAAGAAATTTGAGCTCAGGGAAACAAGTTTTGAGTGGAGTCCCTGCCTAGCTCTTGAATTAATAATAAGCTATATACATTTTTAGCCCAAAAGTTATATTAGAGGTCATGAACTTCAGTGCACTTTGGACAAATTGAGCTATCCATGAGACTTTTGAGGAATGATGGGCCTGTTTCCGGGTTTAAGTAGCCTCATTTGGTCAGCTCTTATGCCTGCAATGGAGCCTTTGTGTTTAGGTTTAAGAGAGACTTACTTGTAATGAAGAGGAAGATGCTGTTTTAATTACTTCTGAAGAAACCTTTCTACAGATTTTGTTTGATTGTTTACAAAAGGGGTCTATGCCTTAAAGTAGGTTAAAAAAAACTGGTTCCCAGAATGCAACACAGGTGAGCCTTTGGGGGGAGATTTAAGATTATTTATTTTTTCACCTGTTGGTGTGACTGAGTGTTTCTCAGACATAGGATGCAGTTGTGAGAAGAAAGCAGGGGAGGCAGGAAGCACCAAGTACCCTCTGTTAGTGCCACATTGGTGCTGACACAGCAGTTGGTATATAATGTACTGGACAAGATAATGTCTGTCCAGGTCTAGTAAACAATCTGTCTGGGGAATGTCAGACACTGCTGGGAACCTAGAAGAGTTAAGAATGGGGTAGGGTAGGAGGGCCTGCAATGATCCTTAATAGCTAAGGGGAGATGTCAAACCTACTCCATCTTTGAAGTACATCTTAATAGAAACTTGAACTATAGCTGAACCCAATCTACATCCAAATATCAGGAAGGACCCCATGGTTTGTCTTTGGTGCCACCAGTTACTCCCTAGTCACTTCCATCACCATAAACAATGGGTTTAGAACAGATATCCTTGGATATCAGATTCACTGCTTGCTTTATTAAAGGGCAGACAAATCAGGAAACAAGTCACTTCACACCCTGTTGACTATGCAGGGTTTTCTACTTTTTTCAGGGTGGACTGTGAATTTTCATCATGCTGTGGCAGACAGACAGCAGAAAAAGATCTGATTTTATTTCAGAGTCAGTTTTCATTGAAATTTTTTGAAGACCTTTCTAGGACATAAATAGGCTCTTCTCTCTTCTGCATGACCTCAAAGAAAGGGAAAGATCTCTGTTCTTCAGGGGTTGACAAATGATTTGAATTCTAGAAACAATGGGCACTGTGAACTCATGCAGGCATCTAGTCCACAGTCCACCAAGGAAACCATCCAAATGTACAAGTTCTGTGTCTGTGAGAGGAGATGACACCATTCTCAGGGATGCTGCTGCAGGGACTGAGATGACACAGCACAATGCAAGCACCTCTGGTGCATGGGGCCTGGTATCATTTATATGCAGATCGATGTGGAGGTAAACTCATAGTCTCTCCAGGTGTATAGTCACATTGACTCATGTATTAGACAGACAGATAGATGGATGGATAGATAGATAGATAGATAGATAGATAGATAGATAGATAGATAGATAGACAGACAGATAGACAGGTAGATAGGTAGGTAGATGACAGGTAGGTAGGTAGGTAGGTAGATAGATGGGTAGGTAGATAGATGACAGGTAGGTAGGTAGATAGATAGATAGATAGATAGATAGATAGATAGATAGATAGATAAGGAGAGCGAGAGTGGGCCACCCTCCTTCCTGGGTTTCCCCTTCACTTCAGCTATGTGTGCATATTGGTGTGTGTGTGTGTGTGTGTGTGTGTGTGTGTGTGTGTGTGTGTGTG
>JANHMN010000020.1:19675105-19708711 GCA_030674055.1 Rhabdomys pumilio
TGTGTGTGTGTGTGTGTGTGTGTGTGTGTGTGTGTGTGTGTGTGTGTTTGCGCATGCGTGTGCGTGCATATATATATATGTATACATATATGTATTTATGTTTTTAGACTGAGTTGTATTTACTAGTTACAAAGCATGTAGACCATATGAGTATGTTAAGCTGGATTTCAAGGAGTGTAAAATGATAACCACATTAAAAGTACTTATAACTTCACCATTAAATCATGGGTGAGCACACTGGATTTGTCAAACTAGAGAAGGCTTCCTATGTGGACAGAGTGTTCTCTTTGCCTGAACAGTGAGGACAATGGTGTGAGCTTCTAGATCAGCCTGGGTGTTGTGTGTTATTGTGATTTCTTGAAGCTCAACTGCAGTCCTAAACTGAGGTTTTATAAGAGTCTTGTTGTGACAGAGACCTGGGATAAGGGAAGCACAGAAGAATCAATGTGGTTGACTTTAGCCAGGACTCACAGCTTTGAGGATATGAAACCTGAAGAGGCCAGGAAGCCCCTGTAGCCCAGCAGGAACCTCAGTGGAGCAGTAGGGACACCAACTATCCTAGTTTGGGTTTTAAAGCTGTAAACAGACACCATGATCAAGGGAACACTTATCAAACCATTTAGTTGGGGCTGGCTTACAGGTTTAGAGGTTCACTCTGTTATAAAGAAAGCATGGTAGTGTCTGGGCAGTCATTAGGCTAGAAAGCTGAAGGCAGCCAGGAGAAGACTGGGTTCCAGCCAGCTAGAAACCCACCCCCATGATAACATACTTCCTCTAACAAGGCCACACCTACTCCAAGGCCACACTTTCTAATAGAGCCACTCTCTGTGCCAAGCATTTTCAAATCTACCATACCATCTCACTCATAAAGCTTTCAATCCAAAATTTATTTTGTCTACAAGAAATGGAGGGATTGGGTATGGAGCAGAGATTGAGAGAATGGCCAACAAATCAGTCCAACTTGAGACCTATCCCATGGACAATCACCAATCACTGACACTATTAATGATATGGTTATGACTGCAGACAGGAGTCTAGGATGGCTGTCCTCTGAGAGGCTCCACCAGCAGCTGACTGAGATACAGACACCCACAGCCAAACAGTGGATGGAGGTAGAGGACTGTTATGGAAGAGTTGGGGGAAGGATTGAAGGCCCTGAAGGGGATGGGAACCTCCAGAACAACAGTGCCAACTAACATGACCTTAAGAGCTCTCAGAGACTGAACCATCAACCAAAGGGTATACACTGGCTGGAATCTAGTCCCTGACACATATGTAGCAAAGGACTGCCTTGTCTGGCCTCAGTGGGCTGATCCTGCAGAGGCTTGGTGCTCCAGAGTACAGGGATCCCCAGGATATTAGGGAAGCATCCTCTCCGATGCAAATTGGAGAGTGGGATGAAGAGACTCTGTGAGGGGGAGGGACCTGGGAGGGTAGGCAGTGTTTGGAATGTAAATTAACTAATTTAAGCACTGTCTAGGGCTATGGGCTGCTGTATGATGAGCTGGCTACCTGTATAATGACACTCGATCATAGAGAAGCAGCCCAGGGCTTAGCAAAGAAAACTAGTTGGCGGTTGAAAGCAGATTCTGGGATTACAGCTGGCTATTTAACTAGTGACTTGGAACTTGGCTATTCAGAATCAGCCTGAGTAAGGTTTAGGTCAGTTTTACCAGCCCTAATGGGCTACTCGGTCCATCAGATCAGATGGTGCTGTTAGGGCTAATGCTTCCTTTCACAGGTCTATAATTCTGAAAGCCACTTAGGTAATTCAACAAAAGCATATATGTCCGGCTACTTCCAAGGTCTTAGAATAACATGGTTTTGTGAAATGATTAATTCTACAAAGATAAGTATACATCAGCTCTTACTTGGCTTCCACCCTAGGTAACCATCTAGACTCCAGCTGGGTCCCTGCCAGGGGCATTAGCATTCCTGAAGATGTGGAACTGAACACTATCTGCCTTAATTGGATGCCCTGGGCCTTGGTGTGTCTCCAGAGCCTGTACCTTTTTGTTCTGAGCAACTGTTCCCATTGAGCATGGGGCTAAGATTACCACTGTTTCTTAACATCAGCAGTGGGTTGTCACAGTGCTAGGAAAGGGGAGGTTTTAGGTAGCACAACTCTGAGGAGGACACAGAAGCTGGGCCCCTGCATCTTATGGGAATGCTCAAGTCATTAGCTCCCCAGGAAGGCACTGGAGAAATGGCAGACAGCCAAAGAAGTGCTCCACGCTCCATAAATGCCCATTTCTGTAGAACAGACTTCGGCTTGGGTATTGAAAAGCAGTCTGCACACTGCTGTTTCCCACCACACTGCCCTCACCCTACCAAGGTTCAGTTCTAGCTTCTATGACTCCCCCACCTGATCAAGGGCAGGTGACATCTGAAGGATGGAAGAGCAGGAACTAGATGGCCAGTGTGAGGAACAGCAATGAGATTTGTGATGGAGAAAAAAGACCTTGAACAAACCCAGTTAGCAGAAGGAAACATAGTGACTCTGAAGGAGTGCCTTGGGCCCTTTCCCTAAAAGAAAAGTTGGAGAATGAGCCACCTGAGATTTACTAAGGGAATGTTTTCTGGAGTTGGGGAAATGGAGGATCTAAGTCATCACATGGTCTCTGTGGGAGCAAGCTTCCATGGTGAACTGTGGGGTGGGAATTCTAACAGAGTTACTTCCTCCAGATAGGGGAATGTTCTATGCTATTTTCCTTACAAGTCGTCACTGACAAAAGAGCCTCTCAAGGGAAATGCAGAAACCTTCAGATACTCTGAGCAGTTTTCCAGAGAGGGTCCAGCTGTGAACATTAGCAGCCACACTACCAGCAGCTTGAGTAGGGGATTTCTCAGTTCCATCAGGAACTCAGATGAGGAAAACAAGAGCAAGCTTCTGCTGTAAAAGTCAGTAATCCTGATAGAAAAGATGCTTTTCTGGACTATGCTTCCAGCCCCATTGGGTGGGTTCTTTCTTGTTAGTTCTTCTAGATGCAGAGGAGGGGGAAGAGTGCCATGGGGGGGGGGGTGGTAAGACTTGGTCTTATGATATTTGGGGCTAAAACTTTATTTTACAAGATATTTAGGATTGCTATAATAAAAAAGTTTACTTATCTAAGTCTAAGTTACTATGCTACTGTAGCTGACCTGATTTCTGTGATCCTCTGTGACCTGCAGAAAACTGCAGTTTCTGGCACTTAACACCTTATCCTAAAAACAGCAAAAGTTTAAGTAAATAATAGCCTTTGTACTATCTCAGTGGGAACTGCATATGACTCTAAATTTCAACCTGCTAGTCAGAAGTCCCAGGAAGAAAAAGACAATTAGTAGTGGTTATAGTGTTTACTATTAAGTTGTTAAAAGTTTCCTATGAAAGCTATCTAAGGGGAAAAGCAGAAAGATCCTAAGTGGAGAAAAGAAAAAAAAATCTTCTAAGTGGGGAAAGGGAAAAAAAAACCTAGTAAGGGAAAAATTCTCCTATGTGGGGAGTGGGGGGAGAAAAGATAGGTAGAGACTTCTCTTTGTCTTCAGTATTTAGACATCTTTCAGAATACATGATCACATGTTACAAAGTTCATCACAAGTTTACACAAAAAATCTAATCATAAATTGAAATAGAGGCCACTCGCCTGGGCCTTGTGGCTGGAGCAGATACCCAGCTGGTCTGCTCCCGTGTGGACACCGTATCTCGAGACATCCTAGAGGGGCCACTGAACTCAGAACAGCAGACACCTAGCTGGTCTGCTCTCATGAAGACACCTTATCCTGAGACATCCTATAGGAGCCACTGTACTCAGAGCAGCTGGAGCTCAGGATCACGGGATCACAGAGACATTTGGACCCTGAGGAGCTCTGACACAAGCAAGATAACTGGAAAGACAGGCTCCAGTCAGAGACAGTGAGTGCAGGTAGCTCTACAATTAACCAGATGGCAAAAGGCAAGAACATAAGCAACAGAAACCAAAGTTACTCGGCATCATCAGAACCCAGTTCTCCTACCATAGCAAGCCCTGAACACCCCATCACACTGGAAAAGCAGGATTCAGAATTAAAATCACTTCTCATGATGATAACAACTAAGAGAAAGAAATTTGGCTTTAAAATATTTTTAAAAGAATTGAAACGATGTCAGTCATCATTGAAACTCCCGCTTTGTTCTTTTCACTGACATTGCTTTGACTATGCAGCATTCGTGATTTTTTTTAATGAAACATGACTTTTAAAAAATTTTATTGAAGAAAATTGTTAGTCATTTGATGGAAATTGCATTGAACATATAAATCATTTTACGTAGAATAGGTATTTTCTTTTCTTTTCTTTCTTTTGAAGCATAAAGGAAAATGCCCTTATTTATTTAACTTAAATTTCTTACCCCTTAAGTATTCACATTAATGCATCTTATAGCACATGTGAAATATGACATGTGAGTTATGCAAAGTATACTATATTAAAGAGTAAGTCAAATAGCAAAGGACATAACAATTTGGAAATGCTACTCAATCCTCTCTTTTTCTGCTTTATTTATCTGGGCAAAGTATAAATGCCTGGAAACAAAAGATGGAATTTGCAGTATTTCCCCAATGATAACAATTAACTTTCCCATCATGAAGTAGCCCGTGCAGCCTAAGCTAATGACATAGAAAGGAGAAGCTACTACAGTAACAGCAATCCTCTGGTCTGGCTCACATCATTATGGTAAAGGTGGTTTTCTCCACTGCAGGCTGGCCCAACCTTCTCCACAAGGGGGTGGGCATAGACATTCTTGCACAGAAGACAGTATGGTCACTCTCACTTCTGCAACACAATTTGCTCTCATATTTACATGGTATTTCCAGGAGTCACCTACTCCACTGTATATTCTGGTCATATGACATCCAAGAGCATCAGTAGATCATCACCTTGACTGTATGGGAGCCAAAGATCTGGCCAGGTATGAACTCCAGACAATCAATCAACTGACAGAAGTCTGTTTGTGGCACATTTTGTGAAGGAGGATCTGGAATTGGCCATTATTCTGATTCTATCTTTTTCCTCATTTTTCTCATCCACAATTTCTACTTCTGTGCTATCCTTAAGTGCCTCCAAGATGAGATTAAAGTTTGTGGTGAAAGCCTGCACATGGTGAAAACCAGCAATCAGGGAAATGGGCAGGAATCCCTGTTCATCCATCTTTCTTCGAAGAAAGAAATCCCATTCCAAGTTCTCTATGCTGAAGTAATACTCAATTTGGTGCTTAATGTACTCTTTAAGCAGTGTTTCTTCCACAGGATATACCTGTACACCTGAGCCATCATCATAGTAATACATCATGCTGGTGTTAAGCTCTGTAGGAAATGGCTGCTCAGCCCTTCCCCCTGGCTCTCGATAACCATATGAATAATCAGAGTCCAATCTAGGGTTTCCTCGACCTCAGCCTCTTCCTAGACCCCAGCCTCTAGTGGAACTTCAGATGGTACCACCTTCACTTCTCACACTGGATACTTCATCTTGATCATCTCTCTTTTCTCTTTTCCATCTCCAACTTCTTGTATCCCTTTTTCTATTACTGTGTGCTGGTTTATTTGCTTCAGGTTGATATCTAGAGCTGTTCCGGGATCCAGGTCTTTCCTGCATGTCTGGTCTCACATCATCTAAGTGGAGTGGCACCCATTTGTGCTTATTAGCTCTATTCCGCTGGCTGCTTGATTGAGCCTCATCCTCACTGATGTTTTCAATAGGAAAATCTAGTTTTGCTTCTCGGTTCTCTTTGCTCTCACTGTTGCTTCTTTTTTCAATCTTCTCTTCTTTTTCTTTTCTAATTTGTGGCTTTTTATTTCCTTGGCTGATAACACTCTGAGACCCAGTGTTAACCAATTCACCTGGTGTTGGCAAGTTTGCCATATCATTGAAGTCACTAGCCTTGTTGGATTTCTTTGTCTTGAGTTTTCAGCATCTAGTGAGATGGTCATGTGGTTTTTTTTTCTTTGAGTTTATTTATGTAGTGGATTACATTGATGGATTTCCGAATACTGAACCATCCCTGCATTCCTGGGATAAAGCCTACTTGATCATGACGAATAATTGTTTTGATGTGATGTTGGATTCAGTTTGTGAGAATTTTATTGAGTATTTTTGCATCAATATTCATAAGAGAGATTGGTCTGTAGTTCTCTTTCTTTGTTGGGTCTTTGTGAGGTTTAGGTATGAGTGTGATTGTAGCTTCATAGAATGAATTGGGTAGTGTTCCTTCTGTTTCTATTCTGTGGAATAGCTTGAAGAAAATTGGTATTAGGTCTTCGTGGAAGGTCTAATAGAATTCTGCATGAAAACCATCTGGCCCCGGACTTTTTTTTGGTGGAGAGGCTTTTAATGACTGCTTCAATTTCTTTAGGGGTTATGGGACTGTTTAGATGGTTTATCTGCTCCTGTTTTAATTTTGATACTTGGTATCTGTCTAGAAAATTGTCCATTTCATCCAGGTTTTCCAATTTTGTTGAGTATAGGCCTTTGTAGTAGGATCTGATGATTTTTTTTAATTTCCTCTGTTTCTGTTGTTATTTCTCCCTTTTCAGTTCTGATTCTATTGATTTGAGTACTATCTCTGTGCCCTTTGGTTAGTCTGGATAAGGGTTTGTCTATCTTGTTGATTTTCTCAAAGAACCAGCTCCTGGTTTTGTTGATATTTTGTATAGTTCTTTCTGTTTCTACTTGGTTGATTTCAGCCCTGAGTTTGACTATTTCCTGCCATCTACTCCTCTTGGGTATATTAGCTTCTTTTTGTTCTAACACTTTCAGGTGTGTTCCGTGCCGCTTCCCGTCCCACAGGAATAAAACACCGAACAACAGAGCTCTTTCTCTAAGCAGTTTACTCAGGAATCAGGTACGTGGCAAGTGGTGCCAAACCCTTCCTGGGCGAGCTTATATCCCTGATGGGTGGCCAACGAACTGATGCCACGCGACATCTCCTCATAGGTCCTGCATGTGTGCGTCAGATCAGACCACCAGCTCACACAGTCCAAATGCCAAATAAGGCCTTGTTTATCTCAAGGCTTTCGGGCAGCCATCGCCACCTTTAGGTGAGGTTCCTAGAGCACCTTACACAGGTGTGCTGTCAAGTTGTTAGTGTATCCTCTTTCCAGTTTCATTTTGTGGGCACTTAGAGCTATGAGTTTTCCTCTTAGTACTGCTTTCACGGAGTCCCACAAGTTTTGATATGATGTATCCTCATTTTTATTAACTTCTATAAAGTCTTTAATTTCTTTCTTTATTTCTTCCTTGACCAAGTCATCATTGAGTAGAGCATTGTTCAGTTTCCACGTGTATGTGGGCTTTCCGTTGTTTTTGTCCATATTAAAGATGAGTCTTAGTCCATGGTGGTCTGATAGGGTACAAGAGATTATTTCAATCTTTTTGTATCTGTTGAGGCCTGTTTTGTGACCAATTATATGGTCAATTTTGGAGAAGGTACCATGCGGTGCTGAGAAAAAGGTATATTCTTTTGTTTTAGGATGAAATGTTCTATAGATGTCCAATTGGTTCATAACTTCTGTTAGTTTCATTGTGTCTCCGTTTAGTTTTCGTTTCCATGATCTGCCATAGCTGAGAGTGGGGTGTTGAAATCTCCCAATATTATTGTGTGAGGTGCAATGTATACTTTAAGCTTTAGTAAAGTTTCTTTTATGTATGTGGGTGCCCTTGCATTGGGGGCATAGATGTTCAGAATTGCAAGTTCCTCTTGGTACATTTTTCCTTTGATGAATATGAAGTGTCCTTCTTTATCTTTTTTGATTACTATTGGTTGAAAATTGATTTTATTTGATATTAGAATGGCTACTCCAGCTTGTTTCTTGGGACCATTTGCTTGGAAGATTGTTTTCCAACCTTTTACTCTGAGATGGTATTTGTCTTTTTCACAGAAGTGCGTTTCCTGTATGCAGCAAAATTCTGGGTCCTGTTTATGTATCCAGTCTGATAGTCTATCTCTTTTTACTGGAGAATTGAGTCCACTGATATTAAGAGATATTAAGGAATAATGAATGTTGTTTCCTGTTATTTTTGTTATTGGCGGTGGAGTTATGTTTGTGTAGCTATCTTCTTTTAGGGTTGTTGGAAGATTACTTTCTTGCTTTTTCTAGATTGTAGTTTCCCTCCTTTTGTTGGAGTTTTCCACCAATTATACTTTGAAGTGCTGGATTTGTGGTAAGATATTGTGCAAATTTGATTTTTTCATGGAATATTTTGGTTTCTCCATCAATATTGATTGAGAGTTTTGCTGGGTATAGTAGTCTGGGGTGGCATTTCTGTTCTCTTAGTGTTTGTATGATATCAGTCCAGGATCTTCTGGCTTTTATAGTCTCTGATGAGAAGTCTGGTGTAATTCTTATAGGTCTGCCTTTATATGTTACTTTACCTTTTTCCCTTACTGCTTTTAGTATTTTTTCTTTGTTTTGTACATTTGATGTTTTGATTATTATGTGGTGGGAGGTATTTCTTTTCTGGTCTAAAGTATTTGGAGTTCTGTAGGTTTCTTGTATATTTATGGACATCTCTTTCTGTAGGTTAGGAAATTTTTTCTCTATAATTTTGTTGAAGATACTTACTGGTCCTTTAAGTTGGGAGTCTTCCCCCTCATCTATACCTATTATCCTTAGGTTTGACCTTTCATTGTGTCCTGGATTTCCTGTATGTTTTAGGTTAGTAGCTTTTTGCATTTTGTATTTTCTTTGACAGTTGTGTCAATGTTTTCCATGGTATATTCTGCACATGAGATTCTCTCTTCTATTTCTTGTATTCTGTTGGTGATACTTGTGTCTATGACTCCTGATCTTATTTTTTAGGTTTTCTATCTCCAGAGTAGTCTCTCTTTGTGATTTCTTTATTGTTTCTACTTCCATTTTTAGATCTTGGATGGTTTTGTTTAATTCCTTCACCTGTTTGGTTGTGTTTTCTTGCAATTCATTAAAGAATTTTTGTGTTTCCTCTTTAAGGGCTTCTATCTGTCTACCTGTGTTCTCCTTAAATTCTTTGAGAGTGTTATTTATGTCCTTCTTAAAGTCCCCTATCATCACCATGAGAAGTGATTTTAATTCTGAATCCTGCTTTTCTGGTGTGATTGGGTGTTCAGGGCTTGCTATGATAAGGGAACTGGGTTCTGATGTTGCCACGTAACTTTGGATTCTGTTGCTTACATTCTTGCACTTGCCTTTCACCATCTGGTTAACTCTAGTATTACCTGTACTTGCTGTCTCTGACTGAAGCCTCCCTTTCCAGTTAACTTGCTTGTGTCTTATCTCTTCAGGGTCCAGATGTCCCTGTGATCTTCTACAGCTGCTCTGAGTACAATGGTACCTCTAGGATGACTCAGGATATGGTGTCTCCTAGGTAGCAGACCAGATAGGTGTCCACTGTACTGGGTGAAGTGTCTATTCTAGGATGTCTCAGGCTAATGTGTCCACTGCTCTGAGTGCAGTGACTCCTCTATTATGTCTCGGGATATGTTGTCTGTAGCTTTTTGTTCCTTTGTTCCTCTGCAGCTCTGGGTTCAGTGGTACCTTTGCCACTCTGGGTTCAGTGTACCCTCTAGGATGTCTCAGGAGGAATCCAGTGTCCACAGCAGCAGAACACGCAGGGGTCTGTGCCAGGCCTCAGACCCAGGAGAGGGACAGAAGGGGTGTGCTACTGCTCTGGGTTCAGTGGACCCTTTAGGATGTCTTGGGAGGAATCTGGTGTTCCCAGGAGCAGACTGGGCAGGGGTCTGCACCAGGCCTCAGATCCCGGAGAGGGGTAGAAAGCTATAAAGAGATTTAAAAATGTTAAGAAGTAGAATGTTGAAGTGTGTCATGAGAGTGAACAGAATCAGAGACATTACAGCAGAGACAAACTGTTCCAAGTCACTGTAATGTCAATCAAACATGTTCCACTCCATGGTAGAGTGGAAAGGTTTTTGAAGTGGGTGTCAAAATAACACCTGTATTATGTAGAGAGCCGTGGCAAGCAGTGACAGCATTCGCCATTACAAGTTGGCGCTGGCATCCGGCGCTCCTGTGGGTAAACAAGTAAATTGCGCATGTGCAAGTGGTGAAAGTGCACCAAGTCACTGCCCAGCCCGGGGCGTCATACAGGATTATGAGCAAGCAGCCAATCAGATATGTCCACGCCACCCTAGGGTGTATATAAAGCAGTGCCATCTTGGGGCTCTCTTTCTCTCTCTCTCTCTCTTCCTCCTTTCATTGCAATAAACACTTGCTGCAGAAGGATCCTGGTGCCCGCGTGCATTCTTGCCGGCGAGGCGATTGCGCGGGGCACAGCTGGTGCCGAAACCCGGGAACCCACCATCGCCGGCGCCAAGGAGAGCCTCCACTCACAGAGAGGATTCAGAACTGCAGGTCAAAGATAAGCTCTGAGAGGCATATTTGGTCTTGATTTATCTCGTCTCTCTCCCCAGTTGGCAGGAACTCCAGAAGCTTTCGCTATTGTACTAGCGGCACTCGTTCTCTTACAGGATGAGAAATGCCGCTCAACTATCATGGCAGGTCAGGGAGTGTTAGAGGAGTTACAAGGCAGCATGTCAGAAACAGAGCGGGATAAGAGGCTAGCAACTCATAAAGAGAAAAGGAAAGGCACGCTCAAGAAAACAGACCCTTCCAAAGACACTCAGTCTGCGGAAGTGAAAGATGAGGGCAAGTACATCCTGGGAGAGAAGCGTAAGAGGGGAGGGAGGGCCCCGAAAAAGAAACCTCTTTATCCAGTAAAGGAACTGGAGGCCTTATGGCTTGGTAGCTCTGAAACAGGGGAACTGGGTCCCTCTGAGGAGGAGGACTTGGATGGGGAAGCAGCTCGCTGTGAGGAAGAGGGGTGCCGTCTGGATAGGCAGCCGCCACTGCAAGATCGAGGGTGAGAGAAGGCAGGAGATAGGAACCGCACGGCCTCTTGGCCTGTCGCACCCTCCCAACCTATTGTCTCCAGCACTCCTCTGCCTTATGCGGACAAGCGCTGCTCAGACTCCTTCCTTTCAAAGGAAGACAAAAGAAGGATGTTACAAGCCTTTCCGGTGTTTGAGGATGCGGAGGGAGGTTGCGTCCATGCGCCGGTAGAATCTGCAAAGATTATTGAATGGTATCCAGATGCAGTTGCTCAGCTTGCCCTTCGTGGGCTAAAAGCAGCCATTACCCATTTTGGAAGGGATCCTAAGGTTTTAATAGTGCCATATACTGCACATCAGGTTCAAATATTAACTGCTACCTCTGATGTTTGGGTGGTGTTAGTCACCTCCTTTAATGGTCAAATAGATAATCACTATCCTAAACATCCTATTTTACAATTTGCCTTAACTCAAGCTATTTTGTTTCCACACATTATATCTCAGAAGCCGCTCCCAGATGGAGTGGTTGTTTACACAGATGGGTCAAAAACAGGTGTGGGTGCCTATGTAGTTAATAATGAAGTCACAGCCAGACAATACCATGAGACCTCACCTCAAGTTGTGGGATGCTTGGTAGTATTAGAGGTTCTTGAAACCTTCCCAGGTCCTTTAAATATTGTTTCAGATTCCTCTTATGTAGTAAATGCAGTAAAACTTCTAGAAGTTGCTGGATTAATTAAGCCCTCTAGTAGACTTATAGAAGTTTTTCAAAAGATTCAATTTACCCTAGTCAATAGGAGATCTCCTGTTTTTATTACACATATCAGGGCTCACTCAGGTCTACTGGGACCAATGTCCCGTGGAAATGACCTGGCAGACCGAGCCACAAAGTTAATAGCTGTCGCCCTATCTCCAAAGTTGACCTTGGCCAAAGATTTCCATAAAAGATTTCATGTAACCACTGAGACTTTACGTCGGAGATTTGACATAACCAGAAAAGAGGCTAGGGATATAGTGACTCAATGTCAAAATTGTTGTCAATTCTTACCAGTGCCTCATGTAGGAATTAATCCACGAGGAATTCGGCCACTACAGATTTGGCAAATGGATGTTACTCACATCCCATCCTTTGGCAAATTGCAGTATTTACATGTTTCCATTGACACTTGTTCTGGAATTATATTTGCTTCCCCATTGGCCGGAGAAAAGGCGGCCCATGTTATTCAACATTGCCTCAAGGCATGGAGTGCCTGGGGAAAGCCTAAAATTCTAAAAACTGAAAATGGACCAGCTTACACTTCTCAGAAGTTTGGACAATTCTGCCACCAAATGGAGGTGACCCATCTAAGGGGTCTACCATACAATCCTCAAGGACAAGGCATTATAGAATGGCCTCATCGCACTCTTAAGTCCTATTTAATAAAACAAAAGGGGGGAGTTGAGGAATCTCTACCCTCACTGCCACGAGTCACCATTTCTATAGCACTTTTTACCCTTAATTTTTTAAATCTGGACAGTCAAGGCCACACGGCAGCTGACCATCATTGTTTAGAGCCTGACAGGCCAAAAAAGATGGTCAAATGGAAGGATGTTTTGACCGGACACTGGAAAGGCCCGGATCCTATTTTAATAAGATCCAGGAGAGCTGTTTGTATTTTTCCACAGGAAGAAGATAATCCATTCTGGCTACCAGAATGCCTAACACGAAGAATCTTGGAATCTCAGCTTGATCCTGCCCAGAGACATGAAGACCCTCCTGCTGACGGTGATATTCTGGCTGACACTGCTGACGGTGGGACATGCGGAGCTGAGGTGGGGGATCATCCCTTTCTAGGTTTTTGCTGCAGAATTGGACCCTGGAGTTCGAGGAAATGTTGAGAGATCTTCGGCCTTTTCCTTCTTTAAAGAATGGGTGGGAGTAGGCCTGTTTGCTATAGCCCTATGCTGTGGATTAGTGTTCATGTTATAGTTGGTCTGCAAACTCAAAACTCAACAGAAGTGTGACAAGGTGATGATTGCCCAAGCATTTGCTGCTTTAGAACAAGGTTCCTCCCCTGGAGTCTGGCTGTCTATGCTACGAAAGTAGCTAGCGCTTGAGCCCTCAGCCGATGCACCCCACGGATTCTATCCCATTGCACTGGGTCGGTGAGGCAAAAGCCCCGCTCTCTGCATGTCTCTGGGTGGAGTGTATACTGTGATATACAGGGGATATTCCTCAGGGATAGATTTCTCGAAGGCATGTCTGGTTGCATAGAGGTCAAGTTGCCAAATCCTCTCCCCAAAGGCAACGGGATGGGTAGATTAAAGTACACTCATGGACTCAACGACCAGGGTGGAAATTCTTTACAATATCCCAACATTTTGCATAAGGGACTAGACCTCTACCTTCCTCTACAAGAGAGATGACTTAGAGCCTTGCCAGACGACCTTACGGTCTCATTTAATAAAACTAAAAGGGGGAGATGTAGAGAGCCGCGGCGAGCGGTGACAGCATTCGCCATTACAAGATGGCGCTGGCATCCGGCGCTCCCATGGGTAAACAAGTAAATTGCATATGTGCAAGTGGTGAAAGTGCACCAAGTCACTGCCCAGCCCGGGGCGTCATACGGGGTTATGAGCAAGCAGCCAATCAGATATGTCCACGCCACCCTAGGGTGTATATAAAGCAGTGCCATCTTGGGGCTCTCTCTCTCTTCCTCCTTTCATTGCAATAAACACTTGCTGCAGAAGGATCCTGGTGCCCGCGTGCATTCTTGCCGGTGAGACGATTGCACGGGGCACAGTATTATAAGCTGGTTCTAACATCAGTCAGAAGTGTGATCCTGGAAAAGTAATTCAAACTGTCTGGAGTTCAGTTTTACCCTGTATAAAATTATAAATTTCAAAACATATAGTCATTAACTTACAAAACCTATTCTCTTTCACAGTATCTTAAAGGTGTGTGTGTCTGTACATGTAGGCATACATTATATGCTTGTATATGCACATTTGTGTTCAGGCATGCCTGTCCATGTGGGTACATGTAGAAGCCAGAGGTTGATGCTAGAATCTCATTTGTAAAACACTTTTTTGAAAAAGGATTTCTTACTGAACCTGGAGCTCATTATTTTGGTTCCAGTGGTTGACTAACAAGACCCTGAGATATGCTGTCTGTGTCAGAATGTTGGACTCTAAGATCCAAACCAGGGGATGCACTCCCACAGAATCACACCCGGACAGAGGATTCACTGTAACAACATGAGGTTTAATGATACCAGTGCATTGGGGTGCATGAAGGCAAGAGAACTCCAAACAAAAGCTGGGAACAGTTTTTATACAGAGTTCATGAGGGCAACCACAAAGAACCACAAAGGCTGATCTTTCCAGGTTAGGTGACTAAGATTTGCACATTACTTTTATTACAATGAGTGTCTTCTGTTTGCCCAGGTTTATTACATTAAAGGTTCGGCTTCCTGACCAACTCCCATCCTGGAATATGTCTCTGTGCTCTTGGCCTTCCCCACCCACAGGTGGGTTCCCTTCCCTGTGGTCAGAGAAATGTTAATCAGCCTCTTCCTTCCTCCTCTGAATGTAAATCCAGCAACTGTCCTCTGACTAAGGAATGTACTCCTCCCTGAATGTGTCCTGGGACAGTGGGATTTTAAGTTTGGGCTAAGACTTGAAATCTTACATTTGGTTCCTACATCTCCACCCTCAGCACTAGAGTTTTGAATGGGTGCTGCTACACATAATTCTTATATGGGTTCCAAGAATCAAAACTCAGGTCCTATGTTTATTTGGCAGGCATGTTACTCATTGAAGTATCTTCCAGTCTGTCTGTAAGAGTTTTAAAATATTTATTTATTTATTATATACACAGTGTTCTGCCTGCAGGTATGCCTGCAGGCCAGAAGAGGGCACCAGATCACATTATAGATGGTTATAAGCCACTATGTGGTTGCTGGAAATTGAACTTAGGACCTATGGAAGAGCATTCAGTGCCCTTAACCTCTGAGCCATCTCTCCAGCCTCTGCCCTAAAGATTTTAAAGTCTCACTACTAAGGAAACCTTTACATGACGTATTTATAAATCATTGACAGATGCATGTATTAATCTGTATGTACTCTATACTAAAATATTAAGTATGTTAGTAAAGTACCACAAAAATACATAACTATCTTGTCAATAATGATAGCATCAAGATATTCTTAATTGATTTCTAAAGGTACAGCATTCAGATAGTATGAGATCAATCCTTATAATAATGTAAATGCCTATTTCGAATAGTCTTTGACAGTTTTGATTTTTTTTGCTCACTTCTCATCAAATATATTATATTGTTATTGTTTTTATAATACAACTTACTTGGGTTTAGAGGAGTTTCTTCAGTGTTGTTTTTATGGTGGTCAGTCTTAATCATGGCTACAATCTTTGATTTATGGTTTTTCTACCTGAGCTTTTCTTAACCTTGTATGTTACTGCAGGTGTTGGTAGGACCAGTGAGAGAACCCTGTGTGTGAATATACTTACTCTGGCTTCCTGGGTTTTCCCAATAGCAAGCTGCAGTTGTTTGTGTGGAAGGAAGCACAGAGAGGGAGAAGTTAAACTGAGGTAAAGGTGCATTAATGAGCTTGTTGTGAAAGGGTTAAAATTTTTCAAAATCTCCTAGCAGGCTGGGCAAAACTAAGAGTGAAGGTCAGCTTGGTCATGAGATCTGTGTTTCAGGAACTTGGCTGACCATAAGATAGATGGTTTATTACAAATAGGCTCTTTGAGAATAGCCTATACAAAATGTTCCCCATGACTGTTCCTTGTACCCTGTCACAAACAAAATAATGGACTGGGACTTTCCACAGGTACTCTCCAATAACCCTCCTTGACTCCCCCTGGGTTGTGGTTTCCCCCCTGAGTTGTGGTTTTTGGCTTTAAATTCCCTCTGTCTCCAAAGCCCTGGAGTCAGACCCCAATGCCCCTGCGTAGGTCATGGGTCTTGACCTAAACATGTTGATCAAAATATACCTCTTGCTGATTGCATCAAGTTCAGTGTCTTGTGAGTTAATGGGTGGCTGCAAATTCCTGAGGCTTGAGTGAGGTCCTCCCTTCATGGAGGCCTTACATTTTTGGTTTCCTGACCAGGAAACTGCAACCACCCTAATCTCCAAGAATCCACTTGGAGGTAAGATTTCACCTGCGGTTGTCTGTCTGGTTGCTGTGCAGCCATCTGTCTAAATTGTTTGGTTTCTCATGTGGCCATCTGTGTAAATTGTTTGATTTCTGAAAAGTGCACTTTGGTTTTGGTCTGCAGTTGTTTCTGTCTAAAGAGATGGTAAATCGTTTTTTTGTCTCAGGAGGAGACAAACAGGTGACTGGCAGATGTGCTGTGAGAGTCATCAGCTGCTGTGCCCTGAGAGATGTCTCAGGAAGACAGGGACCCCCAGAGACGTCTGAGAGGTTTCCATTTGGGTGCTGGGGAGATGTGGAGTCCCTCCTGGCTGGCACCGGGGGACCGGAGAGGAAGTGGAATCTCTCCCGGCTGGCATGGGGTGCCAAGGAGGAAATGGAATCCCTCTTTGCTGGCACTGGAGATTGAGACAGAATTTTTGTTAGTCTTTCTGTGTATATGTTTTGTCTGGGTTTTGTGTTATTTGTGATGATGAGACAGACTGTGACTAAAGTTTAACCCTAGACCATTAGACTAAAGTTAGAACCAGAACACATAACTTATCAGTTGAGATCAGGAAAAAACTGTGATAGATTTTTTGTGCCTCAGAGTGGCTGACTTTTGATGTTGACCGGCCGCCAGAAGAGACTTTTGACTTGACTATTATTTTTAAAGTTAAAGCTATTATTTTTCAGGAAGGACCAGGGTCATATCCCGATCAATAGACATACATTACTCTGTGGCAGGACCTGGTCCAAGATCCACCACCATGGGTGAGAAAGAGAAAGCCAGGCTCTCGAGTCCTGGCCCTCTGTGGAACGAGACACAGACTAAACTGGAAGATTAATCACCCTTCCTTTTCAGATAACCCTGCCAGTTTGATGGAACTGGAAGAGTCTTTAATGTTTTCCATCAGCCTACCTGGGATGATTGCCAGCAACTTTTACAGGTTCTCTTTACCACAGAAGAATGAGAAAACATCCTGTTAGAAGCCCCCCTTAACCGACCAGACTGGGACACAGCTACAGGTAGGGAGTGGCTGACAGTTTACCCCACCAGTCTCTGGTGACAGGTAAGAACTTACAGCATATAGAGAGAGGGATTACAAGATTATACTCTGAAGTATTTAGTTAAAGAGACAAAAAAAGTATATCACTAAAGACTAGAATGCTGGCCGCAGTTATAGGAGATAGAGAGAGAGAAAGGACAGGGCCTAGACAAACAGGGAACCTGGGCAACAAAAGACACTGGACTCGAGACTGCCCAAAGAAGAAAGGAAAGACCCCTAAGGTCCTGGCTCTCAAAGAAGATGACTAGAGGGGATCCTGAGAGTGAAGGGGACCCCTATGGACTTTCTGGTGGATACTGAACAAAGTATTTAGTTCTGAAACAATCATTGAGGAAAATTTTTTAAAAAAAGACTATAGTCATAGGGACAACTGGGCAAAAACAATATTCTTAGACTACTTCACAAACTGTTTATCTGAGAAAAGGACAAGTGTCTCATTCTGGTTATTCCTGAGTGCCCTATGCCTTTGTTGGGGAGAGATAAAGTTAAAGTTTACTCAGACAGAACCAGGGGTGTCTTGAGGGAACCCCCACCTCTATGATATTGGCTTTAAAACTAGAAGATGAGTAACGGCTTCATGAGCTTCAAGAACAGCAAGAAGCCCCGACATTAGTAAATGGTTAACAGAATTTCCAAAAGCTTGGACTGAAACCAGCACCTCCTCTATTGGAGTGGGGCAGTACCCAATGAGTCGTGAAGCCAGAGAAAGAATTAGACATCACATTCAATACTAGTACAATAGGACATTCTGGTTCCTTGTCAGTCACCGTGGAACATCCCCCTGCTACTGATAAAGAAGACAGGCACTACATTTGACTATATCTACCACACTTAAAGGCCTACAAAGAACTAAGACAAATGAGAGAATTCCTAGACACTGCTGGCTTTTGACCTAGTTGCCAGCAGATGGCCTACTTGTCTGAAAGCCATCGCTACTGTGGCCTTGCTTGAATTGACTCTGAGACAGCAGATAACTGTTGTGACACCTCACTCTCTTGAGAACATTATCCGACAGCCCCCTGACCAATAGATGACTAATGCCCACATGAAAGGATGATCTTTGCCTCCCCGGCCATCCTGAACCACCTTACTGCCTGAGACTGATGATTCCTCCCCCGTCCATTGCTGTATTCAAATTCTGACAAAAGACCAATGTTGGCCAGGAAGTCTGAACTGGTATACAGACAGGAGAAGCTTTTGATTGAAGGTAAGCAGATGGAAGGGGGGGGAACAACAATGATAGATTAAAAAAACAAGTGATTTGGGTGAGCAGCCTGCCAGAAGGACACTGACAACAGGTATACTTTTGCCACTGCCAATATTCACGGAACAATTTACAGACAGAAGGGACTGATAAAAAGTCATTGTCCTGGACATCAGAAAACCCAAGATACTGTTGCTGAAAAAAATTAGATGACAGATTTGACTACTAAAAAGGCTGCTCAAAGAGCTACTATGATCTTGACTATTAAAAGTCCTAAAAAATATCTTGATGTCCATGTTAAAAATAGTCCTTCCACAGAGAAAAAGACAAAGATATGTGGCAAATTTACATTGTTTAACTTACCTAAGATTTAAACACCTGAAGAACTTGATAAAGTCTTCCCAATTTTATGTGGTAAACTTATCTGATGTAGCTGAAACAGTAATAAAAAAAACTGTAAGGCCTGTGCCCTGACTAACGCTGGATATTCAAGATATCCCCCAGGAAGAAGACTTCAAAGAGACAGACCTGGGGCCTACTGAGAAGTGGACTTCACAAAAGTCAAACCTGCTAAATATGGTAACAAATACTTGTTAGTCTTTATAGATACTTTTTCTGGCTGGGTAAAAGCCTTTCCTACAAAGACTGAGACTGCCAACGTGGTGACTAAAAAGACTCTAGAAGAGAACTTCCCCAGGTTTAGAATACCCAAGATAATTAAGTCTGACAATAGACCTGCCTTTATTGCCCAAGTAAGTCAGGGACTGGCCACCTAGCTAGAGATTAATTAGAAAGCTCATTGTGCTTACAGACCACAGACCTAAGGACAAATAAAAAAGATAATAAAACTATTAAAGAGACCTTAACTAAATTAGCCTTAGAGATTGACAGGGATGACTGGACAGCCCTCCTTCCTTTTGCCTTGTTCCAGGTTAAGATTTAAGCTAACACTTTATAAGATTTTATGTGGGGAGTCTCCACCACTTACTGAGATAGATAGAATATATGATTCTGATGTTGTTCTTTCTAAATCCCTGTTTGTCCACATGAAAACACTTGAGGTGGTCTGACATGAGGTTTGAGAACAGTTAAAAGAAGCTTATGAGACTAGAGACCTGAATGTGCCTCATCAGTTCCAGATTAAAGATGCTGTTCTCATCTGCCACCACTGGGTCAAGAACCTTGAGCCTCACAAAAAAAAAAAAAAAAAAAAAAAAAAAAAAAAAAAAACCAAACTAGTACTCCTGACCACCCCCACAGCGGTGAAAGTCAAAGACATCTCTAAATAGATTAGTTACCTTTGTTAAAAAAAATAAGTGCTGTTCAGATTTTAATGTTATGCCAACAATATCATGCTTTACAGGGTCAAAAAATCCAGATTATAAAGATACTAAAATTAGTTCTATGATTAGAACATTTACAACAGAAGAAATGGGGAAATGAAAGGGTCAAATTTTTCAAAATCTCCTAGCAGGACCAAGAGTGCAGGTCAGCTTGGTCGTGAGCTCTGTGTTTTAGGAACTTGGCTGACCACAATATAGATGGTTTATTATGAACAGGCTCTTTGAGAATAGCCTATACAAAATGTTCCCCATGACTGTTCCTTGTACCCTGTCACAAACTAAATAATGGACTGGGACTTTCCACAGGTACTCTCCAATAATCCTCCTTGACTCCCCCTGGGTTGTGGTTTCCCTCCTGAGTTGTGATTTTTGGCTTTAAATTCTTTCTGTCTCCAAAGTCCCAGAGTCAGACCCCACTGCCCCTGCGTGGGTCATGGGTCTTGACCTAAACATGTTGATTGAAATATACCTCTTGCCGATTGCATCAGGTTCAATGTCTTGTGAGTTAATGGGTGGCCACAAAATCCTGAGGCTTGGGTGAGGTCCTACCTTCGTGGGGGCCTTACAGCTGCAGCTACAGGCTCAGTCCTGCAGCACAGGAACCACCTGAGAAACTAACTGCTCCTCCAGTCCTAGAAGATGAGGAGGTCAGTGCTCTCTCCCACCATGGCTCTTCTCCCAATGCACTCTGGCTATCTCAGCTAGCATCAATTCCCCACCACTGCAGGGTGGCACTTGCTACCATAGAGACAACTTTCTTGGTCCTGTAGGATCCGGGTGAGAAGAGAAGTGCTGTTGTTAGCAGTGGGAAGCTTTCAGCAGAACATACATTGCTTATCATACCTTACATGGTTTCAGGTGAAGCTCAGAAGGAATAGCAAAGGCTATATATGATGAGGGTTATGGTTAAGGTTAGTTAAAATCAAGATTAGGGGCTCAGAGGAGATGAAACAAAAGAAGTCATACACCAGCACCAGCCTCTTCCACTGTCCCTAGGAAACACCTATTATCATGTTTTGTGTACTCAACAGTAATCAATTATCATTTCCTTCATATTTTTAGACAAGTGTGTAAGTGAGAATTCCAATCTTTCCTTCTCAGTTTGAACACCATGTTGCATATTTATTTCTTGTGTGTCTTTACCTCCCTCTCAATTCTTTGCAGCTCTCTTGACTGAGGAGTGGCTCCATGGCCTGATCCCTGAAATGGCAGACATTCCAATTCTGACAGAGCTGCTTTATCTCATGAAAGTGCCAAAGCCTGGCATTCTTTATTCCTTCAATGCAGAGCTGGGTGTTTCTGTCCAATGTATACCTGCATATTCTCCAAGGACAGTGTGTGATCATCCTCAAGGATGTTAAAACACCAAAGGCCCGAGTACTGGAACTGCTTCAGTGAGCCAGAGCCTTCAAGGTGATGAGGTAGAGCAAGCATGGAGTGCTCCTGTAGAGATATCAGAGATGCTTCAGACGGTGATGAGGCCACCTTAGCCTCTAAACATGGCTTTGGCATCACACAGTTCTATACTTGAATTTTGGTAGGCTGATTTCACATTCAAAGGACATTAGATGGGTGACTCCTGTATATGAGCCGATGTAGAATGTTGTGGGTCATAAAATGTAAGGCTTCATCTCTTATAATCTCGTAGACAGAAGAAGTGTTGTAATAAATAGCAACAAAATTAACTCCCACCAAATTAGACCCAAAAGAAAAACATAAAGGGCTAAAACCTTCTGACAAGAGAAATTATTTACATATGATGAAATTTCTTATTTCTTGTTGATAATATCCTAACTTACCCTAAGTTCCATACCATGAAATCAATCTCTTCATCACACTCCTCACTCTGGATCAAACCCACAGCCTTGCACTAGGCAAGCACTTTACTGATGAACTGCATCTTGGGATTTTTCTGAACCTAACCAATTTAGAATCCAACTACACTGGAGTTTAATACTAAACAAATTTGAACTTTAAAACAACAAAGTCTCTGGGTAGATTTTTGCTTGAGTGAGAAGCATTAGAGCCTCTGAAAAGACCTCAAGAAATAAAACAGAGTACTCCCCCAAGGTCTTAGGATCTTAGGATCTAAGCCATGTTCCTTTTGTCATAAAAAAGAGTATTTTGTACTTTTTGTTTCTTAACTGAAAATCAGTTTATAAGATCACATATGGAAGAATTTATAGCAAAGGATGATAGAGAATCAAGATTAGCAAAGTTATTGGAAGTTATAATAAGTTCTAGTTCACATTTAAATTCTGAGGTACTCGGTACTTTTCATATTGGGTACAATTTATAATCTAAGCAGTGAATTTTTAACTCTGACCAAAGACAAACTTTTTTCTGTTAACTGTTTCAGCAAATGTGTTTGCCACATCAACCTATGACTTCATATACATATAATATACACTAGATGACGATGTTACAATGTACTTCTAGGGTTGGCAAGACAGCTCTGTGAGAAGACTCAGTAGATGTGAGAAGGTGGAAGGAAACAGACTCCAAAAAAGCTGCTGTCTGTCCTCCCCAGGCATTCCATGGTGTGAGTGTGCTCCCCCTCGGCCCACATCATACACACACAATAACAGTAACCCCTTTTTCTTTTTTGGTGTTTTCAAAACAAGGTTTCTATGTGTAACCCTGGTTATTTTGAAACTTGTTTTGCAAGACTAGACTGGCCTCTGAACTCAGAGATCTGCCTGCCTCTGCCTTCCAAGTGCTGTCATCAAAGACATGCACCATGTAAATGATAAATTTAAAATGTAATTTAAGGTGTATTGTAAACACAGTTTTGAATTAATGTCTTTGTTTTGGGGTTTTTTTTTCCACTCTGTAGACTTTGGTAAGTTTTTGTTTAATTTGAGAACTGCTCATAACCATCAAATTACTGAAGAAGCAAGCTAAATTTTATTGTTAGATGGAGACAATATCAGTCTTGAAACTATATTAAAATAGATTTAAGTATGGCTGTTTCAATTTCCATTTGCTGAGATGGTGGACCAGACCTGGAATCTCAGGTCTTGGGAGGTGAGGCAGGAGGATTATGAGTGTGAAACCAGCCTGGGTTACATGGTGAGACCCTGTGTCAAAGACCAAAAATAAATAAGGAAACAAAACCACATTTCCTATTTTCCTATTGTTCCCACATCTCCATGAGTGGGCTGTGAACACCACCAGTGTTGAACATGAATCCCTGCTACGTATACTGCCACAGATCTCCTTGCTAGCTCATACCAAATATACCCTGTTGGCACTTAAACATAACAACAGAATTTTCTCACAATGACTGTTTCAATCTGTGAGGTTAAAGTCTAGTACCTCTAGATTGCAGACCCAGGATGTTCTGAATACATGATCGAAACTATTCAAATTAGTTCTTACAGCTCACTGGTCCAATTCATTTTCTTCTTATTTTGTTATTTTTTTCACAGTTTTGCTGAGGTCCTCACATATCATATCCTCCACTCATTTCAAGTGTGAGCTTGGTGGCTCTTTAGACTTTTCAGAGTTGATCAATTTAAAAAATTTCTTCATCCCCCAATTTAATCCACACCCTTAGCAGACACACCTCAGTTCCCCCTCTGCTAGTTATATGCCTGGGAGCCACCAGTCTGCACTGGGAATAAAGTTTAAGGTTTGTGCATGTCTTGCAAGCACTCTACTATAGATCATGGTCTTAGAATTGTCTCTTTATGAGAATTCCTAACTTGCAAAATCATGTAATACTTGGCATTCTGATTGGCATATTTCATATAATGTGGTGTTTCCAAGATTTATTCAGGTTATCATATTTATTAGTACTTTTCCACTATTTTGTCAAGTAATACATGTGTGATAGCCTGGATGTGGAGTGCTACTCAAAGACTCATTTATTAAAGGTTTAGTGTTGAGCATACTACTATTGGGAACGATAGAAACTTCAGGAGACAGATGTGCTGGGAGTCTTCTAAGTCACTGGAGAAAGCCCCTTGTTCTCTCTCTCTCCTCCTGCTCACCAGGAGGTGAACAGCCTTGTCTTACTATATGCACCCCACCATGATGTGCTGTCTCAACACAGGCCAGAGGCAGTGAGGCCAATGGGCATGAGCTGAAACCTCCAAGGTTGAGAAAAAGTAGACCTATTCTCTTTATATATTGCTTATCACTTTCTTGTTACAGTAACAAAGAGCTGATTGATGCAATACCATTATACACAGATAATATTTGTTCATCTATTCTGGACTTCATGGCCATTTGGGTCATTTGTACTTTTTGCTTAGTATTGATAATGCTACTAGAATGTCTTTTTTTTATTTCTCTTACCTGCTAATGCAATTTCTTTCCATTTATATTTAACATTTTGAGAGGCTAATACATTGTTTTTCCAGGTAGCAACATCATTTAATGCTCTCTCCATGATAGATTAAGTTAAGTATCCCCCCTCTTCACCAGTATTTGTCGCCTGATATTTTTATCACAACCCACTTAGATAGGGTAAGGTGTCATCTCACGTGGTTTCTGTCTAATAGCTCATGATACAGCATTTTACTGTTAGTTATAAAACATGAATATATCTTTTCTGCAGAAATGCTGGTTTTTTTCTTTCCCTATTGAAATAATCATCTCATCACTTCTATGGCAATCTGTAAAGCATAAGTTTTAGTTTCAATAAAATGAAATGGATGTATTTTACTGTTGCTTTCATTTTCAATGCTGTGTCAACAAATGTTTATCATAACCCAGGATCATAAAGAGTCTGTTCTGGTTTTTTCCCCAAGGCTAGTAGCTTATACTTCAGTGTAGGATCTATATTGGAATTAGCAGGATTTTTGTATGCACATAATAAAGGTGTCGAATTTTCTTTTTTCTTTCCCTTCTTTCCTTCTCTTCCATCTTCCATTCCCTCCTTCTGTCTGTCTGTCATATTTATATAAAATATATATGTGAACAATCACCACAATACTTGTAAATAAAAGCACTACTCTTTTCCCACTGAATGATCTCAACAAATTATCAATAGTCAACTGAATATAAAATGGGGAGGTTGTGTCAATGAAATTCTATTAAATTGATATATACAAAATCATAAATAGCAGCAAGAAGTAAAATTTCACAGCTAACATGACATTTAATGCTTAAAGACAGAATGGTTTCACATGATAGCAAATACCAAAACAAGGATGTCTTCTCTTACCTAGCTCTTTTCAAGATTGTTTTGAGAGTGCCACCTAAGACAATTAGGCAAGAACATGAGGCATTCAGACTAGAAAGGAAGAGACAGAACCAACTCTACTCTCTGATGATATGACTTTTTTATGTAAAAAGTCACAGAAATTCAAAATATAACTTTTCATTTTATAAGTATTTAAGGCTGCAACATCTTTGCATCATCAATGCAGTATCTTAAAAGGAAGTTGTATCTTCTGGCATTAAATGTCATTGTAGGTGTGACATTTGTGGTATTAGCTTGATTTCTGGTACTCCTAATCAGGATGGGAACTTCTTTCATTTAAATTAGGTAGGGTGCTTTCTTTTATCAGAGTGGATGATAAATACCGTTAAATACTCTACCACATCAGATGGCATGGCCATATTTTGTTTCTGTGTTTTGTTTTGTTTCCGTTGGTAATTTGTCTTGCAACAGTTTTTTTTTTTTTAATTTAAGCAGTTTTGTATCCTAGATGTGAATCCTGCATAGTCATGGATCACGGCCACTGTTGCTTGTCTCTAGGTTTGCTTAGGTTTAGTTTGGAGGAAGGATATTACATCTGCAATCACACCTGACTCCACTCTGTGGTTTCCTTTTCTTGCGGAGTCGTCAGGTTCTGTTATTACAGAAACACGGGCATCAGTGAGTGAGTCACAATATGTTCTCTTCCTCTTCTAGTTTTTGAAAGTTTGGGATCTGGAACTAATCATGCTGTAAGTGACAAATTTGCTGGTGAATCACATTGGCAGTTGGCTTTTCTTCCTCAGGAGGTTTCTGAAATATTAACAGCTCACTCTCCCTTATCAATCTATTCAGAGTCTCTACTCCCAAGTCAGCTCCAGCAGCTCATGTCTTCAGAAATTTGAATTCTCGTCCAACTGGCATGTTTTTTTCGGACAAAGCAATCCATAGCATTCATTATTGACCCCATGCACCACCACTACCCGGCCAATATTTGGTTTTATTGCCAATATCTTAAGTGAAACAAAGCTCCCCCCTCAAGGTCTTAAATGAACATAGTGAAAACCATGTAATAAAAATAAAGTAATTTTAGAGAACTTGGAAGGCCGAGGCAGGTGGATCTCTCAGTTCTAGTACAGCCTGGTCTACAAAGTGAATTGAAGATCAGCCAGCACTACATAGAGAAACCCTATCTCAAATAAAAAGAAAAGAAGGAAAGGAAGGAAGGAAGGAAGGAAGGAAGGAAGGAAGGAAGGAAGGAAGGAACTTTGGTTGAAACGTACAACTCTTGTTTCATTACTTGGAAGAGATTTAATTGTGAATTCAAACAGCTGGCCCCTGTCATTTCTAGATGGCTTCTCAGAGAGAAAGGTCTAGATGGATTTTTGAAGACAAGGTCTTTTTTTGCTCTAGATGTGTGGCTTTCTTTACCTAGGTGTGCTGGGTCCACAGATGACACCCACAACTGGGTGAGTACCCATAATTCAGCCTGCTAAGCTCCTTGACCGTGTAGTACCCCTTTGTCTTTATATTATATAGAATCAGATATTGACCTCTGGACACTGGGTTTAGTTTTGATAAGAGCATAAGAAGGACATGTACAGTCTTGGCAATATTCTGAGTTGCTTAGGTTCCCATAGAAACCCTTTGGCCAACAACTCAATTAGAAGTAAGCCGTTCTCAGTGCTGGAAGCTTCAGTTGGTGACAAGAGAAGTCCAGTTGAGGCTGGCTCCCCCATTATTTAGGAGCCCATTCATTTAGACCACCTTCATATATGTATATACAGAAGGAAGCTTTTACTATATTAGGTTCCCATGCTACGTATGACACAAATTCCCTTAATTTTAGCTGTCTCTCCCCATATTTTCACTGTTCTCCTTGTCCCTCTGTCCCTTCCCTTCTTGGTCTTCACATTCAAGCCCTGTCATGCATTCATCTATAACTACCTATTATAATTTCCCTTTCCTTGAAAGGTCTAATTACCTGTCCTCTTACTCCATATACAACTGCTGAGGTTATACAGATTATAGTTCATGTTTAATAAACAGTTTATAACCACTTATAAGTTAACATACAAGTAAAAACATGCTATCTATGCCTCTCTGTGTCTGGGTTACCTCATTCAGTACAACTTTCTAGTTCATTTTATTTGCCTGCAAGTATTTTTTTCACTTTACATCCCAACAACTGCCCCAACTCCTGATCCTCCCATCACAGTCTCTCTCTACCCATGGCCCTCCCCTTCTCTTCTGTGAGAGTAGGGTCCTCCTGGGTATCCCCTAACATGGCCCATCACGTCTCTGCATGGTTAGACATACCCTCTCCCTCTGAGACCAGGCAAGGCAGTCCAGTTGGAAAATGGATTCCACACAGGCTACAGCTTTAGGGACAGCCCCAGCTCTGGTTGTTGGGGGACCCACACGGATACTGAGCTGCACATCTGCTACATATGTGCAGGGGCCTCCATCTAACCTGTGTATGCTCTTTGCTTGGTGGCTCAGTTTCTGAGAGACCCTCAAAGGTCCAGGCTAGATGATTCTTGATTTTCCTGTGGAGTTATCCCACTCAGGGCCTTCCATCCTTCTCCTAACTCTTCAAAGAGTCCCCAAGCTCTGTCCAGTGTTTGGCTCTGTGTCTCTGCATCTGTTTCCAGTTGTTTGAAACCCACATGGAGACCAAGATGCTCATCTGCTACACAAGTGCAGGGAGGCCTCAATATAACGTGCTGATAATGGGTTACTCACATCTCTCAGAGAAATTCCCTGTGTTCATAAAATGAATTATCAATACTGAGCTGTTAGTAATATAATGAGAACAGATCACAGTTGAAAAGACTAAACATTACACATTTATTTCTCACTAATGCACCAGATACATGGCACAGAAATAAAGAATAAAGATCTGTTTTCTTCCAACAATTCTTAACTTTGAAGTAACTTTCTCCTACCAACTTTTATAAAGATGTCCTTAGGGTCATGAGCACACTCTGACGTGACAAAGAAACTGAAAACTACAGCCTGCTCTTTTTCAGGTTGCCAAGTCTAGTACTACTCATCACTTGAGTTCAGAGTCTCCCAGCAGAGCTCACTTGTGATGGCCACAAGTGGAGGCTGAAAGTTGCAACTTATTTTCAGAGATTAAAAAAGATCTCTCTGGGGGCCTTGTAATTACTCTGCAACTCAGTATTATTTCTTTGTGCACGTTTTGTGATGTATGCTGATGCTTGGTTTCTTCTGTTTTGTTTCTTAATTTTTTTAAAATTCTTCACTTTACATTCTGCTCACTGCCCCCCTCCTGGTCACCCCACCCACAATCCTTCCCCCACCCACCTATCCCCTTCTTCTCTGAGTGGGTGAGGGCTCCCTGGGTATCCGCCCCCTTCCACACCCTGGCACTTCAAGTCTATGTACAGCTAAGCACTTCCTCTCCCACTGAAGCTAGACAAGACAGCCCAGCTAGTAGAACATAGCCCGAATACAGGCAACAGCTTTTGGGATAGCCCTATTCCAGTTGTTTGAGACCCACATGGAGACCAAGCTCCTTATCTGCTACATATGTGCAGGGAGGCCTAGGTCCAGCCCATGTATGTTCTTTGGTTGGTGGTTCAGACTCTGAGGGACCCAAGGGTCCAGGTTAGTTGACTCTGTTGGTCTTCCTGTGGAGTTCCTATCCCCTTCAGCCTCCACAATCCTTCCCATTCTTCTGCAAAAGTTCCCAAGCTCCATCCACTGTTTGGCTGTGGGTGTTTGTATCTTAGTCAGCTACTGGGTGGAGCCTCTCAGAGGACTTGCTCCAGTCTGCAAGCATAACAGAGTATCATTAGCAGTGTTAGGGATTGGTGCTTGCCCATGGGACAGGTGTCAAGTTCGCTTGGTTACTGGTTGGCCATTCCCTCCGTCTCTGCTCCCTTTCCAGGGTCTGCCTTATGTTAGACAGGATAAATGTGGGGTTGAAAGGTTTCAAATGGTGTTCATCCACACTATGAGACTTCCTTTAGACTCTGCTGAGTAAGTTGTCTTTTCTGAGTAAGTTCTCTTATGCATGCTGAGGTGAAACTTCTACTGGAACATTTCCGCAATGACTCCATTAAAAGAGACTTTCTTCACAGGGTGATCTAATATTGAACAAGGAATGACTTCCAGATTTTAATAATTTTATTTCTTGAAGAGTGTTTTCCCATTGTGGACTTTGTCATGTATATTAAGGAATGAATGATGTCAAAATTATTTTTTTCTTTGATTTTTAGAGACAGGGTTTCTCTGTGTAGTCCTGGCCGTCCTGAACTCACTCTGTAAACCAGGCTAGTCTCGAACTCAGAAATCTGCATGCCTCTGCCTCCCAAGTGCTGGGATTAAAGGCATGCACCACCACTGCCCAGCTGATGTCAAAATTATTTTAAACTTTAAATACCTCATAGATTTTTCTAAATAATGTTATGAAAGTACTTTTCACATCCATGGCATTCATTGAGTTTCTCTCTATTATGAGTTATCTCAGATATATTGAATAAAAAACACAGGTCAAATTTTATATTCTTTACATTCCTCCTAATCTAAGTATTACCTTCCATCTCAATACTTAGATGCACTCCAACTTTTGACCTCTCAGAGGACATTTTTCCTCAGTTATTACATTACTCATTCCTGTGTTAGTGGTTTTATAAGTTCTCAAGTACAAGTACTGAGGAAACTTCCTTCATAGTCATTCAAAACATTCCTAAACTTTCTCAACCCCATGTGGGTTCTCTCTTGTAAATTGACATTTGTTTTATACAAAGAACACCTACACACTCAAGCTGAAGTGAATTTTTTTTTATATGAGTACACTGTAGTTGTCTTCAGACACACCAAAAGAGGTCATCGGATACCCTCTTTTCTGAGCCACTATGTGGTTGCTGGGAATTGAACTCAGGACCTCTGGAAGAACAGTCAGTGCTCTGAACTGCTGAGCCATCTCTCCAGCCCCTGAAGTCGATTCTTGCTTGAAGTTCTTGATACATTATGAGGATTAAATGCCTTTGTGAATGTGGGGCAAGTGGACTGTGCCACAAGATGGGCATGAGACTGGTGAAGTGGCAGTTTGCTCAAACCCTGGGGATCTCGGAGATCTGAAATAGCAGAGATCTGAAATGTCTGATCCTTCCCTGCCTCTATGCCCCACTTTGGAGCATATAATCATGACCTTAACTAATGTGACCATAGGAAGCCAGCCACATAGAACAGTGCCTGGAGCCTGGAAAGCCTCTCCATTCTAAGGAGGCATCTTAATAGCCTTAGCCTTCAGCCAATGACCATCCCTTTCTGGATATTCTCATACACTTCCCCAAAATTACATCATCCCCCATTCACCCAGAATAAAGCCTATGTGTTCACATCCACCCCCAATAAAGCAACACAAACAAGCTAAGATCAATCTCAGAGAGCCTCTTCATTAAAGATCGCCTCAGGGAAGGCCTTCACCTAAAGGAGCCATAACACTAAAACTCCTGAAGAAGACCTCTCTCTTCCCCTGCCCCTCTGGCACTCGGGCACTCACTCCAAACCGGACCAAGTTCCTTCCCTTCCTGCACTGTTTTCACCTTCCAGCCTGGCATGCAGCAGTGTCTGACACCCCAAGAGAAGCATAGACTGCAGACTCCTGTCCCTGACTTCCCTTTGTCTTCCCCAAGCCAGTGTATTGGCTGCTGTGCACCTCCAGAGGAGAGGCAGGACAAGGGCCTACATCCTTACCCATTCCTACCATAGCTCCCCATGTCAGTGAGTTCTCTGATGCCTGCTTAGGTTTGATTTCTGTGAAAAGGTTTTTCTACATACATTACATTCATAAGGTTTCTCCCCAGAATGAATCAACTCATGTACAATGAGGGGTGATTTTTAGCCAAACATTTTTCCACACTGAATGCATTCATAGGGCTTTTCACCTGTGTGGATTCTATGATGCTTACTGAGGACTAACTTCCACTGAAACGTTTTCCCACATTTATTATATTCATAAGGCTTTTCACCTGTATGAATTATCTGATGCTTATTGAGATATGACTTGTTTTGAAATGCTTTCCCACACTCTTTACACTCATATGGTTTCTCACCTGTGTGAACTTTCTGGTGAGTTTTGAGGTATGACTTATTTTGAAAGGCTTTTCCACATTCTTTACATTCGTGTAATTTCTCACTGTTGTGGATCCTCTGATGCCTCCTGAGGTCTGACTTTTGGAAAAAGGCTTTTCCACACTCACTGCATGCATAGGGCTTCTCCCCACTGTGAGTTCTATGATGCATGTTGAAATACGACCTGTTATGGGAGGTTTTTCCACAGTTTTCACATTCATAAGGTTTCTCGCTCTTGTGAGTTCCCTGATGCATTTTGAGGTATAACTTCTTTAGAAAGGCTTTTCCACATTCTTTACACTCATATGGCTTCTCCCCAGTGTGAATTCTCTGGTGTGTTTTGAGGTACCACTTATGTTGGAAGGCTTTACCACACTCATAACATTCAAAGGGTTTCTCCCCAGTATGAGTTCTCTCGTGTACAATGAGAGCTGACTTTTGTCTGAAGGTTCTATTACATTCACTACATCCATAGGGCTTTTCTCCTGTGTGAATTCTTTGTTGAATAGTAAGGGAAGATTTATTACTAAAGGGTTTCTCACACTGGATACAAACATGGTCTTTTTTCTGGTTATGTGTCCTCTGATGAGCTGTAAGGTCTAATTTGCTGGTAAAGGTTTTCTCATTTTCAAGGCATTTACAAGACATTCTCCCTGAGTATGTTGCTTGGTGTTTAGTGAGATCACACTTCTTACTGAAAGTTGCCTTCCTTACCTTAGCCATGACATCTGACTGAACAGAAACCTGCTCACATTCGTTATGCTTGTAAGAAGTCAGTCCCATTTGAAGTCTCTTAGATGAAGCAATTTTTTGGATAGATTTTCCTCCTTTGCATCTTTCCCTTCTGTGATATATTGAAAGTCCTGCTGTCCAGTCTGAATCTTGGAATACTGACCAAACTGCTCAGGACATCTGACAGATTCCCCTGCTGCACAGCAGTCATTATATTGTTCTACAGTACACAATCCAGGAGGCTCAGAAGAGAGACGCGTATTCAGATTCAACTCTTCAGACTTCACTCCTGAACAGTTTCTATTATTTACAACAAGCCTTGAAATATTCATGGAGTATAAATAAAATGTGTTTTCTAATCCATCTGCTTCCTCAGTTGATCTATTGTGATCGTTGGCCGTAACTTGCCACAAATGTCTCTCTCAACTCTTCTGGTTGGCCTCAATTATGCCATCTATACTGGAGAAGACTAAAAAGACAAACAAACAAAAGTAGTTTCTATGAAATATTTTTAAGAATTTCTAATGGGGGACTGGAGAGATGGCTCAGTGGTTAAGAGCACTGACTGCTCTTCCAGAGGTCTTCAGTTCAATTCCCAGCAACCACATGGTGGCTCACAACCATCTGTAATGGGATCTAAAGTCTCTTCTGATATATCTGATAATAGCTACAGTGTACTCATATAAATATAATAAATAAATCTTTTTAAAAAAGAATTTCTAATGGAATGCTCATGTTATGTAAAAAAAAAAATCTACCTACCAACACATACTGTTATTGAAATCATAGTAAATATTAGCTTATAAACTTTATTTAGTTTACTCCTTTGATTTAGCATACTGAAATACCATGATAAATTTTCTAGTATTAAAGTATTAGTAAAGTATTGCATCATTTTATTTTTGTGAAGAAATATTTGTTAAAATATCCACCAGTTGCTAGGTATAGTTTTCCACTCAGAGAATGGTTACATTTTTTACAAGGTTCTAGTCACATGTAGACTTTTAATACATGACAGTGATGACACGTATGTTCTCTCCTTCTGCCATTCTCCGTATTCTGGTCTAAAAGAGGCAATAATTTCTAGAGCATCCTCTTTGCAGGTTATGAGCAGACTCTGATAAGCTGCTTCCTAACCTGAAGCTTCCATTATGGCCACGAGTTTGCATCTTGTTTGCTTAGTTATTACAGAGAATGACAACAGACTAGGAATATTTCAAACATGAAATTTCTTCCTTTCTACTTCCACCTAAAACAGATTCCAGTAATTGAGGTCTCAACTGAACAACATGTCCTGTTCTTTTCTAACCAAAATAAATACAAACTCCAGTCTACCACTCTGAAAAAATATGTATGCTGTACATCTCTCTAAAATATCTGACTACTTGTGATAATCATGAGACGTAATATTTGCCTCCAAAGTGATGATCCGTGCACCACTGTCTAGTAATTCATCAATTCTCATGGACATTGTCATGTTTCAGTTTCATAAAAAGTGGCTTCTACAATTCCTCATTATCTTTTTTGCTTTAGAATGAGAGAAGGAGAATTAAACAAGTGCTACATTTCAATTACAATCCCCATCCAAAAAAAAAAAAAAGCTTGAATTCTTCAACTTGAAACACTTCTTGATTCTTTCTCAAGTGGGAAGACCCCTTCCTAGATGTCCTCCTTATGATTTCTTAGATCATGGCTTACAGCCTAGCTTCTAAATCTGTTTAGATCAACTTCGTCAGTGAAATACTCTGTAACTTTAAACACCATCTGTTACTCATTATACTGTGGTTCAATATTGCATATACTTGTTTGTGACTTCTTAGTATAAATAAATTTATTTGTTTTTTATTGAAACTAATTCCATGAAGGACATTACGTTTGTTTTGTTTGTTTGTTTGTTTTTTGTTTTTTGTTTGTTTGGGGTTTTTGGGGGGGGGTTGGGGGGTTTTTTGTTTTTTTGTTTTTTCGAGACAGGGTTTCTCTGTGTAGCCCTGGCTGTCCTGGAACTCACTCTGTAGACCAGGCTGGC
>JANHMN010000020.1:19708721-19736896 GCA_030674055.1 Rhabdomys pumilio
TGTAGCCCTGGCTGTCCTGGAACTCACTCTGTAGACCAGGCTGGCCTTGAACTAAGAAATCCACCTGCCTCTGCCTCTGCCTCCCAAGTGCTGGGATTAAAGGTGTGCATCACCACCGCCCAGCAGGACATTACTTTTACATTTTTATTTATATAAAATGTACAAGAACCAGCACTTGAAATCTGCCTCATTAGCATGTGCTAAAACAAAAACAATCACATGAAATATATCTGAAAACAAAATCCCCGTGTGATTAGAGTGCAAGAGGCAACTGAAACTATGAAAAAAAAAGTACCAGGGAAAAACAACAAATTACAGAAGTCAGAGGTTAGATAGGAGGTGAGGGAGCCTAATAAACATTTCATCAAACTGAATTGCAGGAACATATACAAGAGAATTCTCCTTGCAGACTACATAGCAAACATGTTTGAGCCCTCAGATATGGAATTTGGGAATAAACTGGTGAAACAGCCAACCTCTGTTATACAGGGTCTCCCCACCCACATGTACCAACAACTAACCTGGCAGAGTCTTGGTTGCAGGTTCTACTGCAGTCCATAGCTCCTCTGCCTGTTCCAATTTGAAGATCAACTCAGGTTTAGGGAGGCATTGCCCTGTTAATAGGAAATAATATAGGACTTGGAAAAATGCTGCTAATAAGGTTCTTTGAAGAAAGACAAAACCATGTTTTAGGATCTGTGCAAGGAAAGTGCAAATATGGACCTTTCAGTAGAGAGCAGAGAACAATCATACAATCTGTGGCCTAGAACCTTAGCTCGAAACATCATACATGCTCATATGTTTACTGCAGGGAAGGTGCTTGCTCCTGAGACTTATTCACCCAGTGACAGCAGGCTGCTATATGTCTCCAGCATCACATTCCTCTCCAGCATCACATTCCTGTACAGCATCCTCTGAGCATCAGTGAGATTCTGCCACTCCTCCCAGGTGAAATTCACGGTGACATCCTCAAAGGACACCAACTCCTGTAACAGCGTATTTCTCCTCAATCAATTTGCTCTAGGCTTGTAAAAAGGAACCTGTTCGTGGTGACATCCTCAAAGGACACCAACTCCTGTAACAGCACATTTATCCTCAATCAATTTACTCTAGGCTTGTAAAAAGGAACCTGAAGACCAGCTTCTCTTAAGGAGTGGAATGCTCTCATGTGTATTTTACATTATAATATACCTTGCTTATAAAGTAGGAAAAAAATAAATAAATAACTATCTTGATATTATTGATTGATTAGTGTACTACATGATGATATTAAGATTAAAACCTTCACTCTTGGTGTAAGAGAACCCAGACCATTTGGGTAACCAGGCCTTAATCAGATAGGGCTGCAAGTGAACATTAACATACCCACGCCTCACTCTGCCTCCTAGGAGTTGGAAACAGCCTGACTACTGTCATGTTGTATGGGTTGTGCAATAATAACCCCACTCTCTTGTGTAAATGAATTATAAATATCAGCAGTGAATTAATCTGGTGGCTGTATTTCTTTTTCTTATACTATTTCCCAATAGTCACACAGAAAAAACAGTATTTCTTTCAATCTGCACCGCAATAGCTGAGTGAAGTTTGGATTTACCTTAACGTTATATGCTTACCTGACTACTCCCAGCCACATCCCATGGTATGAGCATAATATCACTGATCTGACTCTTTGGGCTCCAGGTGTGTTTCCATGATCTCCCCCAACCCCTTCCTCATGGCTCCAAATCCTCCATCCTCCTCACTGATCTGAGTGTCCCTCTCTCCCTATCTCTTTCCTCTGGTTGGCAGAGTCCCACTATTCTCAATTCTGCCCAGCCACTGGTTGATCAGCATTTATTGACAAGCAGAGAATAAATGGGAAGAATTATTTACAAAAACTTGACACAGGAGATTCTTGGTATAAGCATTACCATGTTGTATCATGATTGAAACAAGATATAAGGGCAGAGAAATCAGCTTTTGAATAATACAGGGTAAACATTACACAGTGTACATTATGCCTACATTTCCCCCTTTTGTCTAATAAAAGGCTCTTTTTAATAATAATAAGCAATATACAGCAGGAAGAATTATGAAACCTATTAGGTAAGAGTTACATTGAAAAAATCTGGTCTGTTTGTATTTGCAAACTCAAGAGAAAGTATTTTATTTCAGACCTAACAAGATGATAAAGACTTAAGTAGCCCAAGAAAATTATCAGTCTAGGCTGAAAAGGAGTTGGCTCTGATAAGAAACTACAGAATACACATCTAGACTGTATTCAAAGATCACTTGCATCTTAGTTATCTTGCCTTCTACTCATCCTCCCAAAGGAATTCTTATACAGAGGGATTGTATCTTAGAATGGGTATTTTAGTACACAGAGTAAAATATTAAAAATCTATATAGAAAAGGTTTCTGAATTGACTCGAAAGATTGATTTATTGATTTATTGATTTATTTATTTATTTATTTAATGTATATAAGTACACTGTATCTGTCTTCAGATACACCAGATGAGGGCATTGGATGCCATTACAGGTGGTTGTGAGTCCCATGTAATTGCTGGGAATTAAACTCAGGCCCTCTGGAAGAGCAGTCAGTGCTCTTAACTGCTGAGCCCTTGAATTGATTCCAAAGGGAAAAATGAGACTTTGTCCACTAACTGGAATGGATCCAGCTGAGGTTGTAGTATCTTTACTAATGCTGATATTGCCTCACTATAGGCACAAGATGAATACTGGCAAAGAGCTTACGGTATTTTTTCTGAGAGAAATTAACAACAAATACCCAAAAAGCAAGTGTCTTCAATTTATAAAAAGAACTAATTGGATTCTCCCTTGTATAATAGAAAGAATTCCAATTTCTGCAGCACTTACATCTTGCACTGATGCAAATAAATCAGCAAAGGTACGATATAACTCAGAAGATATACGTAAGGTGACTAAAAGTCCTTATGAATAGGTTCAAAAGATCAGAATTATATGCAATACTTCTGGTATTATTATATTTTCATGATTTTTCATATAGAAACTGACTCTCAGTACACAGAAAGAGTTGTTTTGCATATAGAAACTGCTGATGATGATGATTATTCAGGATGATGCCAAACTGACTTCTCTGTTTATTCAACTGTAACAAGTGGGCTGATTCTGTTATTATGCATTTATTAGAAATTATGGCAATTATGGGCATACCTATACAAATTAAAATGATAAATGCTCTAGCATATGTTACTAATAATTTTTAAATGTACATATTATACTATAAAGCATATTATAGGTATACCAACAATCCTACAGAACAAGCAGTCATTAAAAGATCCAATTGTGCTTTAAAAGAAATGCTTAATAAACAGAGAGGGGTATCAAAGACCCCCAAAGACAGATTACAAAATGCTTTATTAACTTGAAATTTCTTAAATGCTAATGAACAAAAAAAAACAATGGCCACTGAGAGATACTGGATTATAGAAAAAACTGCTGCATTATTTCAGCCTATTTCAAAGATATAATAACCTCAGAATGGAAAGCAGGAAATGTGTTACTCTGAGGAAGGAGCTTTGCATAAGTTCATACAGGAGAAGAAAAATTATGGATTTCATTCAAACTGATAAAAATCAGATTTGATAAAGGAAGACCCCATGAAGATCTTGGCTACAGATATACAGATAAAAAAAGGGAAATCAAGACCAAACAGAATTCTTAACATGATTTGCTGATCCATTACATTGACACAACCCTGAAACTGACTGAGACATAAAAATATCTCTAGGCAGAACTTCAGCTATACATAGCCAATGGATCTTATTGGCTACAGAGTCCTTAAGATTCATCTTGCCATCCTTTCATATGGCATGAATGGAGACTTATATTGCAGCTTGGTTATATGATCAAACTAGTTCATAAAGAAAAATAGTTGTCTTTCACCTGCTGAAACAAGAAGCAGAAAATCATCTTTAACTGATCTGTACACATTGCACATTCCATACATTATGTTAATATAGAAATTATGTATACATATACATATACATATACATCATATACATGTACATATACATATACATCATATATATACATATACATATACACATACACATACACACACACACACACACACACATATACATATACATACATACACATACACATACACATACACATACACATACACATACACATACACATACACATACACATACACATACACATACACATACACATACATATACATATACACACATACATATATGTGTATGTATATATGTATGTATATATGTATGTGTATATATATAGATATAGATATACAGATATATATAGATATATATAGATATATTTATAGAAAGAGAGAGAGAGAGAGAGAGACAGATTTATATATATTATATATACACAGAAAAAACAACCAATACAGTCTTGACAGGACTCACACTCAGGGATGCTGAGATGCTGAGACTTCCTGTTGCTCCTCCCTTCCTGATCCTACCTCAACTACATCAAAGCTGGTTTTCTCTCACAGCTTCCAGGACACCTTCAGAACAGCTAGCTCACTTGGTCCAGCCTTTCAGACAGTTCCAAGTAAGACTTCATTTAAGCCTGTACCTTCTCAGCAAATAGAAACTGGACAATAAACTCTACAGTTAGCTTTCTTCAGACTAACTATTTCTTCTGATTTTCTAATTTTGGTCCCCCTAAAACAAATGCTACATCCAAAATCAGCTGGAAGCAATTATAAAAGAACTTCACCCCACTCCTAAGAGGCGGGGTAAAGGAATTTTAATCATTCAATAGATATCAGATGTGTTGTCTTTTAAAGGGGGATGATTACAAATAATTATGGTCTTACACAGGGAAGAGATAAAATAAGGAGGTTAGATTCAGGGATTTCTTTTTCTTTTATTTCCTCTTTCTCTTGTTCTCCATTTCTTTCTTTCTTAATTTCTTTCTTTCTTTGTTCCTTTCTTAGGTAAGGGAAAAGAGGTTGAAAAGAAAAACAAAGGAATATGGAAATATTGTTTAAAAATTAGACATATAGGGATAGATTATTGAATCTACTCTAAAACCAAAAAAAAAAAAAAAACATTTTATAACCATAATCTGACATTGGTAGGCAATTGTCTATACTGATACAAAAATAAGGTTACTGTTTGATACATTGGCATGGGTTATTTTATACTGATATAAATTTAAGATTATTTTGATACCCACATGTGTATATGTTTTAACGTTTTATTTGAGGTATTGTACTTATATAAATCTTAAAGATGCAATGTAAAGTTCTAGCCCTTTTGAAAGCTGCTATTAAAAACTATTAGGGTGATAAAAACTGAAAGTTATAAACTATTAGGGATGGTTAAGAAATATAAATTAATAGTCAGTCAAACTCATAGTCATATTAAATACTAGTCTAGTTAATTACAGTAAGATGTTTTCAAGGACATTCAGATAGTAAGTAGCTAAGAATAAACAATGTTCAACAATTCAGATATACTATAAGTAGATAGCTGATCTTCAAAAACCTCAGAGATCCACAGAATATGGCATATAAAATTATTTAATTATTAAAAGATCTTCTGACTATGAGACAGGTCTGCTCCTGACAGTGCCCTACTCAAAGTCACAGATGATGGTGAGCATTAATAATGTTCATTTGGAATTGTTTTTATTGTGGCATGCTAGCCACTGGGCAAAGAAAATGCCCATGCTTCAACTACAGGCAAATGCTGTCCAGAAAGGACAAAGGGATACAGAAAAGCCAACTCTTAAGCTCTGCCAAGACAGGATAAGCAAGTTTTTCATAATTCCTGCTCCACAAAAAGACTGTCAGATATACTGGGCCAAAAAGCTGAAGATGGATGCTTCAATGTTAGAGACAATATTAGGGACTGTCTGAGCAGCCAGCTGTCTCTGTCATTTCTATAATTCTTGGGAAGCTGTGCCCCTGTCCTTCCTGCATACTCAGGCAAATTTTTCTTTCTTCTCAGGTATCTGATGAGGCTGAAGACTAGATAGTTATAGACTCACAATTAAGCTCAAGTTATTTAGAATTTAAGAAGATATTGTAGTTCTAAAAAGATGATTTAGGTTAGTAATGCAAGTTAGGATAAAATTTGAGTTAGGTACAAAACTTCAAATACACTAAGATAGGACAGATAATAGAAATTTTTTCTTAATTGCCAAATGCTATGGACTGAACATTATAAGTGTAAATCCTACCTAATAATTTCCATAATTGTCTCAGAATTGTTATAATTATATTCAATTTATAATTTTAAGAAAAAATCCTTTTATTGAAATAAAAAGGGAAAGTGTACAGAGAATGTCTTGTGTATTGTGTGGATGCATCACCTATCAATTTAAAAGCTTATGGCCTATAGCTCAGGCAGAAAATGGGAGGCAGAAGGAATTCTGGGAAAGAGCCAGGGATGATAAGATTTACCCAGGAAGATATGAGAAAAATGCATGGTACCCGAGCACAGGTAACCAGCCATGTGGCAGAATGTAAGTTAAAATAATTGGGTTATCTAGGTTAGGATCTAGTCACAGTTAACCCTAGCTATATGGTCAAGGTATTTTGAGTCTCAGTCTTATTTCTAGGAGCATGGAGCTGGGAGGAAGAACTTAAACCAAACTTGTGCACTGTTGCACAAAGAAAGAATGACCCATCGTCATTAAGTCATATATGTCCCACTCTCCTACCTCAGTTATGCAGTATAGATCATATGTTAACCAAAACTTCTTCCTACAAAATTTCCCTTCACTCAAGTCTTTGAAAGAATAACCTTTGCTTAATCTGGCATGGCTGCAACTCTATTTCAAACCCCTACCTCATCCACACAAACAACCACACACCAAAGTAATGGTCCTATATATTTTAGAGAGAATCTTTTGTGTACTGTATAGAAGCATCACCCACCAATAAAAAGCCAATTGGCCAATGAGCTGAGGCAGAAAATATGAGATGAGAATTCCAGTCAGGAGAAGAAACTCTAACATATAGTCAGGCAGGGAAGCAATTTGACCTGAACTCTTAAAGAGGCAGACAGATGACACTGAAAAGAAATAACCAGCCTTGTGGCACTCATAGAATAGAATGGATGGGTTAAATACATTAGGAGCTAATTGAGAAATATGCCCAAGCTTATAACCTAGGAATTGTTTATTCAAACATAATTAAGTCTCAGAGTCATTATTTCAGGAACTGAGTGAGAATAGAAAAGCCCATGGTTACAAATGGCATTTAATGTCAGGCACAGAATCCAGGTTTAGACAAAAGATTCATATATTAGAAAAAGCCCCGAGTAAAGAGGTAAGAACCAAGCACTTTCAAGAGCTAGATGCAGTTTCCTAGCTGAGGAATAAATCTCCTTAAGAGAGAGCAGCAGATGTCAGGGGGGAACCAGAACCTCAGGCACACCCACAGGCTGTAAAAAACATTTCAGAGATAGGGCCAATAGGATCCCAGGCAGTACCTGCAGTTATGAGGTTTGGCTCTCACAAAAGGGCAAACAGTGGCTCAGCCCTGAACCAGCAAAGGCAGCCTATTAGACCAAGCCAATAGAATGGAGCTAGCTGCCATAGACAAATATGCTGGCTGAGAAGCCTGCAGACACACAGAAAGGCAAAAACAACATATTCCCAGAGCTGCAGTGAAACTGAAAAGCCCTAAACTTCTGAATTGAAAGGTATTAAGTTTTTTTTTTAAAAAAGCGAGAGAAGAAACTGAGTGTAAAAACATCACATAGAGGTGAATGAACCTGTATTGTTATCACTGTATTATAAAGTTGAAAGAACTGGAGCTGGAGAGATAGCTCAGTACTCAAGACCACTGCCTGCTCTTCCTGAGGCTCTGAGTTCAATTCCCAGCACCCACATGGTAGCTCACAACCATCTATAAAAGGAGCCAAGGCTGTCTTCTGGAATGTAGGTGTATATGAAGACAGAGTAATCCTATATTTTAAATCAATAAATATTTTTAAAATTGTAGGAACTGATTATGTAGTGAATGATTCTTTATTTACATATCTAGACTAATTTCAACAAGAAATGTGATCTGTCTGTCTGTCTGTTAGCATTCCTTAAAAATTACGTTTTGGGTGGGTTTTGTTTTGTTTTGGGGGGGTTGATTTTTTTTGGTTTTTTGGGGAGTTTTTTGTTTGTTTGTTTGTTTTTGGTTTTTCCGAAACCGGGTATCTCTGGAAGTCCTGGAACTCACGCTATAGACCAGGCTGGCCTCGAAAACAGAAATCTGCCTGCCTCTGCCTCCCAAATGCTGGGATTGAAGGCATGTGCCACCACAACCCCACAGCCCAGCCTTTTTAAAAATTTTTTCCTTACAAGTTAAATGCATGTAGTCTGACATGCCAATATATCCTTACTGCATATAAATAACTGCTTGTTGCCTGTTATTTGTAAGACCTACTGATTCCAAAATTATAGTGTAATGCAATGAAGTCACATCAGAACAGGTAAGTGAGCTGAGCAGATCTGGATTTCAACAGCCATACCCTAGAAAAACTAGAAGGCTGTGGTGTAGTCAGAAGACATAAGAGAGAGGTGTTTCCAGATATAACAGGGGGGGGAACACAAAACAGACATACAAAACCTGGGAAATTCATATTCCACAGGTAGAAGCTCTCCAGTGTGGAGTAAGGTTAAACAACTTACTGTGAGATAAGGCACAGATTGAAAAGGACTCTATAAGTAAAAGTTTTTGACTATTTTTGAACTGGATACTTGGCATAATGTCTCAGCAGCTGACGGTGCTTGCTACCAAATTTGGTACACTAAGTTCTATCCCTGGGACCCACATGCTCTGCTGATTTGTACTCACATGGAAATGTGTGCTTGAACACATACACACACACACACACACACACACACACACACACACACACGTGCATAGACACATTTAAAATATAATATTTTGAGCTGAATGTTTAAAAATGAATAAGATAAAAAATTGTAGAGCGCAGCATAAACTGCTACTAGAGGAAGGCTGATACCATGGGATGACACTAGGAAGACTAAGCTCATCTTGGTACTTTTGCAGAGAAAAAAAGCAAAAACAAATTGAATACAGCAATAGAATAAGAAAAAGATAAGATTCAAAAAATAAATCAATGAAATTCAAATTGAAAAGTTAGAAATACAGAGTACACACACTCTCATACATGCACACTCACACACAAACTCACACACACACACACACACACACACACACACACACACACACACACACTCACATACATTCACACATTCTCACTACCCACATACTCTGCTCAGCAGTTAAGGGTCAGAACTATTCTGGACCTGAGTGCCATTCCCAGGCAGAAATCAAAAGGAATTGGGACATGGGCTATGAAGTAAGTGAAAGAGTTAAAAATTTTTAAACCTTCCACAGATGGAGTCAAGAGTGCAGATCAGCTTGTTCTTCACTCTGGGTCCTAGGAAACTAGCTATCCACAACACAAAATAGATAAGATAAGAGTTCAGAGCTGAAAGTTCAGGTCAGCGTGCCCGTGCACCCTGGATACCAGGAACTGAACTGACCACAGATAATTTGAATAGAGTTTGATTTTTAAGAGAAGATGAGATATTTCCCCATGACTGTTTCTTGAACCTGTCACAGAAGCTAAACACTGGACAGGTACTTTCTATAGATACTTAATCATGATTCTTTCCCTCATCTTCCCTGGGTTGTGGGTTTTTCCTTTAAACTCTCTACCTCTTCTCTATGTGGGGGTCGTACGTAATTTGCTTGCTCTGCATAGGACAGGCTAGAAGTGCAACCTCAACACGTTGAAATTAAACATACCACTTGCTGTTATATCAAGTTTGGTGTCTTGTGAGTTACTGGGGTGGCCGTGAATTCCCGAGAAGAGGAAGGGAGTTCCTCCCTTTCTGGCGGGCCTTAAATCTTGGTTCCCTGACCGGGAAACTGTGACCACCCTAAGCTCTAAGAACCCACTTGGAGGTATGATTTCTGTGTCTTTGGCCAATTTGTTGTCTCTGTTTCTGTGTTTTGCTGTGTTTTGGGGCCCATTCTCTTGTCTGTACCATCTCAGTAAGCTGGTTTTGTGAAAGTACTTTCGGTTCTTTGTAGCTGTTTACAGCCATTTCTGTCTCAAGAGGAGACAAATGGAGTGATTGGCAGACATGCTAGGAAAATCACCAGCTGTAGCCCTGAGAGACGTCTCAGGAAAATAGGGACCCCCCCAGAGACATCTGGAAAGTTACTACTGGTGCCAGGGGAGAGGGGAGGACGTGGAATCCCTCACGGCTGGCATGGGGTGCCAGGGAAGACGTGGAATCCTTCCTGGCTGGCACTTGAGATGAGACAGGTTTTTGTTAGTATCTCTGTGTGTTTGCTTTGTCTGGGTTTTATGTTATTTGTGATGATGAGACAGACTGTGACTAAAGTTTAACCCTAGACCATTGGACTAAAGTTAAAACCAGAGCACATAATTTATCAGTTGAGATCAAGAAAAGACCAGACCATGACAGATTTTTTTGTGTCTCAGAGTGACTGACTTTTGATGTTGACCAGCCGCCAAAAGCCACCAGCCTACCTGGAATGATTGCCAGAAGCTTTTACAGGTTCTCTTTACAGCATATAGAGAGAGGGGTTACAAAATTATACTCTGCAGGATGTAGTTAAAGAGACAGAAAAAGTATATCACAAAAGAGAGACTGAAAACTAGAATACTGGCCACAGCTGTAAGAGATAGAGAGAGAAAAAGAGCAGGACCTAGACAGGGGATCTGGGCAACAGATCAAGACCAAATGAGAACAGAGAGATACAAAAACATCTGTTTAAAAAAAAAAAAAGATCAGTGTGCCTACTGTAAATTCTTAGACTACTTCACAAACTGTTGATCTGGCGAAAGGACAAGAGTCTTATTCTTGTTATTACTGAGTGCCCTATGCATTTGTTGGGGAGAGACAAAGTTAAAGTTTACTCAGACAGGACCAGGGGTGTCTTGAGAGAACCTCCACTTCTACAGAATTTCCAAAAGCTTGGACTAAAACCAGTGCCTCCTCTATTGGAGTGCAGCAGTACCCAATGAGTCGTGAAGCCAGAGAAAAAAATTAGACCTCACATGTTGCACCGGCTCTGCTCTACCTGGCTTGAGACAAAAGACTTAACAATGCCTGAATAGTTACTATAACAAAAACTGTTGTGGCTTGCTCCACTCTGCCTGGCTTGGCCTCTCAAGGGCTGGGGTTAAAGGCGTGCACCACCACTGCCCAGCCCAAACTGCCGCTTTGATTTTCAGGTCAGGGTCTAGAGAGAGAGAGAGAGTGGGGATAAGGGGAAGAGACGCTAGGAATGGAGACAAGACAGAGGTTCTGATCCAGTCTCTTTTATTGAAGGGAAATCTGGGTTATTTATACACTTTTGCCATGTGCCTTGTAGGCACGTGGATATGATGTAAGCCTTGCAGGCGTGGATAGCTGCTTTCTAGCTGCTTTCTGTTAAAAGTCGGCTCCCAACAGGTTCCCCCTTTTTAATTATTTTTTCAAAAGAGAAGGCTGGGAAAACTTACGGAAACCGTGCCTGTCTTAGGTTAGAACAAAGGACCCCCAGCCTCCCTTTCCTATCCTTGGATACTCAACAGCCATTTGTTGAGCTCCTGTCTTAGGATGGTGAGGCCTCCCTTCTTTTAGGAGCAAGGGTCTCGATATGTTCTCTTACCTGTCATTGACTATCCAGCTAAGCACGTAAGTTAGGGGTTAATCCTTGTCAGTCTTGATGACAGAGGTTTCAGAGTCCCCTACTTCCAGCCTGTAATAATGGACCTGTATGGGTTTCATTTGAATAGCATCTATCTGTTGCTGTACAAAAGCCATCAGTCTGTTGAACAGCATAAACCCAAGAGACAAGAGCAGTGCCTGAATACTCAGTATAAAAGCAACACTCTTTTTAAAGGCAACACACAGAAATACAGAACTGATCATAGTTTTGATCTTAACAAAACAAGTAAGGAAATTCCCTGTCTCTGCTCAATCAATCTTAAACCCAAAACAACAACAACTATAATAACTGTGATAGTGGGTTTAAACAATGTACCCCACTAAATTATAGGTCAGGAAATCAAGAGTCCAATAGAGTCACCCTGGAGATTCAGGTGGTGATGTCTCCTTCAGCATTGAGAACTTCCCAAGTCAGGCTTGCTCATTGATCTGTTCCAGTTTGAAGGCAATTGTGAAGCATCTTCATGTTTCTTTCATATTTCCTGCAAAGAAAAAATACACTTCTCAGGGGGTTTCTCCTCCATGGATTTGTTATTGTTGTCTATTTTTTAATCAGTCTTTCTGGCAGTCAAAGTGCAGCATCTGCAATTTGGGAATATATGCAAACAGAACCTCTTCCCCAGATAAGCACTGGATCTGGCCCATTCCAGGTTCCAGTTAATGAGTCTTTCCAGAGGACTGTTGCAAAATTCTTTTTGGTATCAGAATGCCAGAATCTATCTGCAGCAGATTTTCCTTCAGAATCCAAAGTTAAAAATTTAAAATAAAGAGTGCATGATGAAGGATATTTCAGGGGGATCCCTTGGTAGGATACCATTCCCCTTTTTTAATTTTTTAAATTGACATTTTATGATTTGATGTGCCCTTTCTACCATACCTTGGCTCTGTGGATTATATGGAATACCTGTTTTATGTAGTATTCCCAATTTTTCACAGAATTGGTGGAAACTGGAACTTTTGTAACCTAAGCCATTGTCAGTTTTTATCTGTTTAGGCACACCCAATACAGCGATTGTAGCAAACATATGAGTGATTACATGCTTGCTTGCTTGCTTCTCCAGTTTGTAATGTTGCATAAATGAAATCATTGTATGTATCTACACAAACATGTATATATTTTTGCTTGCCAAATTCATTATAATGAGTAACATCCATTTGCCAGAGACTGTTTGGCATCAGTCCCTTTGGATTTACACCCAAATGAGGAACTGGTAAAAGTTTAACACATGATTGACATTGTTTGACAATTTGTCTAGCTTGTTCTCTAGTAATTTTAAACATGACATTTAAAGTTTTAGAATTAAGGTGATGTAACTCATGAGCCTTTATGGCCTGATCCAAATTAGATGACAGATCTGATAAAGTCACTGCAGCTACACGAGTAGCTAGATCTGCCTTGGTGATTCCTTCAGAGAGAGGACCTGGTAGCCCAGTGTGAGCTCTCAGGTGTCCTATAAAGAATTTACACTTTCTCCTTAAAATTAATTCTTGGCACTGTAAAAACAAATAGGCGGCTCCTGAGGAATGATTTATTTGTGCAGCAGTTTCTAACAAAGGGATAGACTGAGCTATATATAAGCTATCTGTGTAAATATTAATGGTTTGATTTGGAAATGTTTGAAACATAGCAATAACAGCATGTAATTCAACCAATTGAGCTGACACAGATGATGTAGCAAAGGAGATTATTTGATCTTTAAAGGCATAAGCAGCTGTTCTTGATTAGGAACCATCAGTGAAAACTAGCAATGCTTCCTTGATAGGTGCATGTGCAGTACGAGATGAAAAAACAAATGCATGGCGATTACAAAACTGAACCAATTTATCTGGTGGGTAATAATTATCTAGCTAACCAGCAAATGAGGCACATGCAATAGGCCGAACTTCAGAACTCTGCATAAGCCAATCAACCTGATGCCTTGTGTAGGGTTGTACTATGACATCAGGATCTTTTCCAAAATATTTTTGACTGTTATCTCTGCCTAACATAATCATATCTGATACAGCTGCATAGTGTGGATTAAGAACCTTCTTGGGGGATGAGGGAAGATGAACCCATAATATGGGGGCAGTTTGCCAAAAAACTGCAGTAGGAGTTAGTTTAGTGTCAAAAATAAGAAAATATAAAGGCTTAGAATAATTAATATGAGTTACAAATTGGGATGAAATAGCACTCTCTACCTTCTGTAAGGCTTTTCTACCCTCTTCTGTTAGAGCCCTGTCAGACTTTTGGTCAGGGTCTCCCTTGAGAATATCAAACAGAGACTTCAATTCTCCAGTCGTGAGTTTCAAATATGGTCGTAGCCAATTAATGTCTCCCAGTAGTTTTTGAAATCATTAAGTGTCTTAAGGGAATCAGTCCTTAGTGTGGCCTTACTATTAATAATACGTGGACCATTAATCTGAAATCCTAAACAAGTATATGGATCTTGTAATTGTACCTTTTCTGGTGCTATTTCTAACCCTGCAGTCTGTAAAGCTGTTCTAAGATCATCAAAGCACTGGAGTACCTGTTTTTCATCTTTTCCAGCTATTAAAATATCATCCATGAAATGAATCATGTAGATTTTCTTCCACATAGTTCTAACACCCTCTGTGGCAGAAGCCACAAACTTTTGGCACAAGGTAGGACTGTTAGCCATACTCTGAGGCAAGACCTGCCATTGATATCTTTTCATAGGTTCTCTAAAGTTTATAGAGGGAACACTGAAAGCAAAGCGCTTTCTATCATTAGGATGCAAGAGGATAGTAAAAAAAAAAAACAGTCTTTTAAATCTATAACTATTTTATAATAACCTAAAGGTATGGCCACCGGTGTGGGCAGCCCAGGTTGTAAGGCTCCCATCCTAATCATGATCGCGTTAACAGCCCTCAAGTCTTGCAACAATCTCCACTTTCCTGACTTTTTCCTAATGAAAAAGATTGAGATATTCCAGGGAGAGTTACTCTCTTCTAAATGTCCTGCCTGTAATTGCTCCTGCATTAGCAACTGGGCAGCTTGTAATTTTTTGGTGGTTAGGGACCACTGATCCACCCAGACAGGTGAGTCCCCCTTCCAGGTGATGGGATCCACACAATGCCCTAGGGGTGCAGCTGAACCAGTATCCCCCATCAAAAATACCCCAAGCCTCTTCTTTCATTGTTGCCATAAACCTCAATAAGATGAGTAATTCCATCTTCACTTTTTCCTAATCCTTTCCCTGGGGAAAATCCAGAGTTTATCATTTGAGCTGTAATTACTTCATTAGGTCTGCACATAATCAATCCCAACTGGGATAACAGATCTCGGCCCCAGAGATTAATAGGAAGGCCTGAGATGACATAGGGTTGTATATTTCCTGTATTTCCTCCTTTATCTTTCCACATCAGCATCTTAGAGCTTTGTTGTGGGTTTTGACTTTGGCAATACCCCTTAAGTTGGTTAAGGTTGGGGTCAGAGGTTAGGTGGCAGGCCAATCACTTCATTTTAGGATAGTCACATCAGTTCCTGTGTCAACCAAACCTTGGAATGCCTTTCCATCCAGCCATAGTGTCATCATAGGTTTTTGTTTAACTATAGGCTATACCCAATATGCATCAGAGGAACCAAAGCCTTGATCCCCTCTTTTAGGATTCTTACACTTGTGATTAGTAGGGTACAATGGACGTAACAATAGTTGAGCTACCCTCTTTCCTGTAGGAATATTCTGAATTACCTGTGCCATTACCTTAATCTCACCCTGATAATCATTATCTATAACTCTAGGAAAAATTTGTAGTCCCTGCATAGTAATACTGCTTCCCACTATCAGGCCAAACACATTGAGATAGAGCGGTCCAAACACTCCAGTGGGTAAGGCCTGAGGTCCCATTTCTGGGGTTAATACTGTGTGGGTGGCAGAACTGAGGTCCAGTCCTGTGCTTCCTGGTGTTGCTTGACTAAGTTCAGAAAGGGATTGGTGTTTGCTGGTATGACACTGACTGCTCCTTAAGCCTGTTTTGGCTTGCGTTTGTTTGAGGCCTGGAGCTGGCCCCTGTTCCCGTTTCCCTGATTATGGCAAAGGGTGTTTCCTTGTGCGTCTCTTTTGGACCTACATTCACTAGCCCAATGCCTTCCATGTTTACAACGTGGGCAGAGCCCAGGCTGTTTGCTGGGCTGTCTCTGAGTTAACTCATTTTCTGCCTTGCAATCTCTTGCAAAGTGTCTAGGCTTGCCACATTTAAAACAGGTCTTTTTATCTCTTCTTGCCAAAAATTATTTTACTGATTGTCCTTGCATGGCAGCAGCCATAGCTAAGCCCTGTTGGTAGGAGGGACCTATGTCAGAACAGAGTCTGATATCCCCCATAAGGTCTGTCTTTTTCCTATAGGGTCTAATGGCTGCTTGACAGGCAGAATTGGCATTTTCATATGCAAGTTGTTTCACATAATTTACACCTGCCTCTGCATTACCAAAAATCTTCCCTGCTGTTGTCATTAATCGATGAACAAAGTCAGAAAATCATTCATCAGGCCCTTGCCTGACTGTTGTTAAAGATGCACCAGGGTCTCCCTTTACTGGGAGTTTACGCCAAGCCTTCATGACTGCATTTTGAATTTGAGCATATAAACCTGGGTCATATTGCATCTGGTTATCACTAGAAGCAAATTGCCCTTCTCCTACTAAGGCAACAAAGGACCAACCATTGCCTGCCTGAATGTTTCTACTAGCTGTCTCTTTACAATTCTCATGATATTCTGATTTCCAAATAAGATAGTTTCCACCACTAAGAACTGTTCTCACTAACGTATTCCAATCACTAGGAGTCAGCCACTCCTCTGCCACAGACTCTAAAGTTGCAAGAGTAAAGGGAGCGATGGCACCGTATTGAGATATGGCATTTTTTAATTCTTTAATAATTTGAAATTTAAACCCTGTGTGATGTCTCCAAGCAACCCCTTGAGTATCTCTGGTCTCTGATATAGGGAAAGCCTCAGCGTCTCTCTCTCCTCTGGCTGATCTGTAGCTGAACTAAAGCTAGAGGATAGGAATTGCTTTTGGACACCAGGTTGAGGAATGTGAAAATCCAGGGGATTCTTGCAGTTGGCCTCTCGAGACTCTTCCCTGTCCTTAATTTTTGTAGCTGATTAATTATGTCCTGTTACTCTTTTTCTAACTCTATTTGTTGTTTAAGAAAAGAAATTGATCCTGTAACTCCTTTTTGGGATCTACAACCACTGTCTCCACAATGGGAGCCTCTGGAAGTGGATACATACATTTCTTTTTATTTTGAACATGAAAGACAGCATGCAAACAACGAAACAAAAGCAAGCAATTAACACACGTGAGCAACAAACAACAAAACAAAAACAGAGAGTTAAGTTCAGGCTGACTTATTTCTTGCCCCATTTTCATTATACCTTTCTCAACGCGGCAGATACCTGCGGCAATCAGCAGATCCTTCTAACGTCCTAACTGGGTCTCTCATTCCTCCTAACAGCCTCCTGATGTTTCTCACTGGGTCTCTCCTTCCTCTGCCTCTTGTTAAGCGCCAAATATGTTGCAACCAGCTCAGCTCTACCTGACTTGAGACAAAAGACTTAATAATGCCTGAATGTTTATTATAACAAAAAATGTTGCGGCTTGCTCTACTCTGCCTGGCTTGGCCTCTCAAGGGCTGGGATTAAAGGCGTGCACCACCACTGCCCGGCCCAAACTGCTGCTCCGGTCTTTGGGTCAGGGTCTAGAGAGAGAGAGAGTGGGAATAAGGGGAAGAGACACTAGGAATGGAGACAAGACAGAGGTTCTGATCCAGTCTCTTTTACTGAAGGGAAATCTGAGGTATTTATACACTTTTGCCATGTGCCTTATAGGCACGTGGATATGATGTAAGCCTTGCAGGCGTGGATAGCTGCTTTCTAGCTGCTTTCTGTTAAAATTCGGCTCCCAACACTCACATTCACAGACTGTTACAATAGGCCATTCTGGTTCCTTGCCAGTTACCATGGAACATTCCCCTACTGCCAGTATATTCACCCAACTGTGACCAACCCATATAATCTTCTTAGTCTGCTCCCACCAGAAAGGAAATGGTACACTATTTTAGATTTAAAGGATGCTTTCTTCTGTTTGAAATTGCATCCCTCCAGCCAGCCCATTTTTGCTTTCGAGTGGAGAGATCCTGACACTGGACTAGTGGGATAGCTGACGTGGACCAGGCTACCACGAGGGTTTAAAAACTCTCCCACCATCTTTGATGATGCTCTCCACCAAGACTTGGCCTCCTTCAAGGCTGAAAATCCTCAGGAAATCTTACTCCAATATGTTGCATGTCACTAAACTTGAGTGTCTCCAAGGGACTAAGAGATTGCAGACAGAGTTGAGTGAGTTTGGATACCTAGCCTCAGCTAAGAAGGCTCAATTATGCCAAACTGAGGTTACCTATCTGGGATACACCCTGCAAGATGGAAAGCGGTGACTAACAGAAGCCAGGAAAATGACTGTCATTCAGATCCCAGTCCCAACCACCCCACGCCAGGTAAGGGAGTTTTTGGGCACTGCTGGCTTTTGTAGACTGTGGATTCCTGGATTTGCTATATTAGGAGCCCCTTTATATCCCCTCACAAAAGAAAAAGGGGAGTTCACATGGACCCCTGATTATCAGAAGGCCTTTGAAAATATCAAAAAGGCCCTGTTAACGGCACCAGCTTTGGCCTTGCCTGATTTGACTAAACCTTTCACTTTATATGTAGATGAAAGGGCAGGGGTCGCCAGAGGGATCCTCACTCAGACTCTAAGACTGTGGAAAAGACCTGTGGCCTATTTATCAAAGAAAGTGGACTCTGTTGCCAGTGGATGGCCTACTTGTCTAAAAGCTATTGCTGTGGTAGCTTTGCTGGTTAAAGATGCTGACAAGCTGACTCTGGGACAATAAATAACTGTGGTAACACCCCACTCTTTTGAGAACATTATTCGACAGCCACCTGACAGATGGATAACCAATGGCCACATGACACACTATCAGAGCCTGTTGTTGACTGAGAGGGTGATCTTTGCCCCCTCTTCCCCAGCTATCCTGAATCCTGTCACTTTACTGCCTGAAGCTGATGACTCTGCTCCTGTCCACCGCTGCCTCGACATCCAGGTGGAAGAGACAGGTCCTAGAAGTGACCTAAGGAACTAGCCCTGGCCAGGAAGTCCAAACTGGTATACTGATGAAAGCAGCTTCGTGGTTGACAGTAAGCGAATGGTGGGAGTGGCAGTAGTAGATGGGAAACAGGTGATTTGGGCTAGCAGCTTGCCAGAAGAAACTTCTGCCCAGAAAGCTTAGCTCATTGCCCTGGACATCAAAGGACACAGGGTGCTAAAGGGAACCAGATGGCAGATTTAGAAGCCAAGCGGGCTGCCCAAGGGAAAATGGTTCTGACAGTTGAGGCCCCTAAATACCCCCTTGGTACCCACTTCACTAAATTAGAGTACTCCACTGATGACTACATAAAGATAAGAGGACTTCAGCCTGAGGCCTCTCAGAGGAAAACAGAGACCACAGATGGTAAAAATATATGGCAAATCTACATCACCTGATCCATTTAGGATGCAAACATTTAAAGACTCTAACTAAGGCTTCAGAATTTTACGTACTGGACTTGTCTGGTATAACTGAAACAATAATAAAAAGTTGTCAAGTCTGTGCCATGACTAACGCTGGATATTCAAGATGTCCTCCAGGAAGACGACTTAGAGGCGATAGACCCAGAGCCTACTGAGAAGTGGACTTCATGAAAGTCAAACCTGCTGCTAAATATGGTAACAAATACTTGTTATTCTTTATAGATACTTTTTCACGCTGGATAAAAGCCTTTCCTACAAAGACTGAGACTGCCACTGTGTTGACTAAGAAGATCTTAGAAGAGAACTTCCCCAGGTTTAGAATACCCAAGATAATTGGGTCTGACAATAGACCTGCCTTTGTTGCCCAGATAAGTCAGAGACTGGCCTCCTAGCTAGAGATTAATTAGAAATTACATTGTGCTTACAGACCCCAGAGCTCAGGACAGGTAGAAAAGATAACTAGAACTATTAAAGAGACCTTAATTAAATTAGCCTTGGAGACTGGCGGGGATGACTGGACAGCCCTCCTTCCCTTTGCTTTGTTCCATGTACAGAACACCCCAGGGCAATTTAAACTTACACCTTATAAAATCTTATGTGGAGGACCACCCCCTATTACTGAGGCAGGAGGGTTATATAATCCTGTTGCTATTCTTCCTAAATCCTTGTTCACCTGCATGAAAACACTGGAGGCAGTTTGGCCTGAGGTCTGGGAGCAGCTGAAGGGGGCCTGTGAGAATGGAGACTCGAGTGTGCCACACCAGTTTCAAGTAGAAGACACAGACTTGGTTCAGCGTCATCAACCTGGTAGCCTCGAGCCATACCTGGTGCTCCTGACCACTCCTACAGCCGTAAAAACAGAAGGCATCTCTGCTTGGATCCATGCCTCCGACATAAAGAGAGCTCCTGAGTCCTCCAAGGATGAGTGAAAACTGGAAAAGACTGATGATCCTCTTAAGTTGCGCCTATGCCGCAGGTGCTCTCCAAGTGATGGGTGACAATTGCCATGCCCCCCAAAAACTGACCTGACAAGTCCTGTCACAAACTAGAAATGTTGTTTAGAATATCCTCCCTTATGGGACTGATCTTAACTTTTTGCTTCTGATCATGGGCCCATGCATATTAAATAGGTTAATTACTTTTGTTAGGGAAAGAATAAGTGCCGTTCAAATTTTAGTGTTACATCAACAATATCGTACTTTACAGGGAAAAGAAAATCAAGATTGTGAAGACACTGAAATCTAGTTCTATGATTAGAATACCTACATCAGCAGAAATGGGGAAATGAAAGATTTAAAAATCTTTAAACCTTCCACAGATGGAGTCAAGAGTGCAGATCAGCTTGTTCTGCTCTCTGCGTCCTAAGAAACTAGCTATCCACAACACAAAATAGATAAGATAGGAGTTCAGAGCTGAAAGTTCAGGTCATCGTGTCCATGCACCCTGCATACCAGGAACTGAACTGACCACAAGATAAACTGAATAGAGTTTGATTCTTAAGAGAAGATGAGATATTTCCCTATGATTGTTTCTTGAACCTGTCACGGAAGCTAAACACTGGACAAGTACTTTCTATAGATACTTAATCATGATTCTCCCCCTCATCTCCCCTGGGTTGTGGGTTTTTCCTTTAAAAGCTCTACCTCTTCTCTATGTGGAGGTCATACTTAATTTGCATGCCTCTGCGTAGGACAGGCTAGAAGTGCGACCTCAATGCGTTGAAATCAAACACACCTCTTGCTGTTATATCAAGTTCTGTGTCTTGTGAGTTACTGGGGTGGCTGTGAATTCCCAAGAAAAGGGAGGGAGTCCCTCCCTTTCTGGCAGGCCTTACAGTAAGGAAGAAAGCAGATCTTAACAACAAAATCTTGTCTTTATTATTAAAGATGAAACAATAATCATCAAAGCAAACCATTATGTTGACCATCAACACAAATCCCCAAAATAAAATTCGATATATTCTCTGAATATAAAGTCTTTAAATAAGATACCAATATCAAAACAAGAGTTAAGAATTGACTTAAGCTGAGTTTGGGGGTCTGCTGGAATCTGAGTGCTCCCTGCACACAGCTCTGGGCATAGGGCAGTGAGCAGGTCTTCTTACCTACTGCTCTGTGTTCTGTGCACCCTCTAGGGTGGGTCAGGAGAGATCCTGGATTTCCTGGATGTTTTGGGTTAGTAGCTTTTTGCATTTTGCATTTTCTTTGACAATTGTGTCAATGTTTTCCATGGTATCTTCTGCACATGAGATTCTCTCTTCTATCTCTTGTATTCTGTTGGTGATACTTGTGTCTATGACTCCTGATCTTTTTCCTAGGTTTTCTGTCTCCAGGGTAGTCTCCCTTTGTGTTTTCGTCATTGTTTCTACTTCCATTTTTAGATCCTGGATGATTTTGTTTAATTCCTTCACCGTTTGATTGTGTTTTCTTACATTCTTTAAGGGGTTTTTGTGTTTTCTCTTTAAGGGCTTCTACCTGTCTACCTGTGTTCTCCTTAAATTCTTTGAGAGTGTTATTTATGTCCTTCTTAAAGTCCTCTATCATAGTCATGAGAAGTGATTTTAATTCTGAATCTTGCTTTTCCGGTGTGATGGGGTGTTCAGGGCTTGCTATGATGGGAGAACTGGGTTCTGATGATGTCATGTAACTTTGGATTCTTTTGCTTGCCATTAGCCATCTGGTTAACTCTAGTGCTACCTGCACTCACTGTTTCTGACTGGAGCCTGCCTTTCCAGTTATCTTGCTTAGTGTCTGAACTCCTCAGGGTCCAGATGTCTCTGTGATCTTTGAATCCTGAGCTCCAGTTGCTCTGAGTACAGTGGCTCCTCTAGGATGTCTCAGGATATAGTGCCTCCAAGGTAGCAGACCAGCTAGGTGTCCACTTCTCTGGGTGCAGTGTCTCCTCTAGGATGTCTCGGTAACTGGCGTCACACAGGAGACGACCAGGCAGGTGTCTACCACTCTGGGTTCCGTGGTCTCTCTAGGATGTCTCAAGATCTGGTGTCCACACAGGGGCAGACCAGGTGAGTGTCTGATCCAGGCAGCAGGCCCAGGAAAGGAGTGGAAGGGGAGTGGTATTCTACAGGGGAGGGGTTTGGGTGTCTGCTTGAACCTGAGCTGCCTGCACCCAGTTATGGGTCTGGGGCAGGCTTAGGGAAGTGTGTGAGTGTTTGTACCTGACACTCTGGGTTCAGTGGTCCCTCTGTGGATACTGGTCTCGGGATCCAGTATCCACACAGGAGCAACCTGGCGGGTGTCTGCTGATGGCAACAGGCCCAGGCGAGGAGGTTTTTGAAGTTTTAACTGGTCAATTTGTATGTTCTAAGGTTTAACAGCTCTACTATAGAGAATACTTCAACAAAGTTTTCAACTGTTCCCAAAGGAAGCACCACTTCCTTTAGTCTACTGCACAATACAATGTGGGTCTTCTACCAAAACTACTGTGAAGGATAGACACTGTCATGTGACAGACTTTTCCTGAGAACACAGCACATGTCTACTCTCTCAGAAAGGGAACCTGTGACAGACCAAAGCAACATCTGCACTAAAACATCCAAAGTGGCAAACCAATGAGGAATTTATTTGGGTGACCAACAGGAGTCTGAGTGATGGGTTAGATAAAAACATTCCAGGTAACTTAAATGCAGCCTCATCACCCAAAAACCTTCCTCACCATAGGAGACTCCCAAAATTGCAACACCAGGCTTTCCAAAAACTATAAAGCTGAGAGGCACTCCAGGCAGCTTGTACTCAGCTGCAAACTGCAATTTGACTTGTTAGAGTCTCCAACCTCACCATTGTTTATTGCTTTATATGACTCAAGAATCTTCCAGCTTATGTTCAGAGACATTTGAGCTTTTGTTTACTCTCTGAAGCCCATGAAACTCCCTTTCCTCCCTTTAGGGAGCATTGCATTTGAAGTACAGGTTTTAATTCAAAGGGAAAATGCAATTTAACTGACACTTTGACTCACTTCATTTGATAAGAAACCTGGACCTCAGTCTTTGTATTTTATCCACTTTACTACAAATCATCTTTTATATTTTGTTCTTTGTCCATTTGTGTTTTCATCCTTCAGCGCAAATTTAAGAGGCAGATATTATGATTCTTTCGTACTTTATAGAGGCAAAGACAAAGTAAATTATTTATACACCCATAGAGATCATAAGTAGCAGACAGGATCTGAAACTATATATCTCAACCTTAGAGTATACACATAGTTTCTAAGTTGTATTGAACCTATCACCCATGTCCAACCCCCTCACTAGTATGGTCACCCCATAAACCAATTGATGCCTTCTGCAGCATCTACCTGGCAGATGGTGTTGCCACCTGTAGGGCAGTAGGGCCTATCATTTCCTGGCTGTGACACTTTATGTAGTAACTTTACCTAGAATTTTCTGTGGCCATCCATTTCTTCATTTGGAAAATGGAGACCATAATGCCTATGTTCAGATTGGAATGTGAAATAAATGCCTTTGAAAGATCTTCATGGTACCTTTGAAAGACCTTCATGACCACACAAGGTGAGCTCCTGAATGTGTCTGCCATGGTGAAATGCTTGAATCCCACTGTGCTTGGAAAGACCTAAGGACAATGACCAACTGTACACTCATTGTTTCATAGAGCCCAGAGATAGCTTCTAAGAAGCCTTGTGATTCAGCCTGCAAGGTGATTTTGCCACTGGCCATGGTATGGGCAGTGTTCATTTCTGTGAGCATGGCCAACAAACCTCATATTATTAAGAAGCTCAACCAGCTGTACTTTTTCTAACAGGTGTCGGGGACAACATGACACTGATCTGTGGTTTTTCAATAAACTAGGAAATCTGATAATCCCATGATCTGAATGTCATCTTAAATGTTCCTTCCGATGATTAGGATATATTTCAGTTTTCTACAAGCATTAATGAAAGCTTGACGAATTAATTAAAGTAAAGTGCTTCTCTAAGTGACCAGCAATATAGGGAACACCAAGTGTGGGCAAACCTGTCAAGAGAATAAAATGATCCCTTAAACCCTACTTTTTCATTTGTCACCTTTCTTTTGGATAGAGTCCTGAAGCCCACCATCATCTTTGTAGCATCCTGGGGGGTGTTTGCAACATTTAGCAAACCATTACATCCCAGCCTCCCATCAGAGAATGATTCCACTGTCCTGCTTTCCACTGGGTAACATTTGGGAATTTTGAAATCATGTGACTGCTCCTTACTCTGCAGCAAGGCCTATATCTCTCATGTTTAAGGTGAAGGAAAGAAACACAGAGAAAAGCAATAAAAAGGATTATCTAAAGAGAACAGGGAGAATAGACAGACCTCACAGAGAAATGAGAGCCTAAGAGAGGAACTAGGGATGTAAAGTCAATGGACCATATTCAGAGGCTGAGAAGCATGAAATACAATCGTTCCATAGATGTCTGGAAGACTTGCAAAGACATCAGAAGGAGGGAAGCCTAGCTTTAGGTAAGAATTTAGGTAATTTAGCCTAGCTTTAGGTAAGAGCTGAAAACCAATGAATCCACAGTTTCCTAACCAGAAACACAATTATACCTAATGGAGAAATCCAACAGTGGCCATGGCCCTGTTTGGAAAGAGCTGATCTCTGAAGACTAAGCTAAAAAAACCACTGTCCCTAATCTAGGACTTGCTGTGGGAGTGTGTCCCACAAGGACAGACTGAAGTGTTGAACAGGAACAAGCCTGGAATGGGAGACCATGGTCCTCTTCCAGACTTCCTCTCTTGGGCTTTGTCTTCATATCTGCCATATACCCTGAGATCCTGGAGAGAAGTCAAGCAATCAGAATTCAAGACACCTCATGTGAGGGACAAAGAAGGGGACCATGAGTCTCACTTTCTCAGACTTCCAAATGAGGAACAAGGGGCAGGAGGAATGTATGCAGACTTTTACTTTAAAACCAGAAACTTGGTTTAAAGTCTGAACCACCACTATCTTATAAAATGGAGTTCGTCTCAGCTTCTTATAAAACTGCACAGATGCTACCTCATACAGTTTTAAGAAGATATGACAAATGAACCCATTAGATTCATGGTAAGCCACTGTCTTACCTGTATATTTCTTGGGCTCCAAGAACACATACATAAAGACTATAGCTAGAGTAACATCTCTGTTCTCTCTCCATTTCAAAGGGTGAGTTTTATAGGTTTAAACTCTCTTCCTTTTATTTAATCTTGACTCCCTACAGTAAGAGTGCTCTGTATCATGTGTGGCCTATTCTCTCCATGGGAAAGCCAGACAGTGTCTAGCTAATAGTGATCTTTTCCTTTTTTTTATTATTATTATTTTTAACAGAGTTCCTCATGTTCCCACTCTGCTGTTGAACTCCCGAAGTAGCTAAGGATGACATTGAACTTCTAATCCTCCTGCCTCCAACATCTAAGAGCCTAAATCACAGGTGCACCTATAACTACTTGCATATGTATGGTTCTGATTCAGGAGACTAACAAACCTCACCTGCCTGCCAATTCTTTATGAACCAAATGGATCTGACTTAATGTTTTTGGTCCTGTTACTGTCTCTTGGATGCATCTGTGTTTAGAGGGTAAAAACTGGTACCCTCTGTTACACTGGAACAAAACACCCACTTGGCCAATTACTTGCAGTTTCACCTGAGATCAGGCCCTCAACCAAGTCTGGTAGCATTTCCACTTGGAGGGACACTTAGCCTCTAAATCAATCTCAAGCAGTAAGAATCAGGTAAAAGCCTTACTGTCCGAATTTGACTGTGTACCATTGGTGAAAAATGTCTCCATTTATTTCCCATTTGCCCTTCAGGGTCACAACACCCTCCTGATCATTGTCAAAATATCTTCTTAAATGAACCACTACAACCTCTGCTTGCAGAACCCATCCTTGCATAGTGTATCCAACTTCTTCGAAAATACCGAAGAGTGGGCAGTACGTTCCAAGATGGCTGGGGGCTACCTGAAGAGTACTGAGTCCTACACATGTATATAGTGTGATTTCCCCTCCATAATGCTATCCACAGTGGAGTTCAATGTATGAATTAGACATAGGAAGAGATTGACAACTTATCAAACAGAGCAACCATAACAACAATACTGAAATAAAAGTCAAGTGAATGGGTTTCATTCTCAAAATTATCTTTCAGGGTTGCATTCCTTTCTCTCCTTGTGTGACGTGATGGAATGTCCATGGGATGAGATGGAGTAAGCTGAATGATATAGACTAATGTGGGCTTATGCTAACTAACATGTGCAGATACCCTAAGGCAGTACAGTGTGAGTGGCAGCTGGTCTGATTCTAACACTGCTGTAGGACTACATGGTAGGTGATGGATACAGTGCAGGTCTGGGACAAATGCAAATTTCACATCTGTGAGGAAAGAACTGGGGTAACAGGAGGTTTCTTTACACTACTCACAACAGCATGTAATATATGTGGCTTAAAATGAATGAAATCTTTGCTTCAGAAACTTTCCATATATTCAGACTATAGTGGGATACAGGAAACTGACACTAGGTAGGCTAGAACTGCAATGGGGGTGGGGATAGCGGTGGGGAACAAACTGTCACCCCACTTTATTTCACTCCTTGACATACTCTCTTCACTGTCTTCACTGACTTCAATGATTTCAAGTGGAGACAGTCATTTGCTCCTTCTGAGAAATTTGGATATGAATTTGGAATATGAAATATTTCTGGAAGCAGCCAAAAATGTTTTCCTCTTTTCAGGCCTCTGGGGATGCCCTGCTTTTTGCCATGACTGGACCTTGTTTTCTTCAATGTAGAATGCTGGGTGCCTGTGTGCAGAGATTAGTGAGAGAGAACTCTCAGGAATTACTCCTGCAGGGAGGGAAGGAAACAGCAGTGAGCAGAGAGAGACTTGGAATTGAAGTGCTATGGTATATTATGCATTGGTCCTCAGGCTGGAACTGGGGTACCATCCACAGGAAGCCTTCCTTGAAACTCCAGGTCAAGGCCCTTATACCTCTATATTATTCAGGCCTCAGGAGCAGACTGCCATCAAATAGCAGTAGAAACCTTGGGAAAGATGCCTTTCTATTCATGGGCAACTGGTGGGTAGAATCTGAGCTCTGCGTAGTCAGTAGCCAATATCCTGCTCAATGAGCATAGCCCTGTCTCTAGGAATAATGGGAATCATGTCCTACTAGCTATGGATCTGTCCAGCAGTTCCTTTTTGTTATTGCAGTTTGGTCCCTGCTTGAAGGACAAAAGAGTAGCTGAGAGAAATATAAAGTTAAGTCAGGCCCTAGGCTCCAATCTGCCTGTCTCATGAACAACATTCCTTAACAACATTGGAATTAAAGTTTATCTGTTACTCTTGTCACTCCCATCCCCATTCCAGAGCAAGAACATGAACCTTTATGACCAGGAACATGTACCTGCTGCTGCCTGGTCAGAGCTTCTGCTCGACAGTGGCTGTGACTGTTAGTTTCTGTTTATAATAATGAAGTATGGAAGGATGCCAGATGACTCTTTCCTTCTTGTAGTCTCCAATGTGGGAAGAATAGATAATAAATATCAACACCTTCTACAGTGATGGTCATGTTGTTTTACCCTGGATCCTCAGCAAAACAGGCATCCAGGACAAGGAATTGTGTTAGACAGTAGAGGCAAGGCCACCTTGAGGGTGAGTTAACTAGCTGATCACCACCATGGGCACAGAGGTTCCATGCCTGGGATTCCTGTCAGGATAAGAAGAGAGAAAATTTCATCAGATGTTCCCCAGCCTACATTGATCAAGCACAACTCCTTGAGGAATTGTCTCTCTTCCTGTTTCAGGTCTACATGCATGATGTGTATGAGTTATGAAGAAGGCTCTTGCATGGGTCTTATGTAAATGTGACAGCCCAGAGTAGAGAGCAATGCAGGTA
>JANHMN010000020.1:19756281-19786691 GCA_030674055.1 Rhabdomys pumilio
TGTTGTAGTAAAAATTAACTGGTGGTTTCTACCCCACCTTACATCATTCAGTTCCCAAAGAAAAGACACAAAAAATTTATATTTATAATAAGCCTTAAAAGCACTAGATCTGGGCAGATATCAGCCCTCTATGCTATTTTGTCTACTTCCCTGTCAATAACCCTCAGATACAACTTGCCATGTTTCTAGTAGGTCACTCCTTTCCAAACGGCTGGCCCTCATGGCCATGTTCTCACTATCCATCTAACCATGGCATCTCCTTCCTTCCTCTTTCTCGACTGGTGTTCTCTGCCTCAGACCCCAAGCCCAGCAACTGAAAACTTGCCTACCTCTCTTCTGCCCAGCTACAAGCTGTCAACATATTTAATCAATGGTTTTAAATTAAGGAACAAAGTTACATAGCATCACTTGGTATGTGTGATGATTTCCTCATTACCAAGGATCTCCTCATTGAGGGCAGCCAGAACTTGGGGACCAGTATTTACCATTCAAATAAATGGCAACAGACCAAACCTCAAGACACTATTAATAATGAAAGGCAGAAAAAAAATAATAATTTTTTAATTTATTTATTTATTTGTTTATTTGTTTGTTTATTTATTTTAGCTTAAGCCCCAGTGGACCACTTTTCATGAAGGTTGCCCTGACTTCTCTTCTGCATTCCCACTGAACAACACAAGATGGCACCCTATGAAAACCTGTTGATCTTGGATGTAGTGATACACTGGGAAGAAGAACTAAGGTCTGTTGACTCTTCTAACAAGATTATCCTCAGAATCCTATGAGGTTTAGTTTTAAACAACGTCAAGAAAGATCTCTAGCTGGGCAGTGCTGGTCAAGTTATTTCTTCCTTCTGAACTTCAGTCTCTCCTGAAAAGTGATATATAGGTTGTAAATCTCTTTCCAGAAAATTCATCCTCCTTCTGGTTTGTTCCTGGGTCCTAGCTTGTTGCTTCTCCCTGCATGCGACTCTTGGCACCCACTGTCTAAGCTGTTCAGTACCAAAGGGAGGAACACAAGTATCTCTTCATAGTATTTCATACATACCAGGATGGCTATGGGAGGAGACGCTTTATGCACTTGGGACCATTGCCTCGAGCCCTTACACTTCCTCCTTCCTCTATAGTTTCCAAGTGTGGCAGAGTAGAATAGTAACAGTGAAACGATATAATTTACCACTCATCATTAATTCTTCACATCTAAACTAAGATCTTCATGTGAAACTCAGTTCTAAGGATAGAAATTTGCCTTCATTGGGAGGCTTGGTCAACTGTGTTTAGGATGTCTGCTTTATGTCCAACCCCTGCTTCTTAAAAAATATGCAATAGCTAAAGTGGCATAAAAAAATGGGATGTGTGAAGAAAGGGTTCTGGAAACACCTGAAAATTGTTTAATGTTGGAGACATATAGCTGTTAAATCTACCTAAATCTAGAGCAGGTGCCTGAGGTGACAAAGGAAGGGGGTTTCCTTTGGAAGTTACCCTTCACTAGATAGATAAATATCTCCCAAGTGTATCAGAAAGCAAAGGCTTTATGAGTAACTATACCACCCAAGAGCAAAAGTATTCTAAAAAAACAAAAAAATAACTTATTTCCTTCCCTTTGGCTGTCAGATCATTAAAACAATGGTTCCCTATAAACTGGAATTTCTTCTGGGATATCATGGCAGGAAAAAAACATATGGCTGAGGACCCTATTCTAGCCAGAGGGGAATGCTACTTTTTGAGACTTAACTCTCCATCTCATTTTTTTTTCAAGCACTAGCTTGGATGAAGGCTTCATCACTCTTGGCCAGCTACATCTTCCTGAGCAGAATTTTAGTAATAACTGGATATAAAGCCTTCAGACTGTGAATTTAAAGGAAATAGGAGCACATGGTTTTACAAGTATTGAAAATCCTTGGGACAAGTATAAGAATGTGGTGAACCTACAGGAGATTACAACTCAAGTGGGAATTATTTCTTTTTTTAACATGAGGTGAATTTCAAACTATCTTGCTAATGAAGATGTCTCAGTAGTAAGGTTTTAAAAGAAAGGATTTGGTGTCTTATGCTATGTTTTGAGCATAGCATTTAGAAGAGAATTCTAAGAGAAGTCCTACCCAGTCCATACAGAATTGCAATTCCAGCTGCAGTTTGGATCTATCCACCAATAGAAGAGAGCAGGGGGATCAAATGCAGAAAACACCGACAGCTTACTTACATAAAAGCTGGCACATTGCATCTCTCATCATGATGTTCCACAGTGAACAGTGTTGGTTTTTTCAAGGTTGCTCAATCTTTCAAGATTTTTCTCAGTAGAGCCAAAGCTTATTCCTCCAATGCACTGATTTTGAATCTGTTATATTTGATTTGATGTGGTTACACAGCAATGACAAAAGAATTTACTGGAAGGACTCTGAGATCAGTTTCATCACCTAAATATGTGATGGAACACTGAACCTAAGACCAGTAGACCTCTAGAAGTCCTGACAGCAATCTCTTTTCATTTCTGCAGATGAACTTTATTTAATTATTGAATACTTATTTATTATTTTTGTTTTATGCATATGAGTGGTTTGCCTGCATATATGTATGTGTACTGTGTGTGTGTGTCATATGCCTGTGGAGGCCAAAAAAAAAGGGGAGGGGGTGGCAGATCCCCTGGAACTGATTTTAAGGATTTCTATGTGGCACCACATAGATACTGGGAACCAAATTAGGATCTTCGACAAGAATAGCAAGTGCTCTTAACCACTGTGCTATCTTCCTAGCCCTGGACTTTATTCACCTTTACCAGCTTGACAGATTGAGAAACACAGGTACTAACAGCTCTTGATCATTATTGTGGTATTTATATGATGGTGAGGACTGAGTTTTTTTTCTGCTTTATTTCTTAGTATACTTCATGTTGAGACAATAGAGAAAAAAATGTTATTTGACTCATAATTCTAATAGCTAGAATGTCTACATAGTATTGCGCTGCCTGATATCCTTGGAAGAGTGCTCTGACCAATACATTCACAGAAGATCAGAAAGGGTACCAGGCATGTGGAAAAGATGTACACATACAGGGCAGGTATGTCCATTTCTAACTACACAATTCATCAGGAATTAATGTACTCCTGCCAGGTCATGCCCACTCTTTTTCTATAGTATTACTCCATTTCTGAGGTAGAACCTGTCATGATGTAATTATTTTCCATAGGTTCTCAACTCTAGCATGCTGGAGACCAAGCTTCCATCCCATAAATCCTGAGAAATAACTCACAGATAAATATTGAAGGGAGATTCTCACAGAGTCATATTCTCCATATATAGCCTGGTTAAGTATAAACACAGAATTGTGGAGTTTTGTGGCATATCTGGTATTTCTAAGATACAGCAAGCAGGAGGTTAGCTTATGCTACTGTCAACATCAACAAACATTAACTGAGAACTTACCTAAAGTTTAGTAGCTTTGATCCATAAGCCAGAAAGTGGGTCAAGTTTGGAACTGTCGTGTGTTGTTAAATTGTAGAGCCTGAGAATTCTGAAGTGTCAGCAGAGTACACAGTACTCCTGGTGTCAATCCTCCAGTAGGTTAACAGTCAAGAGGCTCTGAAAGTACAAATGCTGGGCCTCTGTCTGCTATGGTTGCTCTCCATGTTCCCAATGTATTTGAGCCACAAACTTCAGCTAAATGCTATCCCAAGAGGTACAATCTTAGGTTCTCTAAGAAAGATGAAAGAATCTGGGCAGTCCACAATGCAGTTAAGTGCTGCCAGCTAAGGTCCCCCTGCACATACACACACACACACACACACACACACACACACACACAGAGAGAGAGAGAGAGAGAGAGAGAGAGAGAGAGAGAGAGAGAAGTAAAGTAAAACTCCCACTGGAAAGGCAGCTCATGCAAACATCAGACACTTTTCCAGTACAGACTCAGTAACAACACAAAATAAGGTGAATAAAGTATTACACCCAAATATTAATAAAAAAAGAAAATAAATCAGTATAGCCCCAATGTCCAAGAGTTCTGAGCTATAATCAATAGACAAAAGCCAAATTCATAGAAGGGGGAAAAGAACTGAGATAAACATGAAGTCATAGAGAACTTGTTTAAGAAAATTATAACAGGATATTTCCTAAATATTAAACATAAAAATAGTCATTCAAACAAAGAGCCTTCTAGATTACCAAATGACATAGTCAGAGTAGTTACCTGTGTATGTATTTCCATGTGTATGTACTTATAAGACCAGAGACATATTAGAGTCAATATATCAAAAATACAGAGCCAAAGAAGAGTATTGAAGTATTTAAGAGTAAACCACTAACTCATTACAAAGGTAGAAACATCTAAACAATATTGGCAACATTCAAAGGCAGGAAATCATGACATGATGTATTTCAAGCCCTGAAAGGAAATCACTGCCGATCTAGATTTTTACATCAAGTCCAAGGGGATAAAGACTTTCACATAAAACCAGATACACTGAAACTAATAGAAGAGAAGGTGGGGAAGAGCCTCAAATACTTGTGCACAGAGGAAAATTTCCTGAACAGAACACCAATGGCTTATGCTCTAAGATCAAGAATTAACAAATGGAACCTCATAAAATTGCAAAGCTTCTGTAAAGCAAAGGACACTGTCAATAGGAAAACAGCAACCAACAGATTGGGGAAATATTTTTATCAATCCTACATCTGATAGAGGGCTAATATGCTATATATACAAAGAACTCAAGACATTAGACTCCAGACAACCAAATGACCCTATTAAAAGGCGGGGTACAAGATAACTTTTTTTTCTCTAGAGGGCTGACATTTTTTAAAAGATGTTGGTTCTAACAACTTCCCCCCCCCCCTTTTTTTTAAGTTGGTTATAATATTTGCATTTCAACCTGTCTGCTCCTGACAGCTTCCTGTCTTGGATTCTAAGAAGAAACTGAGCATCTTTGGAGTTACTCCAGTGGCAGGGAGACAATCACTAGGCAAGAATTGCCTCTTTCCATCTACAGACAAGTTACTGGCCAGAAAAGGACACACTTGCAGATTAGTCGACTGATTATATCTGCCTAGACAGAGTAATCAGCCCTTAATAATTCTGCACCACTAAGGTCTGTCAGAAGATTCTGGGACAGAAGGCTGAAGATTTGATGCTCCAACGTTCGTTAGTATAGGGGCTGTCCAGGTATTAAGTGGTCTCTATAAATTGGCTAATTTTTAGAAGCTATGCTTAACTGAAAAAAATTCCCATAATTTCAGTTAACTAAGTCAGTCTGGATTTCTGACGGGGTTGAAAACCTATAGTCTCATAGCCAATTCTGACTATTTACTTTGAGAGAAAGGATCTGAGTGGATGGTTTTTAGCTGCCATTCATTCTAAAGCCAAGGGGGAAAAAAGTCAGGTTCAAAACTAAGTGTCATTAGGAGAGATGACAGAGGTTCTGGTTAGTCAACAAAATGATGGACTGGTTATCAGGACTATCTTGCACCTCACTGGAACAAATAGGAATAATTATGCTCTTATTGTATTATGAGAGAAAAGGTTTTTTTTTAACAGGAAGGGTGATATGTAGGAGGAGCTAAGGGGGCTGAGAGGAAGAGAAGGAGAGGAGAAGAAGAAGAAGGGGAGGAGAAGCTAGATGATGAGAGAGAGAAAGAGTGAGAAAGAGAGGGGGTGGAATGGAGACAGATGTTCATGTGTCTCCACTAGTCAAAGATAGTTGATATATCTAGGTTGGGTATTGGGTTACACTTCTGATTGAGCATTACCAAACTTATAAAGCCTTTGATTAACAGTTTAAAAAAATGTATAAAAGCAAGAAGGAAAGGGGGGCATGCGATAGGGATTTTTTACGGAGGGGGAATGGGGAAAGGGAATGGCATCTGAAATGTAAGTAAAATATCCAATAAAAAGAAAAAAAAGATGGGGTACAGAGCTAAACAAAGAATTCTCAGCTGAGGAAACTCCAATGGCCAAGAAGCACCTAAAGAAATGTTCAACATCCTTAGTCATCGGGGAAATGCAAACCAAAACAACCTTGAGATTCTACTTCACACCAGTTAGAATGGCCAACACAAAAAACTCAGGTGATAGAAGATGCTGGTGAGAATGTACAGAAAGAGAAACACTCCTCCATTGTTGGTGGGGTTGCAAGCTGGTACAACCACTCTGGAAATCAGTTTGGCAGTTCCTCAGAAAATTAGACATAGCAGACTGCTCCACCTGGATATTCATCCCTTGTGCAGTCACCAAAGGCAGAGGCTGATGTGGATGCCAGGAAGTGCAGGCTGACAGGAGCCTAATATAGCTGTCTCCTTAGAGGTCTGTCAGAGCCTAACATATACAGAGGTGGATGCTCACAACTAACTATTGAACTGATCATGGAGTTCCCAATGGAGGAGTTAGAAGACTGAAGGAGCTGAAGGAGTTTGTGGCCCCATTAGGAGAGCAACAATACCAACTAACCAGAGCTCCCAGGGTCCAAACCACCAGCCTGGGAGCACATAGGGAGAGACCCATGGCTCCAGCTGTATATGTAGGGGGGTGGCCTTGTAGGGCATAGGTGGGAGAGGAGGTCCTTGGTCCCTTGAAGGCTGGACACCCCAGTGTGGAGGAATTTGAGGGCGGGGAGGTGGGAGTGGGTGGGTGGGTGGGGGCAAATCCTGATAGAAGCTGGAGGAAAGGGGATAGGATAGGGGGGTTCTGGGTGCAGGGGAATAAGGAAAAGGGATAACATCTGAAATGTAAATAAAATATCCAATAAAAAAAAAGTTGATTGAATGGTTTGGCTTGGAGTTCTGCCCCATCCATCCATCGATCCATCTATCCATCCATCCATCCATCCATCCATCCATCCATCCATCATCCATCCATCCATCTCAATGTATAGTCTCTTTCTCTGTGTGTAGGTATATTTGTATATGTGTAAGGATGCATGGATACTTGCAGATTTGACTGTGACATACAGTTTAGCCCAGCCAGAGTATAGGTCTATGAATGCATGAATGTACATGTGTCTATGCATATTTTTGCTTGTATAAGACATCTTAATTCTTTTCCCTTCTTTCCTCTATGACTCACAATGAGTTTTAACCAGTGTAGTCAGAAAGGCTTCTGGCTGATTCACCAGAGAAAGGAGCACTAGCAATAAACCCTTTTACTTAGTTCCCCACTGTTTTACTTTGAGGTGCGAAACCCCAGAGACTACAGTTTCTGCCCTCAGAAGGATTGGGCCAGGTCAGCTACCACTGCAAGGTAACTTGGATTTAAGCAGGTAAAGGTTTATTTTAGAAAAGGCAACCGTAAATACCCAAGAGACCAAGTCTTGTCCCACAGAAGCTCTTCCCCCTTGGCTTATCTCAAGAGAGAAGCAAAGAGCAGCTGGGGCCCCCAGCACGTGTGTGTGTGTGTGTGTGTGTGTGTGTGTGTGTGTGTGTGTGTGTACGCGCGCGCGCACGTGTGTGTGTTTGTGTGTGTGTGTTTGTGTGTGTTGTAAATATATATATATATATACATATATATGCGCATATATATGTGCATAAATATATATATATATGTATTTATGTTTTTAGACTGAGTTGTATTTACTAGTTACAAAGCACATAGACCATATGAGTATGTTAAGATGGATTCCAAGGGGTTCCTTCTGGTCTGGGCCCAAGTACTGAGCAGATCCCAGGCAGCAACTCTGCCCCAAATCTCACAGAACCCAGAGGAAGCAGGCCTCCCAAGAGCCCTAACCCTGGCAGTATCTTAGGTAACAAGAAAGCAACACCAGCCCCAAACAGGGAGTAACTGGGGCCCACTAGGACCCAGGAAGTCACTCCTGGCCTGGAGCACTGAATCCTTCCTGTCTGTGCCTGAGCACTGAGCAGATCTTGGGCCTCAGCTCTAACCCCAGTAGTAACACCCACCCCACACAGTTCTGATACAACCAAAATAATAAGAGAGACAGGCTTCAGTCAGAGACATGGCAGGTAGCACTAAGGAGATCCAGATGCCAAAAGCGCAAGAACATAAGCATCAGCAACCCAGGGTACTTGGCATCATTAGAACCTAGTTCTCCCACACAAGAAAGTCCTGAATTCCCCATATCACTAGGAAAGCAAGATTCGGATTTAAAATCACTTCTAATGATGATGAAAGAGGACTTTAAGAAGGACATAAATAACACTCTCAAAGAATTTGAGGAGAACACAGCTAAACAGGTAGAAGCCCTTAAAGAGGAAGCACAAAAATCCCTTAAAGAATTACAAGAGAACACAACCAAACAGGTGAAGGAATTGAACAAAACCATCCAGGATATAAAAATGAAAGTAGAAACAATAAAGAAATCACAAAGGAAGACTACCCTGGAGATAAAAAAACCTAGGAAAGAAATCAGGAGTCACAGATGCAAGCATCACCAACAGAATACAAAAGATAGAAGAGAGAATCTCAGGTGCAGAAGATATCATAGAAAATATTGACACAACTGTCAAAGAAAATGAAAAATGCAAAAGTTCTTAACACAAAATATCCAGGAAATCCAGGACACAATGAGAAGACCAAACCTAAGGTCAATAGGTATAGATGAGAATGAAGATTCCCAACTTAAAGGGCCAATAAATATCTTCAACAAAATTATAGAAGAAAACGTCCTTAATCTAAAGAGCAAGATGCCCATAAACATATGAGAAGCCTATAGAATGCCAAATAGACTAGACCAGAAAAGAAATACCTCCTGTCACATAATAATCAAAACACCAAGTGCACAAAACAAAGAAAGAATATGAAATGCAGTAAGGAACAAAGGCCAAGTAACATATAAAGGCAGACCTATCAGAATTACACCAGACTTCTCACCAGATACTATAAAAGCTAGAAGACGCCGGACAAATGTCATACAGACCCTAAGAGATCACAAATGCCAGCTCAGACTACTATACCCAACAAAACTCTCAATTATCATAGATGGAGAGACCAAGATATTCCACAACAAAACCAAATTTACACAATATCTTTCCACAAACCCAGCATTACAAAGGATATTAGCGGGAAAGCTCCAATACAAGGAGGGAAATTATACCCTAGAAAGAGCAAGAAAGTAATCTTCTTCCAACAAATCCAAAAGAAAATAGCCACACAAAGATAATTCCACCACTAATAACAAAAATAACAGGAAGCAACAATCACTGTTCCTTCATATCTCAACATCAATGGACTCAATTCCCCAATTAAAAGACATAGGATAATTGACTGGATACGTAAACAGGACCCAGCATTTTAGTGCATACAGGAAACCCACCTCAGTGACAAAGACAGACTCTACCTTAGAGTAAAAGGCTGGAAAACAATTTTTCAAGCAAATGGTCCTAAGAAACAAGCTGGAGTAGCCATTCTAAAATCTCCATCCTAAGAACACAAAGGAAGGGACTCATGGCTTCACCTGTAGTTAGTAAGGGTGGTCTTGACAGGCTTCAGTGGAAGCGGACAGCCTTGGTGCCTGGAAGTTTGGATTCCCTAGTGTTGGGGAATTTGAGATCAGGGAGGCAGGAATGGGAGGATGGTGGGAGCACACCCTCACAGAAACTCCCAGAATAATATGGATTAGACATGAGAGAGGCAGGCCGCCAGAAGACTACATTCCAGAAGTCAAACAAAAAATTATCTTGATATTAAATTTGTTTTGAGATTTGTGTATTGCAGAATACACAGCCTTGGTGTATCTACTCATCAAGCAAGCTGAGCAGACATGCTCAAACCCCTGATGTTCTGGAATTCCAGCTGGATACAGTGAAGACACAGTGTCAGAGACTTATCAATTTACTCTTCCCCCTGCCCCTCTTCTAATATCTCAATGCCCATAATCAGCATGAAGAAGTTAATGAAGAGTTGGTGCCCCTATTCCCTGGGCTTGGGAACTGAGGTGGTAAAGTTGGGCTGTCTTTCAAGGGGAAAGTAGTGGTTTTGTTGGAACAGGGAGGATTAGCTAGGATTTATTGCATAGCCATAACCTATTGGTAGAAATATGTATAATTGTTATTAAGATGAAGTTATAATTTCTTAAATGGTACAAAATTTACTTTGATTTCAAATTTAAAGTTTTCATTGGTATGAGCTTCTTAATATAAAAGTGAGGTGAATATTGTTATTCTCATAGACATTGTGCCTATATAACACATTTAGGAATACAAGGCTTAGACCCAGGCCTTCTTTAACTTTTCTAACTAATTTGAGATGGTTAGCCTGTGAGTTAAGGGCTTATAGCAAATTCATGGCTCTGAATTTATTGTTAGAGAGTTTTTTATATTTTATTTAGAAATAGCTGAGAGGAGTTAACAAACAACAGTCCAGATTGCCTTACATGGGTAGTTGGTTTTCAAAACATCAGAAGTCCACAGAATTGACGTTAACAACATTAATGTATTAATGTTCATTTTGATTAGAGACCTGTCTGCTCCTGACAGTTTCCTGTCTTGGATTCTAATTAGAAATTGAGCATCTTTGGAGTTACTCCAGTTGTGGTGAGACAGCCACTAGGCAAGAATTGCCTCTTTTCATCAACAGACAAATCACTGTCCAGAAAAGGACACACTTGTGGAATAGTCGATCGATTATATCTGCCAAGTCAGAGTAATTAGCCCTTAATAATTCTGCATCACTAGGTCTGTCAGATGATCCTGGGCAAGAAGGCTGAAGATCAGATGCTCCAACGTTTTGTAGTATAGGGACTGTCCAGGTGTTCAGCGGTCTCTATAAATTGGCTAAGTTTTAGAAGCTATGCTTGGTGCTTCCCATAATCTCAGTTAACTCAGTCATTCTGGATTTCTGACGGGGTTGAAGACTTATAGTCTCATAGCCAATCCCAGCTATTCACTCGTGAGAAAAGATTTGAGAAGATGGTTTTCAGCTGACATTCATTTCAAAGCCAAGAAAAAAAGCCAGGTTTAAAACTAAGTCTTTTAGTTAGGAGGAATGACAGAGGTTCTGGTTAGTCAACAAAATGATGGACTGGGTATTAGGTCTATATTGTACCTTACTGACCCAAATTGGTAAAGTTATGCTCTAATTGTATTTTAAGAGAAAAGTTTTATTTTAACAGGAAGGGTGATATGTAGGAGGAGCTAAGATGGGAGGAGTAAGGAGAGGAAGGGGAGGAGGAGAAGGAGAGGAGAAGCTAGGTGACGAGAGGGTGGGGAGACATGGAGGCTGATGTTCTCCTGTCTCTGCCAGTCAAAGATAGTTGATATATCTAGGTTGGGTATTGGGTTACACTTCTGATTATATGGGCATCTTGTTATTGAGCATTACCAAACTTATAAAGCCTTTGATTAACATTTAAAAATTGTATAAAAAGGAAAAGGAGGGATGGGATAGGGGTTTGCTAGGGAGGGGAAATGGGAAAAGAAGATGGCATCTGAAATATAAACATATCCAATAAAAAATTTTAAAAATGATGGATTCCAAGGAGTGTGTAAAATGATAAACACATTAAAACTACATATAACTTCACCATTAAATCATAGGTGAGCACACTGGATTTGTCAGACTTGAGAAGGCTTCCTATGTGGACAGAGTGTTCTCTTTGCCTGAACAGTTAGGACAATGGTGTGAGCTTCTAGATCAGCCTAGGTGTTGAGTGTTACTGTGATTTCTTGAGGCTCAACTGCAATCCTAAACTGAGCTTTTATAAAATTCCTATTGTGACAGAGACCTGGGATAATGGAGGCACAGAAGAATCAATGTGGGGACCTTAGTAAGAACTCACAGCTTTGAGGATATGAAACCTGAAGAGGCCAGGAACCCCCCGTAGCCCAGCAGGAACCTCAGAGGAGCAGTAGGGACACCAACTGTCCTAGATTGGGTTTTAAAGCTATGAACAGACACCAAGATCAAGAAAACACTTATCAAACCATTTAGTTGTGGCAGCTTACAGGTTAGAGGTTCACTCTGTTATAAAGGAAGCATGGCAGTGTCCAGGCAGCCATGAGGATCGAAAGCTGAAGGCAGCTAGGAGAAGACTGGCTTTCAGCCAGCCAGAAACCCGCCCCCATGGAGACATACTTCCTCCAACAAGGCCACACCTACTCCAAGGCTACACTTTCTATTAGTGCTACTCTCTGTGCCAAGCATCTTCAATCCACCATACCATCCCACTCATAAAGCTTTCAATTCAAATTTATCCTGTCTACAAGAAATGGAGGGATGGAGTATGGAGCTGAGACTGAGAGAATGGCCAACAAATCATTCCAACTTGAGACCTATCCCATGGACAATCACCAATCACTGATACTATTAATGATATGGTTATGACAGCAGACAGGAGATTAGGAGGCTGTCCTCTGAGAGTTTTTCCTATATTTTAGATATTAACTCTCTACTGAATGTAAAGTTGGTGAAAATCTTTTCCTATTCTCCAGGCTGCCATTTTATTTTATTGATGGTATATTTTTCCCTACAGAAGCTTTTCAGTTTCATGAGGGCCCATTTATTAGTTGCTTGAGTGCCTGCTCTACTGGTGTTATGTTCAAAAAGTTGTCTTCTATGCCAATGAGTTCAAGCCTATCCCCCATTTTCTCTTCTATCAGGTACAATGTATCTTATTTTATGAAAAACTCAAGAAACTAGTCATCAACAAACTAAATAGTTGCATTATAAAATGGAGTACGCATATAAACAGAGAATTCTCAATAGAGGAATCACAAATGGCTGAGAAACACTTAAATGTTCAGCATCCTCAGCCATCAGAGAAGTGCAAATCAAAATTCTTTGAGATTCAATCTTATACCTGTCAGAATGATTAAGATCCATAACATCAGTGACAGCTTATGCTGGTGAGTAGGGGAACAATCCTCTATCTGTGACAGGTGTAAAAACTTGTGCAAGCACTATGGAAATCAGTATGGTAGTTCCTTAAAAAACTGGAAACTGATATCTCTCAAGACCCAGATATACGACTCTTGGACATATACCCAAAGGACACACTATAACTAGGAGAACACTTGCTCAGCTATGTTCAAAGTGGCTTTATTCATAATAGCCCAAAACTAGAATCAATATCAAATTTCCCTCAAATGAAAAACTGGATAAATTAAATGTGGTACTTTTACACAATGGAATATTACACAGCTATTTTTTAAATGTCATGAAATATGTAGGGAAATAGATGGAAATAGAAAAAAAGACACCCTGAATGAGGTAACACAGACCAAGAAAGACTAGCATGGTGTACACTCACTTATAAGTAGAATTTACCTAATAAGTAAATGATAATTATGTTACAGTCCACCAACCCAGACAGCCTAATTAAAAAGGAGGGGAGGGTTCTACCAGGGACAAATATATATCACTGACAAGAGGAAATAGGATGAATTTTAGGGTAGACTGGGGTAGGTAGGAATGGGAACACGAGAGATCAAGTTCTTAGGGAGGACTGGAGGGAGAGTGTATGGGAGAGACAACCAGAATTGGATGACTTTTGGAGCCAATTTCACTGTAGAAATCTAGTGAAATGGAAAATTCCTGGAATCTACAAAGGTGACCCTAGAGTCCACTCCCAGTAATGGAGTATACAGAGCCTGAACCACCCATATTCTATAACCAGGCAACTAATAGTGGTAGGATGGCAACATGGACGCAGCTACAGTCCTTAGACCTACAATCTATCCTGACTGAAAGATGTGCTGGGGCAATGGAGGAGAAGAACTTGTGGGAGTGGCCAATGAATGGCTGGTCTAATTCAAGAGGGAGCCCATGCCTGACAATGCCTGGATCATCAAGAACTGGAGTCTGGATAGCCAAGGACCTAGGGTAGGAAAAAAAGTCAATGGAATGATTCCTAGTGGTACTCTGCTATACTCATAGATGGGGCCTAGTTCAATAGTCATCAGAGACACTTTGCCTAGAAGCTGATTAGAGCCAATGTAGAGACTCACAGCCATACATTAGATGGAGAGAGAGCCCAAATTGAAGTACTCCATTAGGTCTCTCCTTTTGGAGCTAAAGGAACCCTATGGAAGAGGAGGAGGAAGAGGAGTGGGAGCCAGAGGAGTCAAGGACCCTAGGATAATACAGTCAACAGACACCATGACCAAGGCAAGTCTTATAAAAGACAACATTTAATTGGGGCTGGCTTACAGGTTCAGAGGTTCAATTCATTATCATCAAAGTGGGAGCATGGCAGCATTTAGGCAGCCATGGTGCAGGCACAGCTGAGGATTCTACATCTTCATCTGAAGGCTGCTAGTGGAAGACTGGCTTCCAGGCAGCTAGGATGAGGGTCTTAAAGCCCACATCTACAGTGACATACCTACTCCAACAGAGACACACCTTATAATAGTGCCACTCCCTGGACCAAGCATATACAAACAATCACAATATTTAATCACAATATTTAATCACAATAAAGAGAGGACACATTACCATAGAAATACTGAAAAAGCACCATCATACTGGATTACAGCTTCCTATGATCATGTGTAGACAGTGGAGAAGAAAGGCCTGAAAATGCAATGGGAAGTTCCAAGATGGTAGCTGTATATGAGGGAACTCTTGGCTACATCCAGGAAACTTACACATCCACCATCACAATCGAGAAACACGCCAACCCGACTAGTTGGCTTCTCTATATAGTGGTACAATACTGGGCAAGTGGTGAGGAGACTGTAATGATCACCTTCTTTCAAACACACAAGAAGAAATGCTCCTTTGGATCCAATCTCTTGGTTTCTTCTCCTTAACCAAGCATTGTTACAGACCCCTACAGCCCAGTTCTCATAGTTCTTCAAATCCAGCTCCCAGTAGTGTTTTCCAGTGGTGAAACTCTTTGCTCCCCAGGAGACACGATAGGACCCAGCTGAATCCAGAGATGTATTTTGATGGTGAGGTTTAAAACTGAATCTTCTGATATCAAAAAATAAGCTCATCTTGTAGTTGAATGTGATTAAATTTTGAAAGAAAATTCTCACTGTGGGAAGAGCCAACATTTTAGTTAAACCAATTATTTATGTTTGTCAGGTGAGAGAGGTCTCTAGAAATTTCCTGGGTTTTAAAAATGGAAAGGCTAAGTAAGGCTAGAAGGGCAGATATAGCCCAGACACATCAAAGTCAACAAGCTCCCACAAGAAACAGAGTAGGCACATAACAAAAATGTCTTTGAGAGCCTACAGAAGCTGCAGAGGTGGAAGCCGCAGCACAGAACAGCACAGTTCTGTCAGGAGATTTGAATTACACCTGGCAAACAGAAGCTGTGTGCAATGCAGTGAGGATGGCTACTAAGGCTGTGCCCCTGAGTCTCCATGAAAAGTCATTCCTAAGTCATAAGTCATGGTTGCTTTCATGTTAGTGTTTTGATTTTCATCCCACTAAGCAGATTTATACTCAAGATAAATTTGAGCATGCGTTAGAAGTTGATCCCTGGTAGCAACTGTCTGCCTTTAACTAAACCCCGGTTCCTCTGACACTCTTTCCCTGTGATATTACAATTCATGTTTAGATCTAGAAGAGTGATTCAGACTGCCTCGTGTCTTATCAACCTGTTTTATTTTTGTTGACTATTATATGTGGCTTTGTTTATTTGGTTATTTTATGGTCATTTCTGTAGGTTTTTTTGAGATAGCATTTCTTACTATATATCCTTGACTGGCATGGAACTCACTATGTCAACCTGCCTGGTCTCAAACTCTTGGGCAATCCTCCTGATTCCATGTCTTTAATGCTGGGGTTACAAGTGTGCTCCACTATATCTTGAGAATTTTTGATCTATGGGGTGTGGTACACTTTAAAAATTCAACTGATAGCTGTGCATGGTTGCACATGTCTTTAATGACAGCACTCAATAGCCAGAGGCAGGTGGCTCTCTGTGAGTCTGAGGCCAGCCTGGTTTGCAGAGCTAGTTCAGGACAGCCAGAGCTACAAAGAGAAATCATGTCTCCAAAATTAAAAAAATCAATTGCTAAAATATTTAATAGAAAATACACAAATATTTTAATTACTAGTTATACTTAATTTGTATTAAATTGTCCTGAATTAATCATTCAGTGTGTCTCAATGAACAAATGATACTATGTCTTTCAGCCTGAATCATGCACATCATTAAATTAGTATTCATTAATCTTTGTTTGTAAAATGACCATGTGACTAAATATGATTACAATATGGCAGAACTAGACACTTCTTTCTGGGGAGTTAAAATATTCATTGTGCAAAGGTTATCTCACTGTTGAAGGGTACCTCTGGTCATTACGTCAGTGCTGATACTCACCTTGGAAGAAGTTGAACCTTGCAGTCAGCTCAGTATTGGGATGGGCACTGAGTTTTGGTTTCATACCCTGCGGCATGCCCAGCTGCACTAACTCACTCCTGCAAGGAGAAGACATTGATTGGCCTGTGCTCAAGATATCACCCCAGTGATGAGGAGAAATCTTAACTCAGAGCTAAGTAAAAGGCTCAGGGGGTAAAACCCTTGCCAGACAACCTGACAACTGAAGTTCATTCTCAGGAACCTATGGTGTGAGGAGAGGACTGACTCTTGAGAGTTGTCCTCTGCCGTGAACACATGTGCACTCACATAGATATTCATTACAAGAGGCTGAAGAGATGGCTCAGCAGTTAAGAGCACTGACTGACTGCTCTTCTAGAGGTCCTGAGTTTGTTTTGTTTTTGTTTTTTTTTTTTGGTTTTTTGTTTTTTTTGTTTTGGTTTTCCGAGACAGGGTTTCTCTATGTAGCTCTGGCTGTCCTGGAACTCACTCTGTAGACCAGGCTGGCCTGGAACTCAGAAATCCGCCTGCCTCTGCCTCCCAAGTGCTGGGATTAAAGGTGTGCGCCACCACCGCTCAGCTCATCTGAACATTTTCACACAGCATTTTCTGATATTACAGAGACCCCATGATCAAGAAACAAGAGGGTAGTTTCCTCCTAGATGCTCTTTCTGAAGCCCTTCCTGCTACCAACCCCTTTCTCCATGCTTCCTGCCCCTTTCTTTAACCACCAGGAAAATACAGCCCATGGCCTCAATCATTAGGATTTTAAAACGACAAATTGCCGGGCAGTGGTGGCACACGCCTTTAATCCCAGCACTTGGGAGGCAGAGGCAAGCAGATTTCTGAGTTCGAGGCCAGCCTGGTCTACCAAGTGAGTTCCAGGACAGCCAAGGCTATATCGAGAAAACCTGTCTCAAAAAACAAAAAACAAAAAACAAAAAACAAAAAACAAACAAACAAAAAAAAAAAACCCGATAAATTTTAGCTCATGCCCATTACATACACTCCTTCATTCATAGGGACAAAGAAAAGACACTGCCTGATATAGGAGGCCAGGAGTCATAGCCGTGAAAACAATTCCAAGCACATCATCCATAAACAATTAAGGATTTTCTATATAAAGTGCATTTGTACTTTGCTAAGAGGGCTTGTTCAGTTTTGTACCAGAGATCAGGGTATCCTGGCTTACACTGAGAACTGAACTCACCTTCTGAACATGTCATCCAGATCCTGCAAACAAAACAAGAAAAGCTTAGATATCTGAAGTAACAGCACACATGTGGTTTTCTATATATATACATAAAGGTTTATATATAAAGACAATTGTCAGGCACTGCACCAATTCACCCTGCAAATTTATTTTCATGTCCCAGGGTTATGCCAATGGAGTGGATTAGCACAATGGAATTCTTAATGAAATCAGACCTTGAGAATAATATTTGAGAAGCATATAGGTAGGAGTTGTACACTGCTTTGTAACACCCAGCTGTCTGCAAAGAGGACTTTTTTGATCTTGTACACAAGACCACAAGACATAGAAATACTTTCATTAAGTGTATACTTCAAAACTGAGACCTAACCCCTACATGGTGCTTCTTGTCTGTAACTCTAGAATTTGGGGCTTAGGTCTCAGGAATCCTGTGAGTCCGAGGCCATTGTGCACCGCAAATGAAGAACATATATCAAATGGCCCTCTTCCCAAAGAACTCTCAAAAACACAGCTTTGAAACACAACAAACAAATGGTAGACTACTTTAAAATTATGGGTAATATCCAAATAGAGGGAAAACAGAGTGTTTGGTAGCAGGAATCACTCAATTTGGGGTTCCAAAGAAGCAAAGTAACAAAACACAAAAAATAAGGTGATATTCAATGAGGAATCTACTACACAATGTCAACAAGCTTGCTCTTTTTAGGTTATTACAGAAATTATCTCTCCAGATTTTTCTTATAAAGCAAATCTTCTGCTAAAAAGTACAGGAGATCTAGAAAAGGATCTCAGCCATAAGAATCACAGGTGTGGGCCTCAGATAATAAAGCTGTTTCATGCAATCCTCCATGTTCACCTGCAGCAGCAGCACCTCATATGGCTTCTGGGACACGGTCATCAGATCCTGATACGCTTCTATTAGTTGACTCTTCTTGTGGGCCATCATGGCTTCACTTTTCCTGAGCTCCTCTAAAATAGTATTGCCTTGATTTTTCATACACGTTATATGTTGATTTTCTTCTTCATCGAGGTCTGGATGTAGTTTCCTATACACCGTTCTGATCATTTGCTCCCGTAGGGTCACATAGTACTGAAGGAAAAGCGAAATTCTAGATCACATTCAGAGAGTATTTGATTTCCTCCACTGAATCCCTCTATGTTTAAATTCACTGACAAGATCCCATCAGGGTGCTGTACACACTGATTTACGGTCCCCACTTTTCAGAAAATGTAAATTCTTTGACTTTATGCCTTTATTCTTTAGTAATAGCTGAAGCAAACAAACCCATCCTTTTCTCTTAACATTTTCATCTATCAAATGAGATCCTGAGATATCTGAAAAAAAGGTTTGGATTGATAATTAAATGTTGGCTCAAAAATGCAATTCTGCACATACTAATTGAAATTCCAAGTGGAGTCATGAAGTCTGATGCACTGTACTGAACACTTAGAAAGTCACCCATTAACATCAAACTTTTCTGCCACAAAGCCAGGCCATTCTCTCTGTGTTCAAAATCATATTTTGCCCTTAGAATTTGAAGTTAACAGAAAAGGATTTCCTAGTATCAAATCCCATGCATGATCCTCAAATTGCGAATGACCAAGTTTGCAAAAATGTCTATCTATGGTTGATTTTACCCACCACCCATTGAGTGGTCATTCTCCTCTCTGCCTCTAGATTCTCCTGATATTCTTGGATCTTCTTCCATAAAGATTCCATTTGCTTCAGAATTTTCTCCTGTTTAAAAAAAAAAAAAACAATATCATCCTTGGATAAATAAGGAATTACCTGATGGACAGACTCTAGCACTGAACACAATTACTTTAGAGAGGGTAGAAGGATCACATTATTGTTTCCTTTTTACTTTTAGTAACTATGGAACTTTAGATTTCAGACAATAGAATTATAAAATACACTCACCCTGTCCTCAAGTTAACTGATGGACTGTAGTTGACTACAGTCTGGATAATTGCGATCTGATTGGGATACCCAGATGCTCCTAACCAGTTAACTACAATGTACTTTCGGTATTTCAGTCTGATGTCATGAGCAGATTTAAAGATGTGAATTTACGAATATGCTTTGCAATGACATGAACATAATGAATCATTAAACTAGAAATGATATTTACACTTATGCGTCTCTCAAGGGATGTTTGCATTTTATACTCATCCTTTCTTCATTTGCTGTTTTAAAAGTGCCAACAAGCAGAACACAGTGATTTCATCAGAATCAGGACAGGCATCTTCCTAAGGTCGGCTAGCTAACCGGCTTCCCTCTCTTCCCTCTCTCAAGCTCTCATCCTTTTTTCTTTTTTTCAGAAACATCACTTACGTTGTCTGCTATTAGGAGTTCTAATCCTGATGCTGGCCTCTGGACTTAAACTACTTAGACCTCCAATGGGCCTTTGACAAGGACATCAAACAGCTAGAGACTGACATCACTAATCTGAAGAAATCCCTCATTTCGCTGTTTGATGCGATCCCCAAAAATTCCAAAAGACTTTATTGGACCTGGTTTTCTCTTTTACAATAGAAAAGACCGTGTACAGCTCTAGACTGTGTACAGCCCTTAAAGAAGAAAGCTGCTTTTACATAGACAAAACAGGGATGATTAAAGAGAGCATAAAAAGGCCAGAGATGGTCTTGAGAAAAGACAGAGAGAGAAAGAGAAAAAGGAGAGCTGGTACAAGACTTGGTCTTCAACCTCTCCATGATTGTTAACCCTACTTTCTTCCATCTTGGGATTATTAATTGGGTTATTTTTGCTTATTTCCTTTGGTCCCTGGGCCTTAAATAGGCTGACTAACTTTGTGAAACAACAGATAGATAATCTGATAGCAAAATCTATTCAGATACATTATCATATGTTAGCTTTGGAGGACTCAAGATGAGGTTGTTTTCTCTATCCAGGGTGTTCCCCTCTCCAGGAAAAAGACATCAAGACGGGTATGGCCCTTATGCCTCACTGGACAATGACAGGAGGACTGGAGCCATTACAATGTACCCTTTAATTACTGGAGGTCAGGCCTCTGTCCCCACCTTGGCAAGATTAGAATCGCCACAGCCCTTCTATACTTGGAGAAGGGAGATGTCAGGGGCAGCCCTGCTTGTACACTGAAGGCCTAAAATCAGCCATAAGCCTAAATCAGCAATAGGCCTGACATATATGCCTGCTAACACAAAGACTTGGGTCTCTATGGAAAAACACTGAAACAGAGGGCTATACACTATTGTAAACAGGCAGCTTTTGTTGAAATCTACCAGCCTGAGTAGTCATAAACCTTGTAAATAGGCAGTCTTTGGCAGATAGTACCAAATTAGATTATGATAAGGGAATCATAGGAAGAGTCATAGTGACCTGACCCCTGAACCTTCACCCAGATGATATCCTGTTCTGAAAGATATCTATACTCCCTCTGAATATCTATGTTTCTTGTCATCCCCTTCCCCACATTCTGAATTTTTGTGTTTATAACTCCTGTGTTAAAAAGTAAAAATTATGATTTGATTAAAAAAAAAATTAACACACAGTATACCCCTGGTTCTGCTGACTTAGTTCCTGACAATCGATTTTCTTGTTCTCAGAAATACTTTGAATTATAAAACGTTATTGTGGTTTGTGTTAGTATGCTGGGTAAAATAATTTTTTATTGATTTTATTTTAAACTTCAAAGTTCGTAGTGAGTTAAAATGTCCTTCAACATGATTATAGGTCATATTTACTTTCATATTGTAAAATGCTAGTTAATCTGTTGAACATTTTAAAAAACTGGATTCCTTTTTGAGAATTTCATATATAAACACTGTATTTACCTAACTTTCCCCTTTCTCTCCTTCCTCCCACTCTTCCCAACCCCCCATACTTTTTAAATACATTTTATTATTTAATTATCATTTATATATGTATGTATATATGTATACATGTATAAGTATATATGTTTATACAAATATTGATAAAGTGTTTTAAATTTAAAAAAAGAAAAAAAAAAGAAATATCACTTACCATTTGCTCCCCAACAGCTACTTCACTGGGGCAGTGTCTGTGACCTCTGTGCTCCTGGGAGTCAGAACATAATTGACAGAGAAGGACCCTGTTCTCATCACAGAAGATCATCTTTCTCTCCTTGTGGATCACACACTTGTGCTCCTCAGAACTCAAATACTTCATGAACCTTTCTTTTCTGACAATGGATACCATTTTCTTCATAGTAATGTCAGTTCTGAACTCCCACTGGGATGGTTGCCTACACATGGGGCAGTGAGCAGGGATTTGGAAATTTTCTGAAAAAAGGAAGAGGCAGGCCCTGCAGAAGGTATGGCCACACCTTAAGAGGACTGGATCCATAAAGATGCCCAGGCAAATGAAACAGTTGTGTGTTTTATGGGAGGCTTGTAAAATGTCTGACTCCATTTTTCTGAGGGGAAAAAAAGCAGATTTATTATTACTGGAGCAGAGAGCAGCAAGAGATTGGACAAAATCTGATTCAACTTGTAGTTAAATTCTGATTATGGCAATTCAGGCTCTTTAGATTTTTATACTACCAAGAACTTTTCCTGACAGACATATGTGTGATGTGATGATGCTCTAGGTTGGACCATCTGCATTCCTCTTGGAGACTCCAACCCAAATTGGTACATTTTTTAAGGCCAGAGACATTCTTCTTCAGTGTTGTAGAGAGAAAAAAAAAACACCGAGGAGTGAACCAAGTCCTTCTGCCCCACAGGCCAGCCTTGCCTCTCACCGCAGGTGTGTTAGTAACACAGCTCCTTGTTTTGTTGTCTACCCAAAAAAGTACAACCTACTTCACACCTTCTCTACTAAATACTTTTGTTTGGTATCTGACTTTTAGTTTCTTGCTACTCAGATTCCACTGTCCCACCCCCTTGCATCTTTATAGGCAATAGTATTCACTTTTCTTCTTTCTGCTACAAAATACCTAATTGATGCTATCTCTTATTTCAAGGATATAATGGTAAGAAATGGTGGCAGGAGCTCAAGGCAGCTGGTCTCATGACTTCCAAAACCAGGAAGCAGAAAGCGAGGAAAGCTTGCTGCTCAGCTTTTTCTTCCCCTTTTTCTTCAGTTGGAGCCCTCAGCCCACGGACTGGTGGAATGATCTCACCAACATTTAGTGTGGATCTTCCCAACTTAAGTGACTCTACTCCCGTAGCTTTTCACAGATATATCAGGTCATCTCTATATCAATGCTGCCTCCCCTCAAGTTGAATACAAGGGGCATTCTTTGTAGACACGTGTTTGCCTCCCCAAAACACAACTCCTGCCTTGAGTTTGTGGGCAGAAATCCTGAGGCATAAATGAAGCTCTCCTGTCTAGTGAGACTTGGCTATCTAACCAACAGGTAGCCATTTCCCATCTCTTTTAACTTTTACACAAAAAAAATAATTTTGGTTTGACTGAGGCAAATTTTGTCAAAATAAATAAGTTTCTGCAGTTTGACACAGATGGAGTCAACTGGCTTTAGCTGGTGGTTCTATGAAATTCAAAATCAAATACTAATACTCACTATCAACAATTGGATTAAGCTGGGCGATGGCACACACCTTTAATCCCAGCACTTGGGAGGCAGAGGCAGCTGGATTTCTGAGTTCCAGGCCAGCCTGGTCTACAGAGTGAGTTCCAGGACAGCCAGGGCTACACAGAGAAACTCTGTCTGGGGTGGGGGGGGGGGAGATAAATTATATCAGATTTTAACCAGAATGTACTCTTATGAATAAAATAGAGTGGTCAGTTTTCTCTACTTTTTAATACATGTAACCTTCCACTCTAATAAACCAAACTCTAGCAGGAATAGTCAATTCTACCAATATGGTATACTCAAGTCCCCATTTGTACTGTGAGACCTTCCTTCCTTTAATTTACAACAGAAGAATTATTAAAATTCTTTTGAGTTTTTACTTCTATGTTTTCCTAAATATCTTTAAATTCTGATATGTTTTTAAACCATTCAGAGAATTTGTTAAGCACAGAATGCTCTTGAAATATTCTAGAATTTAGACAAAGCACAAAATTGAAAAGTCTCTTGAAACTATCTCTCAGTACAATACATCAGATCAATTAAAATGTTCATAATGATAAATTTAAAATTATCTATAACCTTAACCCATGCTACATACCAAGAAAGAAATTCAAATGCCAACTGAATCAGATTTTGCTGAATAGCAAAATATAACTTCTAAGCAAGTTTGTAGTTAGTTAAAAATAGGGACTACAAAGGAATTTTCTCTTGCAAATTGTGCACTTACCCAAGCAGTTATCTCCGTGCTCAGCAACTCTTGGTAAGGATGCAACACTAGTTTAAATCTGAGATCAGATCCTCAGAGTGTGGAGGTGATAGATCTAGAAGTGTCTGGACCAGAAAGCTGGAAACACACTGTATCTTGTCTGGAGAAGAATGAACTTGTGGGCCCCAGGACTGTGCTTAGAGCCTCTAAAGATCATGTCCACTTCCTCCCATAGTTGCTTTTACTGATGCTTCCAATAGGTGAGCTCCTGCAAGTGGAATTATTCTAAATGGATGAAAGATTAAACCTTGGGCAGTCTCCCCAGGCAAGTCTCCCCAAGGGATTTCCTGAATCACTGTTTGGTGTGGTAGCTCATACCTTTCCCCAGAGTCCAAAGAATTAGAATGCTGAAGCAGGAGGATTTTTAGTTCATGGCCTGGCTTAGATATGCAGTGAGCACTCTTTCTAAAGAAAAGTAAAAAAAGATTAGTAATTTTGCAACCATGTTTTACTATAACTATAAGTCTTTTGTGAGCCTTAACTTACCCGAAAGTGAACCACGTGGACCTGAATCAATGCAAAAAGCAATTAAAAGGAATTTTAATGATTGGGGTTGTCCTGAACATGAAGGAAAGGCAGAGACCACCCCCAGGAAGCCCTTTTGGTCAGTTTTTATACAGTTTAATGGGTGGAACTAGAGAAAGAGTGACTAGGCACAATATGATTGGTGGAACAGTGAGAATTTTATACTGATTGGTCTTTGGGGAATGAGGTGGCAAGGCCCTCCCTTGTCTGTAAGTGGCAAGGGTTGATCAGTATTGTGGAATGTGTCTACAGCTCTGGGCCTTCCACACCTGCAGGTGGGTTCCCTCTCCTGTGTCCTGAGGGATGTTAATCAACCTCTCTCTTCCTCTTCTGACCCAGTAATGAGCCAGGCGGTGGTGGTGCACGCCTTTAATCCCAGCACTTGGGAGGCAGAGGCAGGCAGATTTCTGAGTTCCAGGACAACCAGGGCTACACAGAGAAACCCTGTCTCAAAAAACAAAACACATAAGAAAATCTTATTAAGCCGGGCAGTGGTGGTGCACGCCTTTAATCCCAGCACTTGGGAGGCAGAGGCAGGCAGATTTCTGAGTTTGAGGCCAGCCTGGTCTACCGAGTGAGTTCTAGGACAGCCAGGGCTACACAGAGAAACCCTGTCTCGGAAAAAAAAAAAAAAGAGTTCAAAAATGCCTAGCTCCCTGTCTGTCGAGTTCACATTAACCAGACAGAGACTTGTGTGTTAACGCTGTAGATGTGAAATAGCTAGGAACCTCCCACATCTCAGTCAGGTTTTTGCTTACTTTGCACCTGGACGCTGCATTGTTATTTTTTTTTTAAGTTTTAATATGTGTTTAGTTAAAATGAAATTGCATCACTTTCTTGCTCCCTTCCCTTCCTATAGGTCCTTTATAGAGACTGCCACAAAAGCTTTGGCTAGGATTTTAGGTAAACTCTCACAGCTCAAAATATCAGGGTTTGAGTAGTTTTTTCCTCCTCAAATGATTCAGTCAAGAGGGAAAAATATCCTCACAAGAAATTTCCAGTGTCTTGGGTTATACTTAATTCCAAATGTAGTCAAACTACAATGAGGAATAGGATCACAAGGGCTGACCACCTTGAATTGGGTGATCAGCTAGAAAACTCATCCCTGATACAGGCTAATTCTTTGTCTAGGTGTCAGAGCTGAGGTCTTCACCTCAGCAGCCAAAAAGCAGAGAAGCAGAATACCTGCACTCACTCACTGCATTTCTTTTATTCCTACGTGCCCAATCTATTGGATGGTTGCTCACAGTATGGCTCTTCCCTCTTGCTCTCTGAAAGGCACTCATAAACATACCCAAGGGAATATCCGGTTGATTTCCTAGGCACTTCTTTTTTTATCATTGAAAATAAATTTTTCTCATGAACTGGGACATCCCATTCATAGCTGCCATTGTTGGGTGTTAGATGGACTGCAGACAACTAATTCCCTTATTATATAAAGACATTCCATCATTTCTCTGACTCTAGAGAACCCTGACTAATCCAGAAGTTGGTACCAGGGACTGAGGTATTACTGTGATGAGGTTTATCACGTTTTTGTTTGGAGGAATGTTGATTTGGAGACTTTGGAAGTGGAAATCAGTGAAGTGCTTTAAGTTGGGCTTAGTGGACTATTCTAGTAGGAATATGGAAGACATTGGTGCTGAGGGTGATTTGAACTGTGGGGTAAGAATGTTAGTATGTGGCCTACAGGCTGTTCTTGTGATATTTGGTGAAGAAATGTGGCTACCTTTTGCCCTAGTCTTAAGAGTCTGCCTAGGAGTAATTTGAAGGGACTCAGATTAATTGCACTGACAAAGGAAGTCTCAGAAATGCCTAGCATAGACTTTGTTCTCTGGTTAATGCTCTCATGAAGAGCATTTTGAACAAGCATAGCAAGTTTAGGAAGGAAAAATGTGAAACATATTATTCAAGTGAAAATGGAGCTTGATTCTGAGCCCAGGGACATTGAATTAAGGGAGTGGTGATCTTGGGGCAAGATCCCTTCCAGCTAAGTTTAGGTCCAGGTTTGGTGATACACATTTAATCCCCACATTAAGAAGACAGAGCCATGCAAATCTCTGAGTTCAAAGTCAATCTACAGAGCAAGTTCTAGGGCAGCCAAGCTTAGGCAGTGAAGGAGTTGGAAAACAGAAAACTAGTATAATGTAATAGAACAGGGGGAACATATTCCAGCCCCAGCAAGCAGCAGAACTTGGCAGCTTTGGCCACGTGGCTCTGGTTTTAGAGTCAGAAATAGAAGGGACTTCTGGGACAACTGATGCTAGTTAGCTGGAGCTAAGAAATTAGCGGTGATTAAGAAGAGATCAGCATCACTGAGGTAAAATCTTCTGGGAAGTGTTTTCTGAGAGCACAGAGAAGCTGTGTTCCAGAGACAGCCAAGGCTGAAGCTCCTGCTGCAGCTGGACTTGGTAGTGTGTAAGAGTCACTCAGGTATTAACAGAACTTGCAGGTATGAAGGAGTCATGGAGGGCAGCTGAGGCTTGGCACTGTGAGAGGCCATGGAAGGCCATTGGTTGCAGTTAATGAGCCAGGACTAAAGGGGTTGTGGGCACCATGAAAGAATCCTATGAGAGGCTATTGGGGAAGCCTAGTTGCAGTGGAAGACCACAGGGTCTTGGAGAAGCCAGTAACACAGGATGACCACCAAGAGCAGCAGCAGCAGTGGAGTGGGGTCAACCGGAGCCTAGAGTGCTACAGAGGGTAGAGCTAGAGAAGTGACCCAAACCATTTGGAGGAGCCCAGAAGATCATGTGTGGATCTCAGACACTGGAACAAGAAGCTGTGCAGTTGCCTTGAATACTCCAAGTTGTAAGAGATGTCAGAGGCTTGGGGTACCTGCCGAGGAAAGCTGCTAACAGAGTAGAACCAGCTTGAAAGAACGAAGTTTGTTGCTAATGAATGCTAGATCTATCAGCAGCAGTCAACAAGGATGAAAGCAGTTGGACATGTGAAGAGTACTTTCATATCAGACACGGAGACATGGAGTTTGGAGTTTTCCCAGCTGGTTTTCTGTGTTACTTTGACTCAGTATTTTTAATTTTATATGGGATTACAGTTAAGAGACTGCATGAGACTCAGAAGAGACTTTGAAGTTTGGATTTTTAACATTGTTGAGACTGTTATAGATTGTGGGGACTTTTGAAGTTGGATTAAATGTATTTTGCATTATGCTATGGCTTGGTATGGACCCCATAGACTCATGTGTTTGAACAAGCCTGTGGAACCCAGGGAGTTGAATGTAGTGGTTTGAATATGCCTAACCCAGGGGTGGCATTATTGGAATCTGTTGTCTTGTTGGAGGACGTGTGTCCCTGTGGGGGTGAGCTTTGAGACCCTCCTCCTAGCCACATGGGAGTCAATCTGCTCCTGGCTTCTTTTGGATGAGGGTGTAGAACTCTCAGCTCCTCCAGCGACATGCTTGCCTGGATTCTGCCCTGACTGATAATGGACTGAGCCTCTGAACTTGTAAGCCAGCCCCAAATATATGTTGTACCTAAAAAGTTGCCTTAGCCATGGTGTCTTCTTGACAGCAATGGAAGGCCTAAGACACTAAGCATATGACTTTTTGTTTTGCTTGGTTTTTTTTGTTTGTTTGTTTGGTTTTGTTTATTTGTTTGAGATAGGGTCACATCATGTAGTCATGGCTGGCCTGGAACTCACCTGGTATGTAGACCTGGCTGGCCTCAAACTCACAGAAATCAGCCTGCTTTTGTCTCTTTGGTGCTGGGATTTTAGCTGTGTGCCATCATGCACAGCTTAATCATATCTTTTTGAAGGACACAAACATGTGACAACCATTATTACATCTTTTCTGGTCTTATTAATCAAATAAGTGAGGAATGTCCCTAAGATAAAGCCACCATTAGTTACGTTTTCTGTTACTAACATCAAATACACCCCAAATGATGTCATAAGTGTAGAGCTAGAGTCCCAAAAGTGAGCAGTCTTAGAGCTAGGTCCTGAGCACCACAGACATGGTTACCAGGCCTGGAAGAAAGTCCAGTCCTGTGGCTGTCAGAAACAGGAAGGGGAGGGAACAAAAGATTAATAAGTAACTGAAGCCCAGAAAGCCCCATTTAAGATTGATCTTGAAGCAGGATCCTCTTTTTGTCCCAGTAGGTCACCCCACATCCATATATGGGTACTACACTGATTGAACTCACTGGTTTGAATACATAAATAATTTAGGAAGGAAGACAATAAGTTGAGAGAGAGATTGGATGGGATCTGAGGTTGGGGTGGGACTTCTTGGAAATAAACAAGGAAAAGTTGGGGGAAGAATAGAGGGACCTGGAGGGGAGTTTTGTATGTGTGTGTGGGGGGGGTGGAGTTGTTGTCATCCCTCCACTGGGGATCCTTCCTGGCTACAGGAGGTGGCCTCTTCTAGTTTAATGACCCCACTGATAGACATAAGGTCACCTGCATTGACTCCTGGGAGCCTTCCCCATCCTAGGTCTCTGGCCCTTCCTAAAGATTTCCTCAGCACCCCCTTTCATTTTGATTTTGTCAATCCAGGTATTATCTCTGCATCTGTTAGTTGATTTGAATAAGGGTTTGTAATCTCACTGATTTTTCTCAAAGAACTAACACATTTCTCACTTTGCTTCAATTTTGTTGATTTCAGTTCTCAGTTTGATTATTTCTTTCCATGTACTATTTTTTAGTGTGATTTCTTCTTTTTGTTCTAGAGCTTTTATGTGTGCTGTTAAGTTGCTACTCTTAACATTTCTTTAGCTCTGTGTTTGTTTTTTGGAGATAAGGTTTTTCTGTGTAGTCTTGGTTGTCCTGGAATTGAATCTACAGACCAGGCTTGCCTTGAACTCAGAGACCCACCTGCCTCCCAAGCCATAGGATTAAAGGTGTGAGACTCCACCACCTGGCTTCTCTCTAGTTTTTTGTAGGCACTTGGTGCTATGAGCTTGCCCCTTAGAACTTCCCCTTTATCATGTCCCATAATTTGGGGTATGATGTATATTCATTTCTAGTAAATTCTAGAGGGTCTTTAATTCCTTTATTTCTGTTTTCACACAGTAGTAAGTTGTACAGTTCCCATGTGTTTGTGAGCTTTCTGTTGTTTCTTTTGTTGTTGCGATCAAGCTTTATTCTGTTGTGGCCTCATTGGATACACTGAGTTATTTCAATTTTCTTGTATCTGTTGAGACTGGCTTTGTATCCAAGAATATGGTCAGTTTTAGAGCAAGTTCCGTGATGTGCAGAGAATGTATATTTGTTTGTGTTTGGGAAAAAATGTTTAAATGAACCCTAGGACACAATGGGCCAAGCTTTAGTTAACACATGAGCTTTTGGAAGGAATTTTCACATTAAATGCCACTGGATGGCAACATTATTTAAGTATGAAACACAAAACCTAGAAAGAATTATACTTTTATAAAAGTGCATGTAAATTTTTTGTTTTATTTATCTTTAAGTGGTTTCATATGGTATTTGTTTATTTGTTGTGGTTTTGGTTTTTTTTTTTTCAGGGATTTCTTTGTTGTTTGTTTGTTTCTGGAGACAGGCTCTCTTATGTCTCTCCTGCTGTCCTGGAATCAGATATATAGACTGAGCTTAAATTAACACATCTACTTACTTCTGACTCCAACATCCTGGGATTAAAGGTGTGTGCCACAATGCTCAGCTATTTTTTTGTTTTGTTTTGTCTTTTTGTTTTTTCGAGACAGTGTTTCTCTGTGTAGCCCTGGCTGTCCTGGAACTCACTCTGTAGACCAGGCTGGCCTTGAACTCAGCAATCCGCCTGCCTCTGCCTCCCAAGTGCTGGGAGTAAAGGCGTGTGCCACCACTGCCTGGCCAATATTTGCTTTTATTACCAATATCTTAAGTGAAACAAAGCTTCCACCACTCCCAGGTCTTAAATGCACATAGTGACAACCATGTAATGAAAGTAAAGCAGTTTTAGAGACCTTGGGAGGCTGAGGCAGGTGGATCTCTCAGTTCTAGTACAAAGTGAACTGACGATCAGCCAGCGCTACATAGAGAAACCCTATCTCAAAAAAAAGAAAGGAAGGAAGAGAAAAAAGAAAAAAGAAAGGAAAAGAAAGGAAGAAAGGAAGGAAGGAAGGGAGGGAGGAAGAAAGAAAGAAAGAAAGAAAGAAAGAAAGAAAGAAAGAAAGAAAGAAAGAAAGAAAG